>OX387431.1:11247037-11847037 GCA_947563755.1 Lochmaea crataegi
AAATTTTCGACAAAAAAATTATAAAAAATGCTAAAAATTCGTAAAGAGGGGTTTTTTTGCAAAAAATCGACTGGCACAATCAGTTTTGTGATAAAATCATTATTTCGCCTTCAAATAGAGTCATGAAATTTTCGAAAATCCACTTTTCGAAACAAAAAATACTCATAACTCGACAAATAGGAAAGATAGAACGTTCTAGTCTCCACTAATCGATAGAGGGACAATTTTACATATTTAAGTGAATTTTGAGTCCATATTTCCAAGGATTGAGGGAGTTAGAAAAAATCAATTTGTATCGCAAAATATTTCCATAGCTATGTTCTAAATTTTCGACAAAAAATTATAAAAAATGCTAAAATTCGTAAAGAGGGGTTTTTTGGCAAAAAAATCGACTGCACAATCAGTTTTGTGATAAAATCATTATTTCGCCTTCAAATAGAGTCATGAAATTTTCGAAATCCACTTTTCGAAACAAAAAATACTCATAACTCGACAATAGGAAAGATAGAACGTTCTAGTCTTCACCAATCGATAGAGGGGACACTTTTACATATTTTAGTGAATTTTGAGTCCATATTTCCAAGGATTATGGGAGTTAGAAAAATCAATTTGTATCGCAAAATATTTCCATATATTTCCCTTTGTTCTAAATTTCGACAAAAAAAATAAAAAAAATGCTAAAAATTCGTAAAGAGGGGTTTTTTTTGGCCAAAAAATCGACTGGCACAATCAGTTTTGTGATAAAATCATTATTTCGCCTCCAAATAGAGTCATGAAATTTTCGAAAATCCAGTTTTCAAAACAAAAAATACTCATAACTCGACAAATAGGAAAGATAGAACGTTCTAGTCTTCACCAATCGATAGAGGGGACAATTTTACATATTTAAGTGAATTTTGAGTCCATATTTCCAGGGATTATGGGAGTTAGAAAAATCAATTTGTATCGCAAAATATTTCCATAGCTACCCCCTTTGTTCTAAATTTTCGACAAAAAATTATAAAAAATGCTAAAAATTCTTAAAGAGGGGTTTTTTTTGGCCAAAAAATCGACTGGCACAATCAGTTTTGTGATAAAATCATTATTTCGCCTTCAAATAGACTCATGAAATTTTCGAAAATCCACTTTTCGAAACAAAATATACTCATAACTCGACAAATAGGAAAGATAGAACGTTCTAGTCTTCACCAATCGATAGAGGGGACAATTTTACATATTTTAGTGAATTTTCATTCAATATTTCCAAGAATTAAGGGAGTTAGAAAAAAGCAATTTGTATCGCAAAATATTTCAATACCTACCGTTTGTTCTAAATTTTCAACAAAAAATCATAAAAATGCAAAAAATTCGTAAGGAGGGGTTTTTGGGCCGAAAATTGACTGGCACAATCAGTTTTGTGATAAAATCATTATTTCGCCTTCAATAGAGTCATGAAGTTTTCGAAAATCCCACTTTTCGAAAAAAAATACTCATAACTCGACAAATAGGAAAGATAGAACGTTCTAGTCTTCACCAATCGATAGAGGGGACAATTCTACATATTTTAGTGAATTTTGAGTCCATGTTTCCAAGGATTATGGGAGTTAGAAAAAATCAATTTGTATCGCAAATATTTCCATAGCTACCCCCTTTGTTCTAAATTTTCGACAAAAAAATTATAAAAAATGCTAAAAATTCGTAAAGAGGGGTTTTTTTGGCCAAAAAATCGACTGGCACAATCAGTTTTGTGATAAAATCATTATTTCGCCTTCAAATAGAGTCATGAAATTTTCGAAATCCACTTTTCGAACAAAAATACTCATAACTCGACAAATAGGAAAGATAGAACGTTCTAGTCTTCACCAATCGATAGAGGGGACAATTTTACATATTTTAGTGAATTTTGAGTCCATGTTTCCAAGGATTATGGAAGTTAGAAAAAATCAATTTGTATCGCAAAATATTTCCATAGCTACCCCCTTTGTTCTAAATTTTCGACAAAAAAATTATAAAAAATGCTTAAAAATTCGTAAAGAGGGGTTTTTTTGGCAAAAAAAATCGACTGGCACAATCAGTTTTGTGATAAAATCATTATTTCGCCTTCAAATAGAGTCATGAAATTTTCGAAAATCCACTTTTCGAAACAAAAAATACTCATAACTCGACAAATAGGAAAGATAGAACGTTCTAGTCTTCACTAATCGATAGAGGGGACAATTTTACCTATTAAGTGAATTTTGAGTCCATATTTCCAAGGATTGAGGGAGTTAGAAAAAATCAATTTGTATCGCACAATATTTCCATAGCTATGTTCTAAATTTTCGACAAAAAAATTATAAAAAATGCTAAAAATTCGTAAAGAGGGGTTTTTTTGGCCAAAAAATCGGCTGCACAATCAGTTTTGTGATAAAATCATTAGGTATTTCGCCTTCAAATAGAGTCATGAAATTTTCGAAAATCCACTTTTCAAAACAAAAAATACTCATAACTCGACTAATAGGGAAGATAGAACGTTCTAGTCTTCACCAATCGATAGAGGGGACACTTTTACATATTTTAGTGAATTTTGAGTCCATGTTTCCAAGGATTATGGAAGTTAGAAAAAAATCAATTTGTATCGCAAATATTTCCATAGCTACCCCTTTGTTCTAAATTTTCGACAAAAAAATCTATAAAAATGCTAAAAATTCGTAAAGAGGGGTTTTTTTTGGCAAAAAAATCGACTGGCACAATCAGTTTTGTGATAAAATCATTATTTCGCCTTCAAATAGAGTCATGAAATTTTCGAAATCCACTTTTCGAAACAAAAAATACTCATACCTCGACAAATAGGAAAGATAGAACGTTCTAGTCTCCACTAATCGATAGAGGGGACAATTTTAACATATTTAAGTGAATTTTGAGTCCATATTTCCAAGGATTGAGGGAGTTAGAAAAAATCAATTTGTATCGCAAAATATTTCCATAGCTATGTTCTAAATTTTCGACAAAAAAATTATAAAAAATGCTAAAAATTCGTAAAGAGGGGTTTTTTTTGGCAAAAAAATCGACTGGCACAATCAGTTTTGTGATAAAATCATTATTTCGCCTTCAAATAGAGTCATGAAATTTTCGAAAATCCACTTTTCGAAACAAAAAATACTCATAACTCGACAAATAGGAAAGATAGAACGTTCTAGTCTTCACCAATCGATAGAGGGGACAATTTTACATATTTTAGTGAATTTTGAGTCCATATTTCCAGGGATTATGGGAGTTAGAAAAAAATCAATTTGTATCGCAAAATATTTCCATAGCTACCCCCTTTGTTCTAAATTTCGACAAAAAAATTATAAAAAATGCTAAAAATTCGTAAAGAGGGGTTTTTTTGGCCAAAAATCGACTGGCACAATCAGTTTTGTGATAAAATCATTATTTCGCCTTCAAATAGAGTCATGAAATTTTCGAAAATCCACTTTTCGAAACAAAAAATACTCATACTCGAAAAATAGGAAAGATAGAACGTTCTAGTCTTCACCAATCGATAGAGGGGACACTTTTACATATTTTAGTGAATTTTGAGTCCATGTTTCCAAGGATTATGGAAGTTAGAAAAAAATCAATTTGTATCGCAAAATATTTCCATACCTACCCCTATGTTCTAAATTTTCGACAAAAAATTATAAAAAAGCCTAAAAATCCGTAAAGAGGGGTTTTTTTGGCCAAAAAATCGACTGGCACAATCAGTTTTCTGATAAAATCATTATTTCGCCTTCAAATAGAGTCATGAAATTTTCGAAAATCCACTTTTCAAAACAAAAAATACTCATAACTCGACTAATAGGAAAGATAGAACGTTCTAGTCTTCACCAATCGATAGAGGGGACAATTTTACATATTTTAGTGAATTTTGAGTCTATATTTCCAAGGATTATGGGAGTTAGAAAAAATCAATTTGTATCGCAAAATATTTCCCCTTTGTTCTAAATTTTCGACAAAAAATTATAAAAAATGCTAAAAATTCGTAAAGAGGGGTTTTTTTGGCAAAAAAATCAACTGGCACAATCAGTTTGTGCTAAAATCATTATTTCGCCTTCAAATAGAGTCATGAAATTTCGAAAATCCACTTTTCGAAACAAAAATACTCATGACTCGACTAGTAGGAAAGATAGAACGTTCTAGTCTTCACCAATCGATAGAGGGGACAATTTTACATATTTGAGTGAATTTTGAGTCCATATTTCCAAGGATTATGGGAGTTAGAAAAAATCAATTTGTATCGCAAAATATTTCCATAGCTACCCCCTTTGTTCTAAATTTTCGACAAAAAAATTATAAAAAATGCTAAAAATTCGTAAAGAGGGGTTTTTTTGGCAAAAAAATCGACTGGCACAATCAGTTTTGTGATAAAATCATTATTTCGCCTTCAAATAGAGTCATGAAATTTTCGAAAATCCACTTTTCGAAACAAAAAATACTCATAACTCGACAAATAGGAAAGATAGAACGTTCTAGTCTTCACCAATCGATAGAGGGGACACTTTTACATATTTTAGTGAATTTTGAGTCCATATTTCCAAGGATTATGGGAGTTAGAAAAAATCAATTTGTATCGCAAAATATTTCCATATATTTCCCTTTGTTCTAAATTTTCGACAAAAAAAAATAAAAAAAATGCTAAAAATTCGTAAAGAGGGGTTTTTTTGGCCAAAAAATCGACTGGCACAATCAGTTTTGTGATAAAATCATTATTTCGCCTTCAAATAGAGTCATGAAATTTTCGAAAATCCACTTTTCGAAACAAAAAATACTCATAACTCGACAAATAGGAAAGATAGAACGTTCTAGTCTTCACCAATCGATAGAGGGGACAATTTTGCATATTTAAGTGAATTTTGAGTCCATATTTCCAAGGATTATGGGAGTTAGAGAAAATCAATTTGTATCGCAAAATATTTCCATAGCTATGTTCTAAATTTTCGACCAAAAAATTATAAAAAATGCTAAAAATTCGTAAAGAGGGGTTTTTTTGGCCAAAAAATCGACTGGCACAATCAGTTTTGTGATAAAATCATTATTTCGCCTTCAAATAGAGTCATGAAATTTTCGAAAATCCACTTTTCAAAACAAAAAATACTCATAACTCGACTAATAGGAAGGATAGAACGTTCTAGTCTTCACCAATCGATAGAGGGGACACTTTCACATATTTTAGTGAATTTTGAGTCCATATTTCCAAGGATTGAGGGAGTTAGAAAAAATCAATTTGTATCGCAAAATATTTCCATAGCTACCCCCTTTGTTCTAAATTTTCGACAAAAAAATTATAAAAAATGCTAAAAATTCGTAAAGAGGGGTTTTTTTGGCAAAAAAATCGACTGGCACAATCAGTTTTGTGATAAAATCATTATTTCGCCTTCAAATAGAGTCATGAAATTTTCGAAAATCCACTTTTCGAAACAAAAAATACTCATAACTCGACAAATAGGAAAGATAGAACGTTCTAGTCTTCACCAATCGATAGAGGGGACAATTTTACATATTTTAGTGAATTTTGAGTCCATATTTCCAGGGATTATGGGAGTTAGAAAAAATCAATTTGTATCGCAAAATATTTCCATAGCTACCCCCTTTGTTCTAAATTTTCGATAAAAAAATTATAAAAAATGCTAAAAATTCGTAAAGAGGGGTTTTTTTGGCCAAAAAATCGACTGGCACAATCAGTTTTGTGATAAAATCATTATTTCGCCTTCAAATAGAGTCATGAAATTTTCGAAAATCCACTTTTCGAAACAAAAAATACTCATAACTCGACAAATAGGAAAGATAGAACGTTCTAGTCTTCACCAATCGATAGAGGGGACAATTTTGCATATTTAAGTGAATTTTGAGTCCATATTTCCAAGGATTATGGGAGTTAGAAAAAATCAATTTGTATCGCAAAATATTTCCCCCTTTGTTCTAAATTTTCGACAAAAAAATTATAAAAAATGCTAAAAACTCGTAAAGAGGGGTTTTTTTGGCAAAAAAATCGACTGGCACAATCAGTTTTGTGATAAAATCATTATTTCGCCTTCAAATAGAGTCATGAAATTTTCGAAAATCCACTTTTCGAAACAAAAAATACTCATAACTCGACAAATAGGAAAGATAGAACGTTCTAGTCTTCACCAATCGATAGAGGGGACAATTTTGCATATTTAAGTGAATTTTGAGTCCATATTTCCAAGGATTATGGGAGTTAGAAAAAATCAATTTGTATCGCAAAATATTTCCATAGCTATGTTCTAAATTTTCGACAAAAAAATTATAAAAAATGCTAAAAATTCGTAAAGAGGGGTTTTTTTGGCTAAAAAATCGACTGGCACAATCAGTTTTGTGATAAAATCATTATTTCGCCTTCAAATAGAGTCATGAAATTTTCGAAAATCCACTTTTCGAAACAAAAAATACTCATAACTCGACAAATAGGAAAGATAGAACGTTCTAGTCTTCACCAATCGATAGAGGGGACAATTTTACATATTTTAGTGAATTTTGAGTCCATATTTCCAGGGATTATGGGAGTTAGAAAAAATCAATTTGTATCGCAAAATATTTCCATAGCTACCCCCTTTGTTCTAAATTTTCGATAAAAAAATTATAAAAAATGCTAAAAATTCGTAAAGAGGGGTTTTTTTGGCCAAAAAATCGACTGGCACAATCAGTTTTGTGATAAAATCATTATTTCGCCTTCAAATAGAGTCATGAAATTTTCGAAAATCCACTTTTCGAAACAAAAAATACTCATAACTCGACAAATAGGAAAGATAGAACGTTCTAGTCTTCACCAATCGATAGAGGGGACAATTTTACATATTTTAGTGAATTTTGAGTCCATATTTCCAGGGATTATGGGAGTCAGAAAAAATCAATTTGTATCGCAAAATATTTCCATAGCTACCCCCTATGTTCTAAATTTTCGACAAAAAAATTTTAAAAAATGCTAAAAATTCGTAAAGAGGGGTTTTTTTGGCCAAAAAATCGACTGGCACAATCAGTTTTGTGATAAAATCATTATTTCGCCTCCAAATAGAGTCATGAAATTTTCGAAAATCCAGTTTTCAAAACAAAAAATACTCATAACTCGACAAATAGGAAAGATAGAACGTTCTAGTCTTCACCAATCGATAGAGGGGACAATTTTACATATTTTAGTGAATTTTGAGTCCATATTTCCAAGGATTGAGGGAGTTAGAAAAAATCAATTTGTATCGCAAAATATTTCCATAGCTATGTTCTAAATTTTCGACAAAAAAATTATAAAAAATGCTAAAAATTCGTAAAGAGGGGTTTTTTTGGCAAAAAAATCGACTGGCACAATCAGTTTTGTGATAAAATCATTATTTCGCCTTCAAATAGAGTCATGAAATTTTCGAAAATCCACTTTTCGAAACAAAAAATACTCATAACTCGACAAATAGGAAAGATAGAACGTTCTAGTCTTCACCAATCGATAGAGGGGACAATTTTACATATTTTAGTGAATTTTGAGTCCATATTTCCAGGGATTATGGGAGTTAGAAAAAATCAATTTGTATCGCAAAATATTTCCATAGCTACCCCCTTTGTTCTAAATTTTCGACAAAAAAATTATAAAAAATGCTAAAAATTCGTAAAGAGGGGTTTTTTTGGCCAAAAAATCGACTGGCACAATCAGTTTTGTGATAAAATCATTATTTCGCCTTCAAATAGAGTCATGAAATTTTCGAAAATCCACTTTTCGAAACAAAAAATACTCATAACTCGAAAAATAGGAAAGATAGAACGTTCTAGTCTTCACCAATCGATAGAGGGGACAATTTTACATATTTTAGTGAATTTTGAGTCTATATTTCCAAGGATTATGGGAGTTAGAAAAAATCAATTTGTATCGCAAAATATTTCCCCCTTTGTTCTAAATTTTCGACAAAAAAATTATAAAAAATGCTAAAAATTCGTAAAGAGGGGTTTTTTTGGCAAAAAAATCGACTGGCACAATCAGTTTTGTGATAAAATCATTATTTCGCCTTCAAATAGAGTCATGAAATTTTCGAAAATCCACTTTTCGAAACAAAAAATACTCATAACTCGACAAATAGGAAAGATAGAACGTTCTAGTCTTCACCAATCGATAGAGGGGACAATTTTGCATATTTGAGTGAATTTTGAGTCCATATTTCCAAGGATTATGGGAGTTAGAGAAAATCAATTTGTATCGCAAAATATTTCCATAGCTATGTTCTAAATTTTCGACCAAAAAATTATAAAAAATGCTAAAAATTCGTAAAGAGGGGTTTTTTTGGCCAAAAAATCGACTGGCACAATCAGTTTTGTGATAAAATCATTATTTCGCCTTCAAATAGAGTCATGAAATTTTCGAAAATCCACTTTTCAAAACAAAAAATACTCATAACTCGACTAATAGGAAGGATAGAACGTTCTAGTCTTCACCAATCGATAGAGGGGACACTTTTACATATTTTAGTGAATTTTGAGTCCATATTTCCAAGGATTGAGGGAGTTAGAAAAAATCAATTTGTATCGCAAAATATTTCCATAGCTACCCCCTTTGTTCTAAATTTTCGACAAAAAAATTATAAAAAATGCTAAAAATTCGTAAAGAGGGGTTTTTTTGGCAAAAAAATCGACTGGCACAATCAGTTTTGTGATAAAATCATTATTTCGCCTTCAAATAGAGTCATGAAATTTTCGAAAATCCACTTTTCGAAACAAAAAATACTCATAACTCGACAAATAGGAAAGATAGAACGTTCTAGTCTTCACCAATCGATAGAGGGGACAATTTTACATATTTTAGTGAATTTTGAGTCCATATTTCCAAGGATTATGGGAGTTAGAAAAAATCAATTTGTATCGCAAAATATTTCCATAGCTACCCCCTATGTTCTAAATTTTCGACAAAAATATTATAAAAAATGCTAAAAATTCGTAAAGAGGGGTTTTTTTGGCCAAAAAATCGACTGGCACAATCAGTTTTGTGATAAAATCATTATTTCGCCTTCAAATAGAGTCATGAAATTCTCGAAAATCCACTTTTCGAAACAAAAAATACTCATAACTCGACAAATAGGAAAGATAGAACGTTCTAGTCTTCACCAATCGATAGAGGGGACACTTTTACATATTTTAGTGAATTTTCAGTCAATATTTCCGAAAATTAAGGGAGTGAGAAAAAAGCGATTTGTTTCGCAAAATATTTCCATTTGTACCCTTTGTTCTAAATTTTCGACAAAAAAAAATAAAAAATGATAAAAATCCGTGAGGAGGGGTTTTTTGGGCCGCAAAATCGACTGGCCTAATCAGTTTTTCGATAAAATCATTATTTCGCCTTCAAATAGAGTCATGAAATTTTCGAAAATCCACTTTTCAAAACAAAAAATACTCATGCCTCGACTAATAGGAAGATAGAACGTTCTAGTCTTCACCAATCGATAGAGGGGACAATTTTACATGTTTTAGTGAATTTTCAGTCGATATTTTCAAGGATTAAGGGAGTTAGAAGAAAGCAATTTGTAACGCAAAATATTTCCATTCCTACACCTTTGTTCTAAATTTTCAACAAAAAAAAATAAAAAATGCTGAAAATTCGGAAAGAGGGGTTTTTGGGCCAAAAAATCGACTGGTATAATCATTTTTTTGATAAAATGATTATTTCGCCTTCAAATAGAGTCATGAAATTTTCGAAAATCCACTTTTCAAAACAAAAAATACTCATGCCTCGACTAATAGGAAGATAGAACGTTCTAGTCTTCACCAATTGATAGAGGGCACAATTTTACATGTTTTAGTGAATTTTCAGTCGATATTTTCAAGGATTAAGGGAGTTAGAAGAAAGCAATTTGATTCGCAAAATATTTCCATACCTACCCCTATGTTCTAAATTTTCGACAAAAAAAAATAAAAAATGCTTAAAATTCGTAAAGAGGGGTTTTTTTGGCCAAAAAATCGACTGGCACAATCAGTTTTGTGATAAAATCATTATTTCGCCTTCAAATAGAGTCGTGAAATTTTCGAAAATCCACTTTTCAAAACAAAAAATACTCATAACTCGACTAATAGGAAAGATAGAACGTTCTAGTCTTCACCAATCGATAGAGGGGACAATTTTACATATTTTAGTGAATTTTGAGTCCATATTTCCAAGGATTATGGGAGTTAGAAAAAATCAATTTGTATCGCAAAATATTTCCATAGCTACCCCCTTTGTTCTAAATTTTCGACAAAAAAATTATAAAAAATGCTAAAAATTCGTAAAGAGGTGTTTTTTTGGCAAAAAAATCGACTGGCACAATCAGTTTCGTGATAAAATCATTATTTCGCCTTCAAATAGAGTCATGAAATTTTCGAAAATCCACTTTTCGAAACAAAAAATACTCATAACTCGACAAATAGGAAAGATAGAACGTTCTAGTCTTCACCAATCGATAGAGGGGACACTTTTACATATTTTAGTGAATTTTGAGTCCATATTTCCAAGGATTATGGGAGTTAGAAAAAATCAATTTGTATCGCAAAATATTTCCATAGCTACCCCCTTTGTTCTAAATTTTCGACAAAAAAATTATAAAAAATGCTAAAAATTCGTAAAGAGGGGTTTTTTTGGCAAAAAAATCGACTGGCACAATCAGTTTTGTGATAAAATCATTATTTCGCCTTCAAATAGAGTCATGAAATTTTCGAAAATCCACTTTTCGAAACAAAAAATACTCATAACTCGACAAATAGGAAAGATAGAACGTTCTAGTCTTCACCAATCGATAGAGGGGACAATTTTACATATTTTAGTGAATTTTGAGTCCATATTTCCAAGGATTATGGGAGTTAGAAAAAATCAATTTGTATCGCAAAATATTTCCATAGCTACCCCCTATGTTCTAAATTTTCGACAAAAAAATTATAAAAAATGCTAAAAATTCGTAAAGAGGGGTTTTTTTGGCCAAAAAATCGACTGGCACAATCAGTTTTGTGATAAAATCATTATTTCGCCTTCAAATAGAGTCATGAAATTTTCGAAAATCCACTTTTCGAAACAAAAAATACTCATAACTCGACAAATAGGAAAGATAGAACGTTCTAGTCTTCACCAATCGATAGAGGGGACAATTTTACATATTTTCGTGATTTTTGAGTCCATATTTCCAAAGATTATGTGAGTTCGAAAAAATCAATTTGTATCGCAAAATATTTCCATAGCTACCCCCTTTGTTCTAAATTTTCGACAAAAAAATTATAAAAAATGCTAAAAATTCGTAAAGAGGGGTTTTTTTGGCCAAAAAATCGACTGGCACAATCAGTTTTGTGATAAAATCATTATTTCGCCTTCAAATAGAGTCATGAAATTTTCGAAAATCCACTTTTCAAAACAAAAAATACTCATAACTCGACAAATAGGAAAGATAGAACGTTCTGTCTTCACCAATCGATAGAGGGGACACTTTTACATATTTTAGTGAATTTTGAGTCCATATTTCCAAGGATTGAGGGAGTTAGAAAAAATCAATTTTTATCGCAAAATATTTCCATAGCTACCCCCTTTGTTCTAAATTTTCGACAAAAAAATTATAAAAAATGCTGAAAATTCGGAAAGAGGGGTTTTTGGGCCAAAAAATCGACTGGTATAATCATTTTTTTGATAAAATGATTATTTCGCCTTCAAATAGAGTCATGAAATTTTCGAAAATCCACTTTTCAAAACAAAAAATACTCATGCCTCGACTAATAGGAAGATAGAACGTTCTAGTCTTCACCAATTGATAGAGGGGACAATTTTACATGTTTTAGTGAATTTTCAGTCGATATTTTCAAGGATTAAGGGAGTTAGAAGAAAGCAATTTGATTCGCAAAATATTTCCATACCTACCCCTATGTTCTAAATTTTCGACAAAAAAAAATAAAAAATGCTAAAAATTCGTAAAGAGGGGTTTTTTTGGCCAAAAAATCGACTGGCACAATCAGTTTTGTGATAAAATCATTATTTCGCCTTCAAATAGAGTCATGAAATTTTCGAAAATCCACTTTTCAAAACAAAAAATACTCATAACTCGACAAATAGGAAAGATAGAACGTTCTGTCTTCACCAATCGATAGAGGGGACACTTTTACATATTTTAGTGAATTTTGAGTCCATATTTCCAAGGATTGAGGGAGTTAGAAAAAATCAATTTTTATCGCAAAATATTTCCATAGCTACCCCCTTTGTTCTAAATTTTCGACAAAAAAATTATAAAAAATGCTGAAAATTCGGAAAGAGGGGTTTTTGGGCCAAAAAATCGACTGGTATAATCATTTTTTTGATAAAATGATTATTTCGCCTTCAAATAGAGTCATGAAATTTTCGAAAATCCACTTTTCAAAACAAAAAATACTCATGCCTCGACTAATAGGAAGATAGAACGTTCTAGTCTTCACCAATTGATAGAGGGGACAATTTTACATGTTTTAGTGAATTTTCAGTCGATATTTTCAAGGATTAAGGGAGTTAGAAGAAAGCAATTTGATTCGCAAAATATTTCCATACCTACCCCTATGTTCTAAATTTTCGACAAAAAAAAATAAAAAATGCTTAAAATTCGTAAAGAGGGGTTTTTTTGGCCAAAAAATCGACTGGCACAATCAGTTTTGTGATAAAATCATTATTTCGCCTTCAAATAGAGTCGTGAAATTTTCGAAAATCCACTTTTCAAAACAAGAAATACTCATAACTCGACTAATGGGAAAGATAGAACGTTCTAGTCTTCACCAATCGATAGAGGGGACAATTTTACATATTTTAGTGAATTTTGAGTCCATATTTCCAAGGATTATGGGAGTTAGAAAAAATCAATTTGTATCGCAGAATATTTCCATAGCTACCCCCTTTGTTCTAAATTTTCGACAAAAAAATTATAAAAAATGCTAAAAATTCGTAAAGAGGGGTTTTTTTGGCAAAAAAATCGACTGGCACAATCAGTTTTGTGATAAAATCATTATTTCGCCTTCAAATAGAGTCATGAAATTTTCGAAAATCCACTTTTCGAAACAAAAAATACTCATAACTCGACAAATAGGAAAGATAGAACGTTCTAGTCTTCACCAATCGATAGAGGGGACAATTTTACATATTTTAGTGAATTTTGAGTCCATATTTCCAAGGATTATGGGAGTTAGAAAAAATCAATTTGTATCGCAAAATATTTCCATAGCTACCCCCTATGTTCTAAATTTTCGACAAAAAAATTATAAAAAATGCTAAAAATTCGTAAAGAGGGGTTTTTTTGGCCAAAAAGTCGACTGGCACAATCAGTTTTGTGATAAAATCATTATTTCGCCTTCAAATAGAGTCATGAAATTTTCGAAAATCCACTTTTCAAAACAAAAAATACTCATAACTCGACAAATAGGGAAGATAGAACGTTCTAGTCTTCACCAATCGATAGAGGGGACACTTTTACATATTTTAGTGAATTTTGAGTCCATATTTCCAAGGATTGAGGGAGTTAGAAAAAATCAATTTTTATCGCAAAATATTTCCATAGCTACACCCGTTGTTCTAAATTTTCGACAAAAAAATTATAAAAAATGCTAGAAATTCGTAAAGAGGGGTTTTTTTGGCCAAAAAATCGACTGGCACAATCAGTTTTGTGATAAAATCATTATTTCGCCTTCAAATAGAGTTGTGAAATTTTCGAAAATCCACTTTTCAAAACAAAAAATACTCATAACTCGACTAATAGGAAAGATAGAACGTTCTAGTCTTCACCAATCGATAGAGGGGACAATTTTACATATTTTAGTGAATTTTGAGTCCATATTTCCAAGGATTATGGGAGTTAGAAAAAATCAATTTGTATCGCAAAATATTTCCATAGCTAGCCCCTTTGTTCTAAATTTTCGACAAAAAAATTATAAAAAATGCAAAAATTCGTAAAGAGGTGTTTTTTTGGCAAAAAAATCGACTGGCACAATCAGTTTCGTGATAAAATCATTATTTCGCCTTCAAATAGAGTCATGAAATTTTCGAAAATCCACTTTTCGAAACAAAAAATACTCATAACTCGACAAATAGGAAAGATAGAACGTTCTAGTCTTCACCAATCGATAGAGGGGACAATTTTACATATTTTAGTGAATTTTGAGTCCATGTTTCCAAGGATTATGGAAGTTAGAAAAAATCAATTTGTATCGCAAAATATTTCCATACCTACCCCTATGTTCTAAATTTTCGACAAAAAAATTATAAAAAATGCTAAAAATCCGTAAAGAGGGGTTTTTTGGACCGGAAAATCGACTGGCACAATCAGTTTTGTGATAAAATCATTATTTCGCCTCCAAATAGAGTCATGAAATTTTCGAAAATCCAGTTTTCAAAACAAAAAATACTCATAACTCGACAAATAGGAAAGATAGAACGTTCTGGTCTTCACCAATCGATAGAGGGGACAATTTTACATATTTTAGTGAATTTTGAGTCCATATTTCCAGGGATTATGGGAGTTAGAAAAAATCAATTTGTATCGCAAAATATTTCCATAGCTATGTTCTAAATTTTCGACAAAAAAATTATAAAAAATGCTAAAAATTCGTAAAGAGGGGTTTTTTTGGCCAAAAAATCGACTGGCACAATCAGTTTTGTGATAAAATCATTATTTCGCCTTCAAATAGAGTCATGAAATTTTCGAAAATCCACTTTTCAAAACAAAAAATACTCATAACTCGACTAATAGGAAAGATAGAACGTTCTAGTCTTCACCAATCGATAGAGGGGACAATTTTACATTTTTTAGTGAATTTTGAGTCCATATTTCCAAGGATTATGGGAGTTAGAAAAAATCAATTTGTATCGCAAAATATTTCCATAGCTACCCCCTTTGTTCTAAATTTTCGACAAAAAAATTATAAAAAATGCTAAAAATCCGTAAAGAGGGGTTTTTTTGGCAAAAAAATCGACTGGCACAATCAGTTTTTTGATAAAATCATTATTTCGCCTTCAAATAGAGTCATGAAATTTTCGAAAATCCACTTTTCGAAACAAAAAATACTCATAACTCGACAAATAGGAAAGATAGAACGTTCTAGTCTTCACCAATCGATAGAGGGGACACTTTTACATATTTTAGTGAATTTTGAGTCCATATTTCCAAGGATTATGGGAGTTAGAAAAAATCAATTTGTATCGCAAAATATTTCCATAGCTACCCCCTATGTTCTAAATTTTCGACAAAAAAATTATAAAAAATGCTAAAAATTCGTAAAGAGGGGTTTTTTTGGCCAAAAAATCAACTGGCACAATCAGTTTTGTGATAAAATCATTATTTCGCCTTCAAATAGAGTCATGAAATTTCCGAAAATCCACTTTTCGAAACAAAAAATACTCATAACTCGACAAATAGGAAAGATAGAACGTTCTAGTCTTCACCAATCGATAGAGGGGACAATTTTACATATTTAAGTGGATTTTGAGTCCATATTTCCAAGGATTATGGGAGTTAGAAAAAATCAATTTGTATCGCAAAATATTTCCATAGCTACCCCCTTTGTTCTAAATTTTCGACAAAAAAATTATAAAAAATGCTAAAAATTCGTAAAGTGGGGTTTTTTTGGCAAAAAAATCGACTGGCACAATCAGTTTTGTGATAAAATCATTATTTCGCCTTCAAATAGAGTCATGAAATTTTCGAAAATCCACTTTTCGAAACAAAAAATACTCATAACTCGACAAATAGGAAAGATAGAACGTTCTAGTCTTCACCAATCGATAGAGGGGACACTTTTACATATTTTAGTGAATTTTGAGTCCATATTTCCAAGGATTGAGGGAGTTAGAAAAAATCAATTTGTATCGCAAAATATTTCCATAGCTACCCCCTTTGTTCCAAATTTTCGACAAAAAAATTATAAAAAATGCTAAAAATTCGTAAAGAGGGGTTTTTTTGGCAAAAAAATCGACTGGCACAATCAGTTTTGTGATAAAATCATTATTTCGCCTTCAAATAGAGTCATGAAATTTTCGAAAATCCACTTTTCGAAACAAAAAATACTCATAACTCGACAAATAGGAAAGATAGAACGTTCTAGTCTTCACCAATCGATAGAGGGGACAATTTTACATTTTTTAGTGAATTTTGAGTCCATATTTCCAAGGATTATGGGAGTTAGAAAAAATCAATTTGTATCGCAAAATATTTCCATAGCTATGTTCTAAATTTTCGACAAAAAAATTATAAAAAATGCTAAAAATTCGTAAAGAGGGGTTTTTTTGGCCAAAAAATCGACTGGCACAATCAGTTTTGTGATAAAATCATTATTTCGCCTTCAAATAGAGTCATGAAATTTTCGAAAATCCACTTTTCAAAACAAAAAATACTCATAACTCGACTAATAGGAAAGATAGAACGTTCTAGTCTTCACCAATCGATAGAGGGGACACTTTTACATATTTTAGTGAATTTTGAGTCCATATTTCCAAGGATTGAGGGAGTTAGAAAAAATCAATTTGTATCGCAAAATATTTCCATAGCTACCCCCTTTGTTCTAAATTTTCGACAAAAAAATTATAAAAAATGCTAAAAATTCGTAAAGAGGGGTTTTTTTGGCAAAAAAATCGACTGGCACAATCAGTTTTGTGATAAAATCATTATTTCGCCTTCAAATAGAGTCATGAAATTTTCGAAAATCCACTTTTCGAAACAAAAAATACTCATAACTCGACAAATAGGAAAGATAGAACGTTCTAGTCTTCACCAATCGATAGAGGGGACAATTTTACATATTTAGTGAATTTTGAGTCCATATTTCCAGGGATTATGGGAGTTAGAAAAAATCAATTTGTATCGCAAAATATTTCCATAGCTACCCCCTTTGTTCTAAATTTTCGACAAAAAAATTATAAAACATGCTAAAAATTCGTAAAGAGGGGTTTTTTTGGCCAAAAAATCGACTGGCACAATCAGTTTTGTGATAAAATTATTATTTCGCCTTCAAATAGAGTCATGAAATTTTCGAAAATCCACTTTTCGAAACAAAAAATACTCATAACTCGACAAATAGGAAAGATAGAACGTTCTAGTCTTCACCAATCGATAGAGGGGACAATTTTACATATTTAAGTGAATTTTGAGTCCATATTTCCAAGGATTATGGGAGTTAGAAAAAATCAATTTGTATCGCAAAATATTTCCATAGCTATGTTCTAAATTTTCGACAAAAAAATTATAAAAAATGCTAAAAATTCGTAAAGAGGGGTTTTTTTGGCCAAAAAATCGACTGGCACAATCAGTTTTGTGATAAAATCATTATTTCGCCTTCAAATAGAGTCATGAAATTTTCGAAAATCCACTTTTCAAAACAAAAAATACTCATAACTCGACTAATAGGAAAGATAGAACGTTCTAGTCTTCACCAATCGATAGAGGGGACACTTTTACATATTTTAGTGAATTTTGAGTCCATATTTCCAAGGATTGAGGGAGTTAGAAAAAATCAATTTGTATCGCAAAATATTTCCATAGCTACCCCCTTTGTTCTAAATTTTCGACAAAAAAATTATAAAAAATGCTAAAAATTCGTAAAGAGGGGTTTTTTTGGCAAAAAAATCGACTGGCACAATCAGTTTTGTGATAAAATCATTATTTCGCCTTCAAATAGAGTCATGAAATTTTCGAAAATCCACTTTTCGAAACAAAAAATACTCATAACTCGACAAATAGGAAAGATAGAACGTTCTAGTCTTCACCAATCGATAGAGGGGACAATTTTACATATTTAGTGAATTTTGAGTCCATATTTCCAGGGATTATGGGAGTTAGAAAAAATCAATTTGTATCGCAAAATATTTCCATAGCTACCCCCTTTGTTCTAAATTTTCGACAAAAAAATTATAAAACATGCTAAAAATTCGTAAAGAGGGGTTTTTTTGGCCAAAAAATCGACTGGCACAATCAGTTTTGTGATAAAATTATTATTTCGCCTTCAAATAGAGTCATGAAATTTTCGAAAATCCACTTTTCGAAACAAAAAATACTCATAACTCGAAAAATAGGAAAGATAGAACGTTCTAGTCTTCACCAATCGATAGAGGGGACACTTTTACATATTTTAGTGAATTTTGAGTCCATGTTTCCAAGGATTATGGAAGTTAGAAAAAATCAATTTGTATCGCAAAATATTTCCATACCTACCCCTATGTTCTAAATTTTCGACAAAAAAATTATAAAAAATGCTAAAAATCCGTAAAGAGGGGTTTTTTTGGCCAAAAAATCGACTGGCACAATCAGTTTTGTGATAAAATCATTATTTCGCCTTCAAATAGAGTCATGAAATTTTCGAAAATCCACTTTTCAAAACAAAAAATACTCATAACTCGACTAATAGGAAAGATAGAACGTTCTAGTCTTCACCAATCGATAGAGGGGACAATTTTACATATTTTAGTGAATTTTGAGTCTATATTTCCAAGGATTATGGGAGTTAGAAAAAATCAATTTGTATCGCAAAATATTTCCCCCTTTGTTCTAAATTTTCGACAAAAAAATTATAAAAAATGCTAAAAATTCGTTAAGAGGGGTTTTTTTGGCAAAAAAATCGACTGGCACAATCAGTTTTGTGATAAAATCATTATTTCGCCTTCAAATAGAGTCATGAAATTTTCGAAAATCCACTTTTCGAAACAAAAAATACTCATAACTCGACAAATAGGAAAGATAGAACGTTCTAGTCTTCACCAATCGATAGAGGGGACAATTTTACATATCTAAGTGAATTTTGAGTCCATATTTCCAAGGATTATGGGAGTTAGAAAAAATCAATTTGTATCGCAAAATATTTCCATAGCTATGTTCTAAATTTTCGACAAAAAAATTATAAAAAATGCTAAAAATTCGTAAAGAGGGGTTTTTTTGGCCAAAAAATCGACTGGCACAATCAGTTTCGTGATAAAATCATTATTTCGCCTTCAAATAGAGTCATGAAATTTTCGAAAATCCACTTTTCGAAACAAAAAATACTCATAACTCGACAAATAGGAAAGATAGAACGTTCTAGTCTTCACCAATCGATAGAGGGGACACTTTTACATATTTTAGTGAATTTTGAGTCCATATTTCCAAGGATTATGGGAGTTAGAAAAAATCAATTTGTATCGCAAAATATTTCCATAGCTACCCCCTTTGTTCTAAATTTTCGACAAAAAAATTATAAAAAATGCTAAAAATTTGTAAAGAGGGGTTTTTTTGGCAAAAAAATCGACTGGCACAATCAGTTTTGTGATAAAATCATTATTTCGCCTTCAAATAGAGTCATGAAATTTTCGAAAATCCACTTTTCGAAACAAAAAATACTCATAACTCGACCAATAGGAAAGATAGAACGTTCTAGTCTTCACCAATCGATAGAGGGGACAATTTTACATATTTTACTGAATTTTGAGTACATATTTCCAAGGATTGTGGGAGTTAGAAAAAATCAATTTGTATCGCAAAATATTTCCATAGCTACCCCCTATGTTCTAAATTTTCGACAAAAAAATTATAAAAAATGCTAAAAATTCGTAAAGAGGGGTTTTTTTGGCCAAAAAATCGACTGGCACAATCAGTTTTGTGATAAAATCATTATTTCGCCTTCAAATAGAGTCATGAAATTTTCGAAAATCCACTTTTCGAAACAAAAAATACTCATAACTCGACAAATAGGAAAGATAGAACGTTCTAGTCTTCACCAATCGATAGACGGGACAATTTTACATATTTAAGTGAATTTTGAGTCCATATTTCCAACTATTATGGGAGTTAGAAAAAATCAATTTGTATCGCAAAATATTTCCATAGCTATGTTCTAAATTTTCGACAAAAAAATTATAAAAAATGCTAAAAATTCGTAAAGAGGGGTTTTTTTGGCCAAAAAATCGACTGGCACAATCAGTTTTGTGATAAAATCATTATTTCGCCTTCAAATAGAGTCATGAAATTTTCGAAAATCCACTTTTCAAAACAAAAAATACTCATAACTCGACTAATAGGAAAGATAGAACGTTCTAGTCTTCACCAATCGATAGAGGGGACACTTTTACATATTTTAGTGAATTTTGAGTCCATATTTCCAAGGATTGAGGGAGTTAGAAAAAATCAATTTGTATCGCAAAATATTTCCATAGCTACCCCCTTTGTTCTAAATTTTCGACAAAAAAATTATAAAAAATGCTAAAAATTCGTAAAGAGGGGTTTTTTTGGCATAAAAATCGACTGGCACAATCAGTTTTGTGATAAAATCATTATTTCGCCTTCAAATAGAGTCATGAAATTTTCGAAAATCCACTTTTCGAAACAAAAAATACTCATAACTCGACAAATAGGAAAGATAGAACGTTCTAGTCTTCACCAATCGATAGAGGGGACAATTTTACATATTTAGTGAATTTTGAGTCCATATTTCCAGGGATTATGGGAGTTAGAAAAAATCAATTTGTATCGCAAAATATTTCCATAGCTACCCCCTTTGTTCTAAATTTTCGACAAAAAAATTATAAAACATGCTAAAAATTCGTAAAGAGGGGTTTTTTTGGCCAAAAAATCGACTGGCACAATCAGTTTTGTGATAAAATTATTATTTCGCCTTCAAATAGAGTCATGAAATTTTCGAAAATCCACTTTTCGAAACAAAAAATACTCATAACTCGAAAAATAGGAAAGATAGAACGTTCTAGTCTTCACCAATTGATAGAGGGGACACTTTTACATATTTTAGTGAATTTTGAGTCCATGTTTCCAAGGATTATGGAAGTTAGAAAAAATCAATTTGTATCGCAAAATATTTCCATACCTACCCCTATGTTCTAAATTTTCGACAAAAAAATTATAAAAAATGCTAAAAATCCGTAAAGAGGGGTTTTTTTGGCCAAAAAATCGACTGGCACAATCAGTTTTGTGATAAAATCATTATTTCGCCTTCAAATAGAGTCATGAAATTTTCGAAAATCCACTTTTCAAAACAAAAAATACTCATAACTCGACTAATAGGAAAGATAGAACGTTCTAGTCTTCACCAATCGATAGAGGGGACAATTTTACATATTTTAGTGAATTTTGAGTCTATATTTCCAAGGATTATGGGAGTTAGAAAAAATCAATTTGTATCGCAAAATATTTCCCCCTTTGTTCTAAATTTTCGACAAAAAAATTATAAAAAATGCTAAAAATTCGTAAAGAGGGGTTTTTTTTGGCAAAAAAATCGACTGGCACAATCAGTTTTGTGATAAAATCATTATTTCGCCTTCAAATAGAGTCATGAAATTTTCGAAAATCCACTTTTCGAAACAAAAAATACTCATAACTCGACAAATAGGAAAGATAGAACGTTCTAGTCTTCACCAATCGATAGAGGGGACAATTTTACATATTGAAGTGAATTTTGAGTCCATATTTCCAAGGATTATGGGAGTTAGAAAAAATCAATTTGTATCGCAAAATATTTCCATAGCTATGTTCTAAATTTTCGACAAAAAAATTATAAAAAATGCTAAAAATTCGTAAAGAGGTGTTTTTTTGGCAAAAAAATCGACTGGCACAATCAGTTTCGTGATAAAATCATTATTTCGCCTTCAAATAGAGTCATGAAATTTTCGAAAATCCACTTTTCGAAACAAAAAATACTCATAACTCGACAAATAGGAAAGATAGAACGTTCTAATCTTCACCAATCGATAGAGGGGACAATTTTACATATTTTAGTGAATTTTGAGTCCATGTTTCCAAGGATTATGGAAGTTAGAAAAAATCAATTTGTATCGCAAAATATTTCCATACCTACCCCTATGTTCTAAATTTTCGACAAAAAAAAATAAAAAATGCTTAAAATTCGTAAAGAGGGGTTTTTTGGCAAAAAAATCGACTGGCACAATAAGTTTTGTGATAAAATCATTATTTCGCCTTCAAATAGAGTCATGAAATTTTCGAAAATCCACTTTTCAAAACAAAAAATACTCATAACTCGACAAATAGGAAAGATAGAACGTTCTAGTCTTCACCAATCGATAGAGGGGACACTTTTACATATTTTAGTGAATTTTGAGTCCATATTTCCAAGGATTGAGGGAGTTAGAAAAAATCAATTTTTATCGCAAAATATTTCCATAGCTACCCCCTTTGTTCTAAATTTTCGACAAAAAAATTATAAAAAATGCTAAAAATTCGTAAAGAGGGGTTTTTTTGGCCAAAAAATCGACTGGCACAATCAGTTTTGTGATAAAATCATTATTTCGCCTTCAAATAGAGTTGTGAAATTTTCGAAAATCCACTTTTCAAAACAAAAAATACTCATAACTCGACTAATAGGAAAGATAGAACGTTCTAGTCTTCACCAATCGATAGAGGGGACAATTTTACATATTTTAGTGAATTTTGAGTCCATATTTCCAAGGATTATGGGAGTTAGAAAAAATCAATTTGTATCGCAAAATATTTCCATAGCTACCCCCTTTGTTCTAAATTTTCGACAAAAAAATTATAAAAAATGCTAAAAATTCGTAAAGAGGTGTTTTTTTGGCAAAAAAATCGACTGGCACAATCAGTTTCGTGATAAAATCATTATTTCGCCTTCAAATAGAGTCATGAAATTTTCGAAAATCCACTTTTCGAAACAAAAAATACTCATAACTCGACAAATAGGAAAGATAGAACGTTCTAATCTTCACCAATCGATAGAGGGGACAATTTTACATATTTTAGTGAATTTTGAGTCCATGTTTCCAAGGATTATGGAAGTTAGAAAAAATCAATTTGTATCGCAAAATATTTCCATACCTACCCCTATGTTCTAAATTTTCGACAAAAAAATTATAAAAAATGAAGAGGGGTTTTTTTGGCCAAAAAATCGACTGGCACAATCAGTTTTGTGATAAAATCATTATTTCGCCTTCAAATAGAGTCATGAAATTTTCGAAAATCCACTTTTCAAAACAAAAAATACTCATAACTCGACAAATAGGAAAGATAGAACGTTCTAGTCTTCACCAATCGATAGAGGGGACACTTTTACATATTTTAGTTAATTTTGAGTCCATATTTCCAAGGATTGAGGGACTACAAATAGAGTCATGAAATTTTCAAAAATCCACTTTTCAAAACAAAAAATACTCATAACTCGACAAATAGGAAAGATAGAACGTTCTAGTCTTCACCAATCGATAGAGGGGACACTTTTACATATTTTAGTGAATTTTGAGTCCATATTCCCGAGGATTGAGGGAGTTAGAAAAAATCAATTTTTATCGCAAAATATTTCCATAGCTACCCCCTTTGTTCTAAATTTTCGACAAAAAAATTATAAAAAATGCTAAAAATTCGTAAAGAGGGGTTTTTTTGGCCAAAAAATCGACTGGCATAATCAGTTTTGTGATAAAATCATTATTTCGCCTCCAAATAGAGTCATGAAATTTTCGAAAATCCAGTTTTCAAAACAAAAAATACTCATAACTCGACAAATAGGAAAGATAGAACGTTCTAGTCTTCACCAATCGATAGAGGGGACAATTTTACATATTTTAGTGAATTTTGAGTCCATATTTCCAAGGATTATGGGAGTTAGAAAAAATCAATTTGTATCGCAAAATATTTCCATAGCTATGTTCTAAATTTTCGACAAAAAAATTATAAAAAATGCTAAAAATTAGTAAATAGGGGTTTTTTTGTCCAAAAAATCGACTGGCACAATCAGTTTTGTGATAAAATCATTATTTCGCCTTCAAATAGAGTCATGAAATTTTCGAAAATCCACTTTTCGAAACAAAAAATACTCATAACTCGACAAATAGGAAATATAGAACGTTCTAGTCTTCACCAATCGATAGAGGGGACAATTTTACATATTTTAGTGAATTTTGAGTCCATATTTCCAAGGATTATGGGAGTTAGAAAAAATCAATTTGTATCGCAAAATATTTCCATAGCTTTGTTCTAAATTTTCGACAAAAAAATTATAAAAAATGCTAAAAATTCGTGAAGAGGGGTTTTTTTGGCCAAAAAATCGACTGGCACAATCAGTTTTGTGATAAAATCATTATTTCGCCTTCAAATAGAGTCATGAAATTTTCGAAAATCCACTTTTCAAAACAAAAAATACTCATAACTCGACAAATAGGAAAGATAGAACGTTCTAGTCTTCACCAATCGATAGAGGGGACACTTTTACATATTTTAGTTAATTTTGAGTCCATATTTCCAAGGATTGAGGGAGTTAGAAGAAATCAATTTGTATCGCAAAATATTTCCATAGCTACCCCCTTTGTTCTGAATTTTTGACAAAAAAATTATAAAAAATGCTAAAAATTTGTAAAGAGGGGTTTTTTGGGCCGGAAAATCGACTGGCATAATCAGTTTTTTGATAAAATCATTATTTCGCCTTCAAATAGAGTCATGAAATTTTCGAAAATCCACTTTTCGAAACAAAAAATACTCATGACTCGACAAATAGGAAAGATAGAACGTTCTAGTCTCCACCAATCGATAGAGGGGACAATTTTACATATTTAAGTGAATTTTGAGTCCATATTTCCAAGGATTAAGGGAGTTAGAAAAAATCAATTTGATTCGCAAAATATTTCCATACCTACCCCTTTGTTCTAAATTTTCGACAAAAAATTTTAAAAAATGCTAAAAATTCGTAAAGAGGGGTTTTTTGGACCGGAAAATCGACTGGCAAATCTTGACAATTTTTTTAAGTCTTAAACTTCAAAATATTTTCGTAAGTTCCAAATTGTCAATCTTTTTAAAGGCGTCAAAAAATTAGTTAATATAATAGTTCTTGATCAAGATGTTTGTTGAAACTCTATTTTTAAAGTTTCGGTAGCGGTTCAGCTGCCGTTATCAAGAATAATGGAAAATAATAAATTTTCGAATAATCGAAAATTGACTATTTTCGATTAACCGATTAATCGATTATTTTCGATTAATCGACTTTTTTCGATTAATCGATTTTTTTCGATCAATCGATTTTTTTCGATCAATCGATTTTTTTCGATCAATCGATTATTTTCGTTTAATCGATTATTTTCGATGAATCGATTATTTTAGATTAATCGATTATTTTAGATTAATCGATTTTTTTCGATTAATCAATTAATCGATCAACATCGATTAATCAATTAATCGAAAATAATCGATTATTTTATATAATCGATTATGTTTTTTGATAATCGCCCAGCCCTAATTTTGTGTCGATATTGCCAAGGATTAAGGGAATTAGAAAAAAGCAATTTGTTTCTCAAAATATTTCCATAGCTACCCCCTTTGTTCTAAATTTTCGACAAAAAAATTATAGAAAATGCTAAAAATTCGTAAAGAGGGGTTTTTTTGGCCAAAAAATAGACTGGCACAATCAGTTTTGTGATAAAATCATTATTTCGCCTTCAAATAGAGTCATGAAACTTTCGAAAATCCACTTTTCGAAACAAAAAATACTCATAACTCGACAAATACGAAAGATAGGACGTTCAAGTCTTCGCCAATCGATAGAGGGGACAATTTTACATATTTTAGTGAATTTTGAGTCCATATTTCCAAGGATTATGGGAGTTAGAAAAAATCAATTTGTATCGCAAAATATTTCCATAGCTACCCCCTTTGTTCTAAATTTTCGACAAAAAAATTATAAAAAATGCTAAAAATTCGTAAAGAGGGTTTTTTTTGGCCAAAAAATCGACTGGCACAATCAGTTTTGTGATAAAATCATTATTTCGCCTTCAAATAGAGTCGTGAAATTTTCGAAAATCCACTTTTCAAACCAAAAAATACTCATAACTCGACTAATAGGAAAGATAGAACGTTCTAGTCTTCACCAATCGATAGAGGGGATAATTCTACATATTTTAGTGAATTTTGAGTCCATATTTCCAAGTATTATGTGAGTTCGAAAAAATCAATTTGTATCGCAAAATATTTCCATAGCTACCCCCTTTGTTCTAAATTTTCGACAAAAAAATTATAAAAAATGCTGAAAATTCGTAAAGAGGGGTTTTTTTGGCCAAAAAATCGACTGGCACAATCAGTTTTGTGATAAAATCATTATTTCGCCTTCAAATAGAGTCATGCAATTTTCGAAAATCCACTTTTCTAAACAAAAAATACTCATAACTCGACAAATAGGAAAGATAGATCGTTCTAGTCTTCACCAATCGATAGAGGGGACAATTTTACATATTTAAGTGAATTCTGAGTCCATATTTCCAAGGATTATGGGAGTTAGAAAAAATCAATTTGTATCGCAAAATATTTCCATAGCTACCCCCTTTGTTCTAAATTTTCGACAAAAATATTATAAAAAATGTTAAAAATTTGTAAAGAGGGTTTTTTTGGGCCGGAAAATCGACTGGCATAATCAGTTGTTTGATAAAATCATTATTTCGCCTTCAAATAGAGTCATGAAATTTTCGAAAATCCACTTTTTAAAACAAAAAATCCTCATAACTCGACAAATAGGAAAGATAGAACGTTCTAGTCTTCACCAATCGATAGAGGGGACAATTTTACATATTTTAGTGAATTTTGAGTCGATATTGCCAAGGATTAAGGGAGTTAGAAAAAAGCAATTTGATTCGCAAAATATTTCCATATTTCCTTTGTTCTAAATTTTCGACAAAAAATTTTAAAAAATGCTAAAAATTCGTAAAGAGGGGTTTTTTGGACCGGAAAATCGACTGGCAAATCTTGACAATTTTTTTAAGTCTTAAACTTCAAAATATTTTCGTAAGTTCCAAATTGTCAATCTTTTTAAAGGCGTCAAAAAATTAGTTAATATAATAGTTCTTGATCACGATGTTTGTTGAAACTCTATTTTTAAAGTTTCGGTAGCGGTTCAGCTGCCGTTATCAAGAATAATGAAAAATAATAAATTTTCGAATAATCGAAAATTGACCATTTTCGATTAATCGATTATTTTCGATTAATCGACTTTTTTGGAATAATCGATTTTTTTCGATTAATCGATTATTTTCGATCAATCGATTATTTTCGTTTAATCGATTATTTTAGATTAATCGATTATTTTAGATTAATCGATTATTTTAGAATAATCGATTTTTTTCGATTAATCAATTAATCGATCAACATCGATTAATCAATTAATCGAAAATAATCGATTATTTTATATAATCGATTATTTTTTTTGATAATCGCCCAGCTCTAATTTTGAGTCGATATTGCCAAGGATTAAGGGAGTTAGAAAAAAGCAATTTGTTCCTCAAAATATTTCCATAGCTACCCCCTTTGTTCTAAATTTTCGACAAAAAAATTATAGAAAATGCTAAAAATTCGTAAAGAGGGGTTTTTTGGCCAAAAAATAGACTGGCACAATCAGTTTTGTGATAAAATCATTATTTCGCCTTCAAATAGAGTCATGAAATTTTCGAAAATCCACTTTTCGAAACAAAAAATACTCATAACTCGACAAATAGGAAAGATAGAAAGTTCTAGTCTTCACCAATCGATAGAGGGGACAATTTTACATATTTTAGTGAATTTTGAGTCCATATTTCCAAGGATTATGGGAGTTAGAAAAAAGCAATTTTATCGCAAAATATTTCCATACCTACCCGTTTGTTCTAAATTTTCAACAAAAAAATAATAAAAAATGCAAAAAATTCGTAAGGAGGGGTTTTTTGGGCCGAAAAATTGACTGGCACAATCAGTTTTGTGATAAAATCATTATTTCGCCTTCAAATAGAGTCATGAAATTTTCGAAAATCCACTTTTCAAAACTAAAAATACTCACAACTCGACTAATAGCAAAGAAAGAACGTTCTAGTCTTCACCAATCGATAGAGGGGACAATTTTAAATATTTTAGTGAATTTCAAGTCCATATTTGCAAGGATTAGGAGAGTTGGAAAAAAGCAATTTGTATCTCAAAATATTTCCATATTTCCCCTTTGTTCTAAATTTTCGACAAAAAAAATAAAAAATGCTGAAAATTCGTAAAGAGGGGTTTTTTGGGCCGAAAAATCAACTAGAACAATCAGTTTTTTGATAAAATCATTATTTCGCCTTCAAATAAAGTCATGAAATTTTCGAAAATCCACTTTTCAAAACAAAAAGTACTCATAACTCGACTAATAAGAAAGATAGAACGTTCTAGTTTTCACCAATCGATAGAGGGGACAATTCTACATATTTAAGTGAATTTTCAGTCGATATTGCCAAGGAAAAAGGGAGTTAGAAAAAAGCAATTTGTATCGCAAAATATGTCCATACCTACTACCCCTTTGTTCTAAATTTTCGACAAAAAAATTATAGAAAATGCTAAAAATTCGTAAAGAGGGGTTTTTTTGGCCAAAAAATCGACTGGCACAATCAGTTTTGTGATAAAATCATTATTTCGCCTTCAAATAGAGTCATGAAATTTTCGAAAATCCACTTTTCGAAACAAAAAGTACTCATAACTCGACAAATAGGAAAGATAGAACGTTCTAGTCTCCACCAATCGATAGAGGGGACAATTTTACATATTTGAGTGAATTTTCAGTCGATATTTCCAAGGATTAAGGGAGTTAGAAAAAAGCTATTTGTATCGCAAAATATTTCCATACCTACTACCCCTTTGTTCTAAATTTTCGACAAAAAAAAATTAAAAAATACTAAAAATCCGTAAAGAGGGGTTTTTTGGGCCGAAAAATCAACTAGAACAATCAGTTTTTCGATAAAATCATTATTTCGCCTTCAAATAGAGTCATGAAATTTTCGAAAATCCACTTTTCAAAACAAAAAATACTCACAACTCGACTAATAGGAATGATAGAACGTTCTAGTCTTCACCAATCGATAGAGGGGACACTTTTACATATTTTAGTGAATTTTGAGTCCATATTTCCAAGGATTAAGCGAGTTAGAAAAAAGCAATTTGTATCGCAAAATATTTCCATACCTACCCCTTTGTTCTAAATTTTTGACAAAAAAAAATTAAAAAATGCTAAAAATCCGTAAAGAGGGGTTTTTTGGGCCGAAAAATCAACTAGAACAATCAGTTTTTTGATAAAATCATTATTTCGCCTTCAAATAGAGTCATGAACTTTTCGAAAATCCACTTTTCAAAACAAAAAATACTCACAACTCGACCAATAGGAAAGATAGAACGTTCTAGTCTTCACCAATCGATAGAGGGGACAATTTTACATATTTGAGTGAATTGTCAGTCGATATTGCCAGGGATTAAGGGAGTTAGAAAAAAGCAATTTGTATCGCAAAATATTTCCATACCTACTACCCCTTTGTTCTAAATTTTCGACAAAAAAAAATTAAAAAATGCTAAAAATCCGTATAGAGGGGTTTTTTGGGCCGAAAAATCAACTAGAACAATCAGTTTTTTGATAAAATCATTATTTCGCCTTCAAATAGAGTCATGAAATTTTCGAAAATCCACTTTTCAAAACAAAAAATACTCACAACTCGACTAATAGGAAAGATAGAACGTTCTAGTCTTCACCAATCGATAGAGGGGACAATTTTACACATTTTAGTGAATTTTGAGTCCATATTGCCAAGGATTAAGGGAGTTAGAAAAAAGCAATTTGTATCGCAAAATATTTCCATACCTACCCCTTTGTTCTAAATTTTCGACAAAAAAATTTAAAAAATGCTAAAAATCCGTAAAGAGGGGTTTTTGGGCCGAAAAATCAACTAGAACAATCAGTTTTTTGATAAAATCATTATTTCGCCTTCAAATAGAGTCATGAACTTTTCGAAAATCCACTTTTCAAAACAAAAAATACTCACAACTCGACCAATAGGAAAGATAGAACGTTCTAGTCTTCACCAATCGATAGAGGGGACAATTTTACATATTTGAGTGAATTGTCAGTCGATATTGCCAGGGATTAAGGGAGTTAGAAAAAAGCAATTTGTATCGCAAAATATTTCCATACCTACTACCCCTTTGTTCTAAATTTTCGACAAAAAAAAATTAAAAAATGCTAAAAATCCGTAAAGAGGGGTTTTTGGGCCGAAAAATCAACTAGAACAATCAGTTTTTTGATAAAATCATTATTTCGCCTTCAAATAGAGTCATGAAATTTTCGAAAATCCACTTTTCAAAACAAAAATTACTCATAACTCGACTAATAGGAAAGATAGAACGTTCTAGTCTTCACCAATCGATAGAGGGGACAATTTTACATATTTTAGTGAATTTTGAGTCCATATTGCCAAGGATTAAGGGAGTTAGAAAAAATCAATTTGTATCGCAAAATATTTCCATAGCTACCCCCTTTGTTCTAAATTTTCGACAAAAAAATTATAAAAAATGTTAAAAATTTGTAAAGAGGGTTTTTTTGGGCCGGAAAATCGACTGGCATAATCAGTTTTTTGATAAAATCATTATTTCGCCTTCAAATAGAGTCATGAACTTTTCGAAAATCCACTTTTCAAAACAAAAAATACTCACAACTCGACCAATAGGAAAGATAGAACGTTCTAGTCTTCACCAATCGATAGAGGGGACAATTTTACATATTTGAGTGAATTGTCAGTCGATATTGCCAGGGATTAAGGGAGTTAGAAAAAAGCAATTTGTATCGCAAAATATTTCCATACCTACTACCCCTTTGTTCTAAATTTTCGACAAAAAAAAATTAAAAAATGCTAAAAATCCGTAAAGAGGGGTTTTTGGGCCGAAAAATCAACTAGAACAATCAGTTTTTTGATAAAATCATTATTTCGCCTTCAAATAGAGTCATGAAATTTTCGAAAATCCACTTTTCAAAACAAAAATTACTCATAACTCGACTAATAGGAAAGATAGAACGTTCTAGTCTTCACCAATCGATAGAGGGGACAATTTTACATATTTTAGTGAATTTTGAGTCCATATTGCCAAGGATTAAGGGAGTTAGAAAAAATCAATTTTTATCGCAAAATATTTCCATAGCTACCCCCTATGTTCTAAATTTTCGACAAAAAAATTATAAAAAATGCTAAAAATTCTTAAAGAGGGGTTTTTTTGGCCAAAAAATCGACTGGCACAATCAGTTTTGTGATAAAATCATTATTTCGCCTTCAAATAGACTCATGAAATTTTCGAAAATCCAGTTTTCAAAACAAAAAATACTCATAACTCGACAAATAGGAAAGATAGAACGTTCTAGTCTTCACCAATCGATAGAGGGGACAATTTTACATATTTTAGTGAATTTTGAGTCCATATTTCCAAGGATTATGGGAGTTAGAAAAAATCAATTTGTATCGCAAAATATTTCCATAGCTACCCCCTTTGTTCTAAATTTTCGACAAAAAAATTATAAAAAATGTTAAAAATTTGTAAAGAGGGTTTTTTTGGGCCGGAAAATCGACTGGCATAATCAGTTGTTTGATAAAATCATTATTTCGCCTTCAAATAGAGTCATGAAATTTTCGAAAATCCACTTTTTAAAACAAAAAATCCTCATAACTCGACAAATAGGAAAGATAGAACGTTCTAGTCTTCACCAATCGATAGAGGGGACAATTTTACATATTCTAGTGAATTTTGAGTCGATATTGCCAAGGATTAAGGGAGTTAGAAAAAAGCAATTTGATTCGCAAAATATTTCCATATTTCCTTTGTTCTAAATTTTCGACAAAAAATTTTAAAAAATGCTAAAAATTCGTAAAGAGGGGTTTTTTGGACCGGAAAATCGACTGGCAAATCTTGACAATTTTTTTAAGTCTTAAACTTCAAAATATTTTCGTAAGTTCCAAATTGTCAATCTTTTTAAAGGCGTGAAAAAATTAGTTAATATAATAGTTCTTGATCACGATGTTTGTTGAAACTCTATTTTTAAAGTTTCGGTAGCGGTTCAGCTGCCGTTATCAAGAATAATGAAAAATAATAAATTTTCGAATAATCGAAAATTGACCATTTTCGATTAATCGATTATTTTCGATTAATCGATTTTTTTCGATTAATCAATTTTTTTCGATTAATCGATTTTTTTCGATCAATCGATTATTTTCGATCAATCGATTATTTTCGTTTAATCGATTATTTTCGATGAATCGATTATTTTAGATTAATCGATTATTTTCGATGAATCGATTATTTTAGATTAATCGATTATTTTAGATTAATCGATTATTTTAGATTAATCGATTTTTTTCGATTAATCAATTAATCGATTTTTTTCGATTAATCAATTAATCGATCAACATCGATTAATCAATTAATCGATCAACATCGATTAATCAATTAATCGAAAATAATCGATTATTTTATATAATCGATTATTTTTTTTGATAATCGCCCAGCCCTAATTTTGAGTCGATATTGCCAAGGATTAAGGGAGTTAGAAAAAAGCAATTTGTTTCTCAAAATATTTCCATAGCTACCCCCCCATAGCTAAAAAATGCAAAAAATTCGTAAGGAGGGGTTTTTTGGGCCGAAAAATTGACTGGCACAATCAGTTTTGTGATAAAATCATTATTTCGCCTTCAAATAGAATCATGAAATTTTCGAAAATCCACTTTTCAAAACTAAAAATACTCACAACTCGACTAATAGCAAAGAAAGAACGTTCTAGTCTTCACCAATCGATAGAGGGGACAATTTTAAATATTTTAGTGAATTTCAAGTCCATATTTCCAAGGATTAGGAGAGTTGGAAAAAAGCAATTTGTATCTCAAAATATTTCCATATTTCCCCTTTGTTCTAAATTTTCGACAAAAAAAAATAAAAAATGCTGAAAATTCGTAAAGAGGGGTTTTTTGGGCCGAAAAATCAACTAGAACAATCAGTTTTTTGATAAAATCATTATTCCGCCTTCAAATAGAGTCATGAAATTTTCGAAAATCCACTTTTCAAAACAAAAAATACTCATAACTCGACTAATAGCAAAGATAGAACGTTCTAGTCTTCACCAATCGATAGAAGCACGTTGTGCTCCTATTGCCTATTGACCCAGAATCTTTCTGTGACATAGCGAAAGCGCTGCAAAAAACAAATAGCAGTACTTGGATAAAAAAGCAGTCTCTAGAATGGTGGAACAAGGCGCCTTGAATGAGGCAGGCTAAAGTGTCACTATCCATAACTTTTTGTTTGTGTAACTTTTTGTTGATCGCTTTCCTTGAGTATATCGCGCGAGGGCTTCGCGAACATATCAAGTGGTTCTCGAATCACCCGCCAAAGGGTCAGGGTTTGCTTCGTAGTTACTCGTACGTTCGGGTCGGGAGCTGTATTTGCCCGTTAAGGTCGAAACACACCTATCAGCACCTCATAGGAACAGCGACTGATCATCACCATCAGATTTTATTTCTTATGAGTATTTAAATGTAAGCGCGCATACCTAACAGCATCAGCACAGCACCGACAAGGCACGTCAACGCCTCAACCACAACACATTTCTCAGAGAGAATATTTTGCGGACGGCGTGCCAATACAATATTTCTGACAATATAAAATGAAGCGTATAGTTGGGTATCGCAGTTGGCAGTGCGGATCCCGTGTCGATGCGTTGAGTGAGCCCATACACAACCGTTGAGTTGACCACTCGACGGTGATGACCAGTCGCTGTTCCTATGAGGTGCTGATAGGTGTGTTTCGACCTTTAGTCATATTTCGTGCTAAGGTTCCTTCAGTTACTATATGGACAATTCTTAATGAAATGAATATATTAAGATATAATATACAAGTTACTTTATAGAAGTTTATATTAATAGTATTTCTCTGATTTCCCAAAGAGTTAATTAATATTTTAATAAATTAAATATTTTCACTCTACATCATTTATCAATATTGCATATAATGACAACGGAAGAACAAAAATATTCTCACCGCCCAAAATTTCATTGTTGTTTATCATTTACCATCATCCTTCCATCATCGCAGACAAGAGTGGACATTCAAGAATCTCCCAATAGTTCTCGATGAATCAAAGCCGTGACTAATCAGATTCTCATTCAATAATTTCTTATTACTCAGGAACGGATTTAGCTGATTGTTCATATCTTAAGCTTTACAAGCAACAATGTTGTAGAGACTACAAGAGTTAGAATTTTAATTATACAAAATGTTGTTTGTAGTAAAGAAGCGTTCGTTAAAAAATATCACTTTACATCGGAACTACTTAGCTGATATTGATCTTTCAACTTTTGTAGATTACAAGTTAAAGCTTCAATTCGGTGTTAAACATATGAGTTCGATAGAAAATAGTGCCGTTTTGCTTACGGGATCATGGCCAGTACTGGTGAACTAATCTGGACCTAGTCAGTTACTCCGTAGTTGTCCAGCGGTGATCACATGGAGGTAAATATTGCCATTCCATCCTCAAGGATGTCATGCACCACCCTGCTGAGGACATTTGTTGTTAGGTGCCTTTCCTTCCCTTTCAAAAAGGCTCGGCTGCTTCACCAAAGTTTTCTCATTTTTTCTGGGCGTATTAGTCGAGAGCAAATGCCCTTGCGGAACAGCCTTAAGGTACCTCAGACCCTTTAGAGCCTTCGTCAGCTAACTGGTCCGCCAGTTCATTACCTGCAATCCTCTCATGTGCCGGCACCCATATTAGAGACACTGTGTTATCTCTTGTCAGCTTATCAAGGGATTATTGACAGTCTTTTACCATTTTAGCCTTAGCGGTTGAACTGCTGATAGCTTTAAGCAGAGTCTAGCCGTCAGTAACTTCCGCAAATATGTAAATGGATGAATATTTTTCCATTTAATTTCTTCTTAACTAGTTTGAATTTTTATTTGGTGCCCATTCAAGTAGCAGTGTCCTGTTAGGACGCCTGTCAAAACTCTTATTGCAGACTCAATTGGTAGTGACTTTCCAGGAGTGTTTTTGATCTTCTTAGTTCTATTATTGGTCTTATCTTTCAGTTTTTTTGGTTTTACACAATCCATCCAATATTGTATCGGTGATGATACTGCGAAAGGGTGTTCCAGCCTTTCTCTTTGCTGGTTTCTTTTTTTTTATATTTCAGTTTGTCCTGAAATCCACAGTAGGGTGACGATGCTCTTTCCTAGTTCATTAAGTTTTTATAGACATTCACATACCACTTAAGAACTGATTACACAAGTACTTTAATAGCTACTTAATAATACCTAATTGGTTCAAACCCAATCCAATGTATTAATCATCATGAATGATATTTCGAAAAACAATAAAATCATTTTTTATAATAAACTCAAGTTTTTGCTCCTCAGTCACGAAATAGATATATTTCTACATGCGAGTCCATTACTGTTACCAACAAGAGAATCTTAACAAAACAATATTGCTGTTGTGTTAAATATTTGCTGTGTAATTGGAAGTGCCTATTTTATTTTCATAACACCTTGGCGTTTCTTATTAACAGTTGAAAATTGCTTGTAATCCAACACATGTGCCTGTCTTTACATGAGTCCACAGTAACGTTAATGATATACATGGTGGCTCACTAAATTATAGTTAATATTGATATTTTAATAACTATAGAGTTAGGATGGGATAAATTATATTATTTTGTGAGAATTTAACATTTTTATGGAAAAAAATGGAGTATTCAAATAGATTACTTCATTCATATATACTGCCAACCAACTAAAACCAGTATAATTATTTAATATTAATGCTACTAAAACGAAAAAGCAAGCAGTGCACCTTAATAGCCGTATGTGATTTCCCTCTGGCGAGACTTCCACCACCGCCAGACACTTTGGTAGTGACGGACGCCGTTTGTCATTTATGCAAAAGGTCGTCCCCGATTCGCACGGACATAATAACGACGTAACGTGCTAACTGGATGAATAATTAAGGCTATTTGTTAGATTCCAAATGAGTTTTGTTGCTGACAGCCGTGGAATGTTTTCAGCGAGCGGAACAAACGTCGTGTCGGTACCGTTCGGGCTCAACAACGGCAACGGACACGGTTCCTTGTTAATGAATTATGCTGTTGTCCGCACAATTTCAATTAGTGATTGTGTGTGTGTGTGTTTTGTTTTTGAAACATGGCTCATGTAATTTGGGTTGTATAAGCGGATGTTTTTTGACATGTAACTGCCAATATACTGAAATATTGGCTTCGAGATAGGAGGATTAAATTTGACAAATATTACCGAAACATTAGTCACAATTAGAATACGTAATTAGCGACAATATAGGGAAGTACAGAGAAAAAATTAAGAAAAAAACGGGGATAGATCAAAGCACAGTGGAACAGGACATAATATATGTCGGAATTCGACAGGAAGATAACAGACCAGATCCCAACCCAACACATGGAAGTGGTTCTTGAATTCACGCCACTACATATGGTGGTGGAAAGTGTTGCAGAAAGAGGAAAGTACGTCCTCGTATTTTATAAATCAGAAATCCTGCCACATGCCACAGGATTATGAAATAGTATATTTTGTTACAAGGGCAGAAAATAAGCTTTAGCAGCCCGAGACTATTAGATGCACGAGCGAGCGTAGCGAAGCGAGGGCAGCTGCTAGTTAGGGGCGACATACTGAAGAAAGGTCATTCCACTGTATTTCGGTATGAAAGGGCTCCAAAAAATCTTTCCGTTTATTATTCATTGGTAATTCTGCAGATATCTGCACTAGAATAGCATTAATTCTTATGCTGATTTCGCCAACCTAATTTTAGGTACTTCCTTACTAAGTAATTCCTAAGCTAGGGAATTCCCAAATTCGATACTTACCTAAATCGCATTCACCAACCTAAATAAACCTGAACTGAACATCGGATTTTTTTTTTCGTATAATTGGTATTACTGCTTAATTTGAACACGTAACCCGAATGGGTGGAGATCATAACGTAACAAATAGTGATAGTCGAAGTTGAGAAAAGAAAAGAGAAATGTCAAGTTAGGTATTTCCTAAACTGTTTAAGCAGACCTTGCAAGCTTTCCTAATGTTAGGTATTTCCTATCTCTCTTGGGTATTACTTAGCGCATGGTGAAACGTAAATTGCATTCAGGAATTTCCTAAATGCGATTTAGATACTACCTAACTTTAGGAAATGGATGGTGAAATCGGGCATAAGAGTACCAACGTATCGATAAATGTTAATAAAATTGAAAGTAGAATCCAAAAATGCATTTGAAATAAGAAAGCAAGATATAAACCAAAGTGTCAAGTAATTAGAAATATTTTAATTGAAACCTCAATGCTCTTACCAAATATTTTTAAATTTGCCAAAAATAGAACTCTTAATGGACCGTTCCCAACATGCTCTTTTTGACATTCACTGTCAATACTAAATACATTTATTGATAGCGACAAGTGACCAAAACTCCAAATTCAAAAAACAAATTTACAATTTACGTTCGGCTGTCGCCCAAAAATCATCGAAAGCACAGAAAAAATGCAACCGAAAAAGCCAAAAATATGCGCATTTAAATGCTTCAAAAATTGACAAAAAATGCAAGAATTTTAGAAAAAATGCAAGAAATGATGTATATTATAATGTTGAAGAATACTATTATTTCATTATTTTACTATGATAGGGAGTGGAGGCGGGATTTAATAATTATACAACGAAAATTTACATTAAGTATTAGATTTTATTATTAATAAATTTAATATTACAAAATAACAATATAGGTGTTTGAACAGACATAAAACATGTGTTTAAAAATTGAAAAACTTCGTTCAACATCAACCGATGTAATGGGAGCATAATTATATTTACAAATGATGTTTAATTCTAAGTTAGGTATGTTTACAACGTTTTCGAAATATTTTTCAAAATTTGAGAGCCTGTATTATTTTGAGCCACAGAATTGAATTTATGTAGAACGACGTTCTCAATTTGTCCAGCGACTTTCTTACAATTTGACTCAAACTGGCTAATTAGAGCTACTGATTCCGTTAATGGAACACAAGGTTTTTCTAAACTCTCAATAGTTGTAGATACAAACATATAATTGGTTTTTATAAATATTAAACTATTCTTTAATAATGAATTTTTAAAAAGATTTTTTGAGTTTAAAAGGGGTGTAGATGAAGAGTCACTAAGATCTTCAATCACATGTTTAATGGCGTCGAAATTGTCAGCATAAAATATAGCTGCATCCAACCAGGTACCCCAACGAGTTATTACAGGTTGTGGAGGTAAGGCAAGATTTGGAAAATTTTCTTTGTAAAATTGAACGCGTGTCGGAGTTAATTGTTTATGGTATTTGGTATTTTCCATTCTAAGAATAAAGTAATAAAATAATCATTATAGTAAGACCCCTTCAATAAAGTAGGTACCTACTCTTTCAAGTTCTTTCAATTTTGGGGTAGCAGGTAGTTCCAAACCCAAACAGATTTAATAAATTCCATAATGAAAGCTTTCTGTTCAATAGCATTTTTTCCGTGCTTTAATCATCATCATCATCATGGCCGATCAATCCCGAGGGATTATGGCTAGCTCAATAGAATTATCTGTCCTGGCCTCATTTGTTATAGTTCTCCATTTTCTTATGTCTTTGCATTTTGTTTTCCAGTCTCTGATTTTCAATGCCTTTATATCTTCCTCTACTTGATCCCACCATCTTCCTCTTGTTCTCGTCTTCAATGGAACCCATGTTGTTATTCTTTTTAATATTTCTGTTGGTGCTCTTCCCATCCATTCCAGTCTCCTTGCTTTTATATATCGGACTATATTTTCTCCACCTGCTTCCTTTTCTATTTCTATGTTTCTTTTAAATCTTCTTTTTCCATCTCTTGTTATGTCTGGTCCAAGTAATGTTCTCAATATTTTCCTTTCTATTATTTTTAGATCTTCTTTTTTTTTGTTTATACCAATAATACAAGAAATATAATCGGAATTGTTTTTACTCTATTTAATTCCTGCTTTTTATGGATATTAATTAAGACTGAACCAGTTTCATTAACTATAAATTCTGCCAAATTACATGTAAAAATCTTCTTGAGAAATGACTCGTAAACAAGAACTTCACAATTTTCCCTTTTAACATCCGTGCCGCTCGACATCCGACGGCGGCATTCCACTGTAATCAAAATTAATGAATATCCTACACTCCTAGCTCTCCTGCTTTTGCCAGCATTAGTCTAGTTACTCAATTGTTTTCGGAAGGGTATAGATCAGAGGTTCCGTTAGATGCAACCTTTATTCAATTTTACGGCAGACACAAGTGTTAATTTTCATTCGAAACAGATGGATTTGATTTTCCTGCTGTCTGCTTGTTAATTGTGTTTCGAATCGTTTGATTTAATTTCTCTTGATAGATTGACTCGGCGATTCTCGGCTTTTAATGAACGTGACATAATACAATTAAAAACGTTTGGCAGGATTTGAAGGATTTGGAGATAATGGGACGGTGAAAAATTGTGGCAATTCCATATACCGGGTGGCCAAATAATATAATAGGATATACCAAATAAGAATATATTGTATGAAAACAAACAATTTTTTTTGTCACAAGCAACTGCTATATCGAATTAAACATGCGGATAAATTAGAATTATTTGAAGCTTTTGTAAACGCATTGCTATTGATTGTGACGTCAGACCGTATGATTAACGCGTGCGTCCATGTATTTTGGGTGAATTCTGATTTATTAGACTTGAAATTTTGTTTGTGTTCATAATATTCTTGATTGAAGATACAAAAGGTCACAAAGAACTAACAGCAGCAGAACACAAATTTCAAGAACGTAACTGATACGAGTAGGCCAAGCAATAGGTAAATATTTTGGACAAAAATACTAGTAGAAAACGGATGGTGCCAACATATAAAATAAATTATGTAGTATAATTTTGATATGTTCTGGACATGCAAATGTTTATTATTTTGATGTATATTATTCCGAATAACTCTCATGACATCATTGTTGATTAGATAAAAATGCCCATAATAATTTTATAATGCAGTTTAGAGAATCCCTCGAAAATTTGACCCTAAGAAACCCCAAAAATCCCTCGAATTGGCATCACTGTTGTGACTGGCAAACGATACCCGTGATACACAGCTGGGCATCATACTAGATGACGTCAGCCGGTTTGGCGCGCTATGGAGATCATTTGAATTGATTTTAAATAACACGAAACTTTAAACTATGTATATTGATTTAAACAAAAAGCCTTGGGGATTAGGTTTTTCATACGCCCTTTAATGATATTAATGAATTAAAAAAATTGGAAAGTTCCCTATTATAGGACCAGGGTAACGGGTAACTTCTTGGAGTTTCTTCGGATTACACTGCCGGTTTTATTAAAGGATGTAAATCTGGAACTTATTTAAAACATAAATAAAGCTCATCCTATTCCTAATAGATGTTGAGCGGATATTTGTATTTAAATTATCTTAAAAGTCCCTTCTCGTGGTATGTGGCTTAAGGTAATCATCATTAGCTTTGCACAAAATGCGCGGCTATTCTGAGTTATAAAAACTTCACCAACCAATTTACTTCACTAAACATGGAATATTAATCCGAAAACCATAAAATATCCTTGGAAATGTTTATATAAATTACACCGAATGATAAAATGTTAACTGTTAAATGTATGGAAACGTTCGTTAAACTAAGAGACGGCATATTTCGCTTTTCATTAGCTTTTAAATTGACTGCATTTTATGTAAATTGTTACTGTCATAAAACGGAGCTCTCGTCAATCTTTTCTATACTAAGCAAGACTATCTAATTTCGTTTGGGAGATGTCCAACGTTGCCGGCTTAAATGGTTAATTTTGCGGAAAATTAAGTCTTGCAAACTGTATAATTTTTATATTTTTAATAACTATTGTTACTTGTGAAAATGCTTTTGTATATTAGATATAATGATAAAGTTTTTTGAAAAAATAGATAACAGTTAATTGTCTTGAATAAGATTTTTTTGAAACAGAATAAAATATAAGGTACTGATTTATGGCTTAAAATATTTTGTACGTAGCTTAATTAATGAAATGTGTGCTCATGTATTAAAAGGAGATTAAACATTTTTTTTATTTCTCTATTTTTGTTTTCTAGTTAGAATTGGAAATAAGTTGTTTCGGTACTAAAGAAACTTAACCATACTTTTGTTTTGAACGTATTATTACGATAAAATATTGTAATTATTGTTCCTTATCACAAGTTTTGTGAAAAAATCATCCTAAACTTCAAGGACTAAAGTTGAATTACTGAATGCGATAAGAGAAATTAATGAAATTTTGGAAAAATACTGTTGCAAATCTATATTCTTTAGATTTTAGATAGAACGAAAATTTGCCAACCCTGCAAAATATCTCCACTAATAAACTGCGAAGTCTGCCGATTTCTTTAGGGTCATGAATATTTGAGCAACTGTTGAGAACTTTTCCCATTTACTCGAAAGAAGATTCTCATTTTTCATGATTTCATCCGTTGACAGTTTATATTCAATTTAAACAAGAAAAATTATCTTACTTCAAGGTTATTACATACAAGAATAATAATATTCGAGAATAAATCGAAATTGCGTCGATTTTGAAGTTGACTGACAATGATTCTTTTCATTCGGATTTTATCTTGAAATGGAAGCATTGGTAGTAGCAGGAGGGACCGTATTTATTTATAATGTTTCTTAAAACGTTATTCACTACCCTGTCGTTTGGTTCCTATTTATTTTAGACGTTGTCACATTTACCGCTAGTTAATATTATCACTATTTGCGCATGTACCCATTCGGACCATACGAGGTACAGTCAGTGCTTTTTTTGATAAGTTACCCTTCCTCTGTATCCACACTTGTTTTATTCTTTATTTCTTTCTCTCTCTTTCTTTCGTCAGACCAAGGTCTTCCTGCCCTCTTTCAATTACCTACAATTCTGTGCCCAAATTTTTACCTGTCTAAAACTGCTTTTGTTATATTTAAATGAACAAAGGTGCTGTTCATAGTATATGATGTAGAGTATACTTTTACACCACCCCATGTTGTATGTATGTATGTAAATTGGGGTCACATTCACTGAGACCTGAAAGATCTATTGTGCCCCCTTACTTCTTCTTAGTTCCTGAGGAAAGTCTCAGAGACTAGTAGCTTCTGCAGTCCTATTTCCCGGAGGAATTTTAGGATATCTGCAGGCTTTAACTTAGGTAAATGTCCCTCTTCTATTCAGTAATCTCCAAGGTGTTGTGCCCTAGGTTTCTGAATTGCTGTTCAGTTCGCATAATGTGGATGGAAGTTTCTTCTTCCATGCCACAGAATAATCTACATTCTTCTTCCTTCACTATTTTGAGCTTTTCCAGGTGCCCATTCAGGCGACAATGTCCCGTAAGGATGCCTGTTGAAACTCTTAGTGCAATTTCACTTTGACTTATGCATTCATTTGATCTCAACAGGTTGTAATCACCCAGAAGTATCTTTGATTGTATACATCCTACTAGATCTTTCCAATGGTCAGATATTCTCTTTTCTTCGGCTTCGCCTATTTCTTCCAATATTACATTGGAGCTGATACCGCAAAAGGGTTCCGGCTCCCAAAAGGGTGTTCCAGTCACCCTCTTTGCTAGTTTATCTGCTATTTCTTTTCCTTCTATACCAGTGTGTCCTGGAATCCACAGTAAAGTGACTATATTGTTCTTGCCTAGTTCATTTAGTTTGCCTCCATGTTTGTTTTGGTCTAACTTTTTTCTTCTTTTATATATTTTTGATTGTCATACTTTTTTAACTGTCTTGTGTCGTTCATTCTTTGTAATATATCCCCACCAGCTTAATTGTCTTTCTTAAATCCGAGTGATGATTCTACGTCAAGATCTTCTCTTATTTTCGTATTTATTAATTTGTCTTTCTTTGTGACTCCTCTAACTCGTCTAAGATACTCCGTCTCAACTGCTTGTATTTGACTCTTTTTTTCTTTTTGCTAATACCCAATAATCACACCCGAATGTTTATATTGGAAGGCAAATTGTTTTAAATACATTCATCTTTTACTTAATTACAGTTACCTGTAAATAATTGTCATATTAGTAAAGCGTGATCTATAGACGTCAAAAAATAATAGTTCAATACTATCAAACGCTTTACAAAATTAGAAAAATTAATTTCTAAAGAGCAGACCGTCCACTAAGAAGCAACAACTACTTCTCGAGCTATATGCCCCGACAGACATTGAATTACACTTCTAAAGTAAACGGGGTTGGTATATCTGTTAAGATAGAACCAACCATTCTGGTTTGCGATTAGAAGGAATAACATCACTTGTGGACCGGTTTCGGCGTTTTTGCGCCTCATCAGCACAAGGTAGATGCTATTCGTACAGAAGCTCTGAGAGCATAATCCTGGGGACTTTACAAAAAGAAATTGGATACAAAATAATGTGCAGAATGTAAGAAAATAGTGAAAAGATCTAGTAGGGCTAAAACAATCAAATATAGAACAACAACTGTATGCATAGGCCAGAGTAAGACTGCACTAGAAGTCTTCACAGGTGTCCTCACATAGAGCAGCCTGAATGGACACCTCAAAAAGCTCAAGCCACTGGAGCAAGAAGAATGTAAATTTTGTGGAATGGAAGGAAAAAGGTTCACATACTCGCGTATAGCAATACAGAATCATAGGGCGCAATACCTATGAGACTGCTGGATAGAAGAAGGACACTTGCCAACTGAAATTCCTTGAGATGAAAGGACTCAAAGAATCAAATTTTCCTCAGGAACTGAGTAGAAAAAAGGAGCACAATAGATTTTTTAGGTCTCATTGAATGTCACACTAATATCGGCTTCATGCAATTTTTGGTACAATTTTCCTGAAGGGGTTTATCGTTTTAAAATATCTGGAAGAAAATTATAGTTATTAGCAATTCAATTGTGAAATGCGCAAACTATTCTACAATAAAACACTTCGATTAACATGTTACAACATTGTACTGTTTCTAAATCACCCTATACCCATAATACACAGTAGCATTGCTCTCAATTGCAGCACACTCTTCGTAACAGCGAATTTGATTAAAATTCCAGTATATTTATCTTTCCGGTAACGACTAAAATCAGTTTATACCCAAATACGGGTAGTGAATATAAAACTAATTAAACCAGCTCAAGTGCCTTTATGGAGAATCTGCTAATAGCAGTTTTGACTGTTGGTATTTAAAATGCAGTCGACTGTATTTAACTGGATTTATTACAACTAACAACAGAATCGTCACAAAATTACGTTTGAAGTTGCAGGTGGATGAGATCCGTTAAAAAGTCCCATAAAATGTAAACGGCAGTGAAGCTCACAATACAAAGTCTGTAGTTGCTGAAATAAGGTTACAAATTGAATTTATTGGTGTATTAAACGTTTTAGTACCTATTTCTGCGTCTGACGAAATTCACAGTTTTTTAATATGAAACTACATGAAAAGTTTCTACATCCGAGTTTTATTACAATTTCCATTGGAACTGAACAGTTTGTGTATATGTCAATGTTTAAGAATATTTTATATACAAAATTGTTTGAAAATTTGAATAATGAATGTATAATAAATTCATCATAAATGTCTTGTCGAGTTGGGCAAATAATTTGGCACGATTTGTAGGAAAATATATAAAAATCAGCTAAAGCTCAGCCACTCGTAGATGGTTCAGTTGCATATACGAGGGTTCTCTTTTAAGTGTTGCATATAACAACATAGTTGGCGCCTGTCCGGCCTGTCAACAAATATCGATTGTCAAAATCAACGGTCATGATTGTTTAGTTAACTTAACGCCAAAGTTACATACCGCTGCTTTTAAAGCTGTACCTAAACTGAATTTTTAAAGTTGATAAGTCAGTCGAAAAATGGAATCAAGCCTAGAAAATGTTCGCGCAATAAATTTTCAAAAAAATGTACCTGAAGAATTATCTAATAGATATGTATCTATTAATCACTTGGTTTATTCTTTCAAAACTTTTTTTTCTTGAGCATACCTTCTCTATGTGACCAATCTCTCTCTCTCTCTCTCTCTCTCTCTCTCTCTCTCTCTCTCTCTCTCTCACTCTCTCTCTCTCTTTCTCTCTCTGCATCTCACCCTGTATACAATAGATACTAATTTACTCAGAACTTTCCAAGATGTGTCTATTTGTTAAAATACAACAAGAAATGCAATTTCAGCAACAATGCTAGTGAATGGAGATGTAATTATATTAGAAACATCAACTATTATGAGTAATAAAAATAATAATAGTACCGTTAGCGCAGTATCGAAACACGTTAGGTAATCAAAACGTTATTAGCTATTATTAATATTTTGACATAAGAACCATGTGTTTTTACAACCATCATTTTTAAAAGGATATAATTACATAATTTACAGATAATAAAATTTCTTTCTTTCCTTGTGTTAATAACTTTGAACAATGAAATTATACATAGCTAGTATTTTATTGGTATATCGCTTTTAAATTGTTATTGAAAATAAATGTCTTGAAAGATCGCTTTGTTTACAATTGACACAGATTTTCCATAAAATACGATTTAAATTTTAGAACAATTGCTACAGTTTTTTCTCTTTTTTATATTAACAGTTATTAAAGTGATTAAATTTCTAGCAAAAGCTGTCTTACGAGCATCCCCTGTATGTTAGTAGGAATGTACGGATGGAAACTTCAAACGTAATGTTCATTGACTTCAGACTGAATTAAAACTGTTCACACTTATCAAGGACCGATGACAATACAATAATTGATTAAGTTTGTTCCAATATTCTTACCTGGATCACCAGGATAACTTTTCATTCATTATATTTTATACACTCATACTTATACTGCATATACTGTGCAAGGCAATGCTCCTAAATAAAAATTCTAAAATAATAGTTTGAACAACTAAAAAGTCAAATTTAGGAAGTAAAAATGAAGTATCTCGTTAGAGTTGGGGGTGTCAAGAAGATTCCTGGAAATAGAGCAAATGCTGAAATTTATTGGAAATTGACAGCCTAACTGGTTGAGTCATCTTAAAAAAGGTATAAGGAGCTAGAACAAGCCAAAGCCTTTGACACTGTTTGCCATGTGAAATTGTTAGAAAAGTCGCAAAAGTACGGGATAAGGGGTAAATCTTATAAAATATTCGCAACTTATCTGTCAAATAGACAGCAGCTCGTTCAAATTGGAGATAAAAGAAATAATGTACAAACAGTAACTGCTGTTAGATCCAATCCTTTTTTCGAGATAAATCAACAGCCTTCTTAATTTGGAATCACTTGGCAAATTTCGCTGACCATACCGCCGTTATTTATACCTCATCTTCTTGGGATTATTTGTAACTAAACGTACACACTGATTTTCCAAGAATAGCAAATTGGCTACAATAGAATAAGCTTACAATCAATTACACAAAAACAAGCTATTTACTATTTAGTTCTTATGCTACAGGTCTTCCATCAATGGGATCCTTAAAGGTAGACCTGGATGTGGAAATTCCTCAATCCACTTCAGTGAAGTATCTTGGAATTGTTATAGATAGACATATGAGGTGGGATTTACATACCAAGCAGCCTATAAGAAAAATAAGAGGAGTATTACCAAAATTTTGGTGTTTAATAAATTTTCTTAATATTTCCATTTCAAAAGCAATATATTTTTCGTTATTGCAGTCTTTCTTATTCTATGATGGATTTATAGACTGTAAAAGAGTTCACTACAACTTTATAAATGATGTTCTTGTGGTGCAAAAATGGGTTTTGCGTATTATTTATAAGAAAATTTTTCACTTTCCCAGTAATTCCTTATATGAAAGTTTTTGACTTTTATTTTTCTTTAAAACAATTAAATTTATAAAAACATCCAAAATTGTTTTGATATCACATGAACATCAATACAAAACACGACGCGTAGGGCATATTTATTTTCCTCGGAGTGGAAAATCCTTAGGGCAATGATCATGTAATTATCTTGCGCCAAGAATGTACATTTCAGTGCCTGAAGAAAAAAGAAAAATACGATAGTATAATGCATTTAAGAAACATCTTAAACATTGGATTCTCCAGAAAGGCAGGGAAGAATTTAATTCTATTATCAACAATAACGTATTGTCAACCCGGATGTTACTATCGACGATAGTAAAGTCGCAACGTTTAAGATACTTAGGACACATAGAGATACTTGCAAATAACAGAGCTACAAAAAAGTACTTGGAAGAGGAACTGGATGTAGAAGAAAGAGAGGAAGACCAAAAATGAAGTGGATAGAGGAAGTAGAAAAGGACCTAGAGCTGTTGAAGGTGGCAAAAAATAAAAGAGAATGGAGGAAAATAGTCAACCAAGCCTTAAAGGAGGCGCTAGACGATCAATCTGCTTGATCAAAAGATTGAATAAACCTCAATCAACCCTTCAATGTTTTGATCAAAACCCCCTCATCAGTGGAAGTCGTGAAGTGGAGCACAAACCACATGTTGTTTGTTCTAACCTGTGGTTGATTTTGGTGGTGAACAATGGTTTCCAATACAGATTTGGGCTTCCTCGCCCTAACATTGGTTGCCTCAAGCAGAAAAAGAAAAAACGACGGTGGTGCAAGGAGTGTTACAAAATGAGAAACCCCTTCACTCATGAACATTTACTCAATTTTCTGCGTGATTTGGAACCAGAGCACGACAGGAACTTTTTGAGAATGGATCAAGAAAGTTTTGATTATCTACTGGAGTTAGTACGCCCCGACATTGAGAAAAAACATACAAATATGCGTGAAGCGATTTCTGCAAATCAGAGACACCATGGTTTCGACTGATGCAATGCTTGACTGAAATTTCCCTAGATGATGAAGCGACCTCTTCAACCGCTTGAGTCATTCAAACTTTCTATCGATCACCGTCAATGCTTGCTTCAATCGTCAAACGGGTTTCTAAACGGTCAATCACGCTTTGATACAATCGATTGACCCAAGCTTTTGATCAAAATGATTGATCGTCTAGAGTGTCCTTTAGGCATTCATGGTCTGTATAGCTGTTTTCAAGATAAGCAAAATCTGTATTTTTTTCATTTTTCATATTTTCAATCATTGGGTGGATAAAATTTCTAGCAAACGTTGTTTGGAAGACTCGGTATACTATTTTTTACTTCAACCACTGATTTCCAGCGAAAAGTTTTTCCACTTTTTTTATTTCGTGTACAAATGACGTGTTTCCGGCAAGACAAAAGCTTTTTATTTGTACATCCCGACATCAAAGCAACTTTTATTAAAACTTTGCAAGCTTGAGAGCTTTCACACAAAAAACAAACCGTCGCGCTACATACATCTTTTGAACAAATAGAAAGCACTATCCCTTAGATGTGAAAAGAGATTCTCCCTCTCGTATAAAAATAACCTAATCTGTCACCCGTAGTAGATATACTTCCTTAACAGGATAAACTTAACGAAGTTATCAACGGCCCCCCTGTATTCTTTCTCCAAGTATTAGTACGAGTAGTCGGTGGTGTCATCGTTTTGCTTTTACCGCAACTGGTAATTTAATATTTCCACCTTCGGTAAATACGAGGGGTGATGTAATTTATAATTATTATACTTACCCACATAAAAGGTTTTCCATTTTCAAATTCTTCAAACTTTTTAGATATTACAAGTGAAATAAATTGAAAAACCACGTTTACTGCCCAAGCAGCATTTGGACGTTGCGAGTTATATAACGTCTGTTGAACGTTGGATAAAGATTATGTTATGTCAATGGATTGTGCAAATATTTGAACTACTTTTAAACGTCCGCCCGTAGGTCAAATAATAGGAACAAAAAGATTCAGGCATGTTTTTATGACCAAAATTGTAGCATGCGGTTCTAAACGTTCTTAAAACATCGTCTTGTTCCAGAGACACCAAAAATGTAAAAATGAACGTTGAGCAAAAATTGTCTGTCTTACTAAAAATAACGTTCGATTTACTGACATCGAGTAGGTAGTGATTGGCCCGATCGACTTCGAAGTTCCAACGTTATATTAAGTTATGAACTGACGTTGTTGGCCTTACTTAATGTCTATTAATTTATTTACACTCGGTATAATAGTTCTAATTTATTTTTACCACTTGAATATTACACTATTTATCTTCACTATTTCATTCACTGTCTGATTACTAAGAACTTCTGTGAACTCACTCTTCACTGTCCGTTTCACTAATTCTGTACTAACTGTTAACTCGCTCAAAAACCCCCGTATATATAGTCCTTCTCGACTCTAGTACCTGCCGCGCTCGTCCTATGCACAAACAAAACCTTATTCCAGAAAGTTCTCGAATCCCAGCGCAGCCACCAAAATTTATAATCGAGAGACAGGGCCCGCTTTGAGTTGGTGCCCTCGCAACAATATACAGATTCGGCAAATAATTATGTTCCGTATAGCCATTCTGTGAGTCGAAGACAGGAAGCTACATAATAACAGAGAAAATGTCTAGAGAAGTGGGCGTTCCGAGGTGGGGAAGTATGGACACTGTTGCTCCTATATGAGATTCTACATATGGAAGAAAAATATTTGCCGAACCTGTATATATATATATATATATATATATATATATATATATTGATATGGAAAGTGAAATCATACAACACATACACCAAACAAGGGTTATTTCAGTATAAAATCTAAATAAAATATAAACAAATCACCTGACAAATATTTACAACCCAAACTTTAAACGGGAATCTTTATAACTTTTCTCTAATTTATTGAAATCCTATCACATAGTTTCAGAATTTTCAAAAGCTTTGCAAAAGTTTCTTGGCTCATCATAAATCTAAAAAGAAAGAACCTGAAAATTAAAAATTATTAATTAGGTTATAAAATCTGCCACTGGTAAAAATAGAAGAAGTACACTTATGAACATATCTAACAAAGTGTGAATCTAGATTTGTCAACTCGAACGGAAGAAAGGACATGACAACTGAAATTAAAACAGATGTCCAAGAATTTAAAATTTTTTTAACTAAAAGATAAAAACAATAATAAATCATTTGGAGACATTAAAAATAAGCTTTCATATCAGAAAAAGATCCAATTATAAAACAATCATGGCAAATAACAGAAATCAAAAATTATTAAATGAATTTGATTGGTCAGCAAATATAGAAAAACTTAAAAATAAAGAGACATATGGATTTTAAAAGGATAGAAAAATTTGAAATTGGTTGCTATTGATTAAAAAACGGTTAGTTACAAAAAATATACAGAATTGAGAAGTATAAGCTTTTTCATGTTTAGAAATTTATTTAAAATTAGACTACGTTATGTTAAAAGTGAAACTATAAAGTGATTTGGTGTTGCTAACCTTTCCTTAACAAGTTCCTGTTACAAACAGACGTTGAATAATCTCTGTAAATATAAAATTCCTTAAACAAACCATGAGTGAAGGTTCCGAGAGGTAAACAAAACTGAAAATCTTCCCAAGCCGACCCCGAAGCCATATTGAAGCCACTTCTACGAGGGACTCCAAGGCCCAGAAAGGTCTAAAACATAGAATATCTTAAAAAAATATTACAAGATAAAAAGGTATTTCATAAACTATAAGTTAAATCATTAAATTTACGTGCGTGTGATTAAATCCAGAACTTAATATTTATTCATTTTCGTTAAGATTACAATATCGTCCAATTTGTATATAAAATCTGTTTTGTCTTTGGTTATTAATGTTACATGTAAAAAGAGTTGCATAATTTTCATATATTTATTAGATATAAGAACTTCATTTAGTGTGAACGCTGAGCGAAACATCATTTAGATAAGTGTTTTGAATTGTTTCTTATGTATTTACCTATCAATTCTATATAAATGCGCCGTTCATTAAAAAATAAATTAAATAATATTTCATAAATTTCTAAGATAAAGAGTTTTCTTCCTATTAAGTTGGCAAAACTGCTTCACAGTTAGATAGTTCCTATTATTCAAGCGCAAGGACACAGGACCGGCCTGAGGATATATTAAATAATAAAATAAAAAAAAAGAAACTAAGTGAGCATTAGACCCATGAACCCAACCTGAGGTGGAGAGTCATCATAAAAGGTGAGTGATGTATGATATCACTAATATTTAAATTAAAATTCATATTAATTGGCGCCCAAATAAATATATTACAATAAATAAATTAAAACACATATTAACAATATAAAATGAAAATTCATATCAATATATTGCATGATTAATTCTCTTCAACCTTAATAATAATAGAATGTATTATTTGGTTATTCTTTGGATAAGGTGTTATTATTGAATTAAAATAATTTTGAAACTTTTCTTTAAGATTCGATTTCTATTTAGGAGCTTTTACAAAATATTTATTCTAAAAATCGCTTGTGGTGAAATGAAATATTTAAAAAATTCAGTTCTTGAAATTTGTCTCAAGACTTGATAGAATATATTTACTGAATACTTATTATTATGGTAAGATACCTTTGAACCCTCGTATTTTCGTTAGTTTTTCGCTTTCAAGATACCTAGTATGTGAACTGTCAAGTTGAATTTGCTGTTTCAGCAAATTCAGAAATACACAATTTGTTCCGACATGAAAGGGATGCTATCCAAGTTGTGTTAAAAACAAAAATACTGCACTGCAGATATTTTTTTGTATTTCCCTTTAATAATTCAACGATTTGCTGTATAAGTCCGAAATATACAAGTAGTATACCAAAAGGTGTACATAGGAATAGTGTTCTATATAAAATTGTTATGTAATATTGAATTTTTTTGGTATAATTTAATTTTTAATCACCCTAATATAGACCGGTAGCCCATGGCACATGCAGGCTTCATTATTTCAAATGCTAGCGGTTTCCACCATCGAGTTTCTTGTGAAAAATAAGTAGAGTAAGGCTATTCCCCAAGACCCAAAATTGATAATCGTCGCTACAGTGAAAATCTTAGAATTTTCACGAAACTAGAAAAATTAACTAATGGATGCCCCGTACTTGGATGCATTCCTTGGGTACTACTTTATCATAAAAAAAACAATATGGCATACAAATCCAAGTGATACTAAGGGTTGATAAGCAGGAATTAAAAATTGATAAAAAGGTGAAACATTTCCCATAAGTGCATTATATTGTTATTTGTACAAATTAACGGGGAGATAATAATTTAGTCTTATTCTAAAAATTTCATAGCTAATCCCTATAGGACACCTATGCTAGAATGGGCACCTCAAAAAGCTCAAATCAAACCAGTGGAGAACGAAAGATGTAAATTCTGAGGTATGAGAGAAAAAACCTCAATTTACCTACGTGCAGAATGCAAGGCACTACATAATCCCAAGGCATAACACCTGGTGTCGGTTTCTTGACTGAGGAAGAAGAGCTTCCCGAAAGAATAGATATTTTGTCTTCCTTGCTGCAATGTTAAAATAAACAAGAAAGATGAAGACAGAATATGTGGTCTCTCGGGAAGCCTGTTGATATCCTAAAATTCCTCCAGTAAATAGGACTAAAGAAACCACCAGTCTCCTTGATGCAGAGTAGAGTAAAAGAAGGGGAACCAACAAATCTCTTAGATCCCAGTGAATGTTTACCTCAAAAAAATCTCACAACAGCTTGATCAAATTTAGATCAATTAAGCATTTTATACAATTAGTGAGTCGAATCGATTCGTTTTAAAGAATGGAATCTTATCAATTTCGTTGAATTTGATTTTAAATAAATATTTACTACTAACGAATAAAATTGCCAAAATGGAAATATAAAATGGCGATAATTTGTTTATTATTCGACACCTGACATAATATATACACCCCACAAAAATTATCGCATCACTGGTATTTTAGGATATTTTTAATATATAATTTTAGTTTTTTGGGACAATCTGTATATGTATCAACTTAATAGATATTTCTGGTTTCTTATCATGGGCAAAAAATAATCACAATTTCTTACAAATTTTTTTGGAAGCAAAAATGCTCGAGTAAATCATTTCTGTCTTGGAGAATGCATTGAGATCGAGAACTTTCTAAGCAAATTGTGTTATTGTATAGTGAAAATTTAAATTTATTTTGTTAATAATGGATGTGCCTCAACGTTTAACAAGACATGTGACGAATGAAGAAGCCGCTAGAATCATCGCGCTCATACAAGATGGCCGCAGTCAAAGATACGTCGCCGGGGTAATTGGAGTTCAACAAAGCACCATATCCAGAGTTGTTATTCGCTACCAAGAAACAGGGCAGCTAACCAGAAGACCCGGACAAGGCCGCGGAAGGGTAACTTCGGTAGTAGATGATCGTTATTTGAGGTTAACGGCGTTAAGAATTAGGCATACCACCGCTCGAAGGCTGCAAACAGATCTGTTGGCTGCTCGTAATGTTCGAATAAGCCTACAAACAGTTCGAAATAGGTTGAGAGAAGCAGGTATACGAGCCAGAGTGCCAGCTAGAGGTCCACGTCTTACCAGAGAACATCGAGTAGCAAGATTGGAATTTGCTCGAGAACACGCAAATTGGAATATTCAAGATTGGTCCAATATTTTATTCACGGATGAATCAAGATTTTGTCTGTATTCATCAGATAGGCGTGTACCAGTATATAGGCGACGTGGTGAACGGCACGATCAGGTTAATTTTTGTCAAACTGAAAGCTTTGGTGGTGGCTCTATCATGGTTTGGGGAGGAATTTCTTTCGAGGGTCGCACGGAGTTAGTACCAGTGAATGATGGAAGACTAAATGCTGACAGGTACATAACCAATATCCTAGAACCCCATGTAGTGCCCTATATGCCTCATATCGGTGACAACTCTGTGCTAATGCACGATAATGCTCGTCCACACGCTGCTAGAGTGGTTCGGCAGTACTTAGAAGAGGTCGAGATACCCACCCTGAATTGGCCTGCACGTAGCCCGGACCTTAACCCAATAGAGCATGTCTGGGACCATCTAGGATGGCAAATTCAGCAACATCCGGCACCAATAAGAACACTAGATGATCTTCAAAATGTTCTTTTTAACTTCTGGGAAAACATGCCGCAAGGATACGTCCAGAACCTGTTTAGAAGCCTTCCAAGACGAATGGAAGCTGTAATTGGAGCGAGGGGCGGCAACACACGCTATTAGAAGTTCATTGGCTGGTTTTAGTTTAAGCACCGTTCATTTTTTTGTATAGATGTTTTCGATGTTTTGGTAAATCAAACTTTTTATGCTCTGTAGATTAAACTGATATAAAATAAATGTTGCAAAAGGCGTATCTATTGGTGTTTTAATTCGTAATAATAATAAAATTCGAAAAACAGGCAACTCATTTAAAATATTTAAAAAATAATGAGTGATGCGATAATTTTTGTGGGGTGTATATTTTAGTTTATGAGAATAGCACGGTTCATTAAAATTTCAACCAATTATTTTCAACCCTTTCAGTTCTATATATTTTAAATGAAAGACTCTGCAATTAAATTTGAGTGATGGAAATTAACTCTTGTTTTATTTATCAACGGTCACATATTTAATCGTATGTTATTGAGGGTCTTCTTCTCTTGGGACTTGTGAGATATCCCTTCCAAAACATAATTTGTTCAGTTATAACTGAACAGAACCAATAAATTTAACGAAAAATCAGATTTCTTTGTTTACCAAAGTCAAAGTAATTTATTAATTAATATTGTTTTATTTCAGGTAATGGTCAACATTTGTACTCCTCACCTATGGCTAATTAAGGTGAGTTGATTTAAATATTGAAACAATACACGGTGTCGTATTTCTGCTGTTGGTGGAAAATTCAGAAATATTTTTTCAATATAAGTACCAGCTTGGAAGACTTTATTGGTTCAAACCGCGATTTTTCAAAAATGAATGCTGTTAAAAATGATGTAGTATGGTTAGCCATGCTGCTTACTTTAATTACCGGTATAAAAGATTCGTAAAAGAATACTAGACGAAAAAAAACTTGGTGTTCCAAGTCAGGTACTTGGTGCTGCCCGGATGGAACACCGTTGGTTTCTCTCATAATATCAAGCTGTACATCGTTAAACGTAAAAAAAATCAATAATAAAAAACAGTTCTGGGTTTATTCTTTTCATCAAAATAAATAAATTTTTATAGAAAAACAAGTATATTTTTCAAAAACACCTTACTTAATTAAATTTAAGTAAGTTTTTACAAAAAATAAATAAACTCATATTCCAAAAACGTAAAGAAATAAACTTAAATTATGTACAAAACAAACTTAAACGTAAGAATTTTACTAAAAAGAAACATTACCTTTATTTTAAGTCGTAGTTCTCCTTGTTTTGGATGTCAAGAGTGTAGTGCCCTCTTACTACTACATGGCCTGCTACACAGATGGCTCAAAAACCGAGGAAGGTGTAGGAGCAGGAATATATATAGCCAAGCCAAAGATAAGAGTCTCACTGAGCTCAGGTAAACATGTGACGATATTCCAGGCAGAAGTTGCAGCAATACAGCACTGTGCAGGGGAGCTATTAAGGCAAGAGTTTGAGGAAAATACCATTGCCATATACTCCGACAGCCAAGCAGTTATAAAAGCAATCAGCTCCATGCAGATATATTCCAAACTTGTTTGGGACTGCTACAAGTCGTAATAGATTGTCCTTAGCCTGGGTACCAGGCCATTCAGATCATAAGGGCAATGAAGATGCAGATTCACTAGCCCAAGAAGGGGCACGTTGTGCTTCCATTGGCCCAAAACCTTCCTGTGGCATAGCGAAGGCGCTGCAAAAAACAAATAGCAGCACTTGGATAAAAAATCAGTCTTGAGAATGGTGGAACAAGGCGTCAAAAATGAGGCAGGCCAAAGAGTTCATCAAGGAACCCTTGCCAAAATTCATGGAGTATCTCCTGAGCCAGAATAGGAAGACAATCAGGATCCTGGTTGGGCTCCTGACAGGGCATTTTAGACCTAAGAAACATATAAATAACATCGGATTGGCAGAAACAACCATATGTAGGTTTTGCCAAGAATATTAGGAAACCCCAGTACACGTATTGTGCTACTGCGAAGGCCTGACTAGGCTGAGGTTTTCAACGATAGGGGAGGAAAAACCACAACCTCCCCAATATATGGAGGACCTGAGGTTTGCCATCCGTCTAGTAATAAGAACGGGTCTAGACAAGGAACTCTAGAATAACAGGAGGGCATACACAATAGATCTGCAAAGGTCGTAGTGGAGAGGCTCTTAGAAGTACTTAAGCCCCATATTTATCTATCTATCTACTACTACTGATGGATTGAGTTTCATCTTTATCATGTTCTTGTCAACCATGGAAAAATCATCTACGTCTGTGAAAACAAACGTATTTTCTGGAGCTTTTGGACCCACAAACTTACGCATGAATTTGCAGTAATATTGGTCATCAGAACTAAATATTTCCAAAATTTCTCCTACATAATAAGAAAATTTCACGGTTTTTTTTGTTTCCGCTCTTGTGTTATTTTTAGATCTCTTTTCTCCGAGTCCTTTTTTGTTCAAGTAATTTTGTACAAGCAATTTTATGTCATACACTGTAAACGGAAACTCCTAAATACTTTTGATACCTTCAAGTAGCTGATTCTCCCCTGCGTCAGACAGAACCTTCTGTCCTCCATATATTTCCGGGTGGATAGGCCTCTTCGTTTACGTGACAATGTCCCTAGCGGAATTCCAAATTTTCTTGAAACTGACCCTAGTACTTCGCCCATTTCTATGGCCTCCAAAGCCCGCCGCAGAGTATAATCGGTATAGTTGTGATACAATTTGCAAATAATCTGAAAAAAAATATACTTTTACGCTCCTGTCCACTCCATAATTTATCAGGTTGAGTTGAAAACACATTTACGTACCTAAAGCGATTGGCAGGACCTAAATATGTTAAATGGCATGCTTTCCACAACAAGAGTTTTTCACGTATTTTATTTTGACAAAAATTTTCATTTTTCAACCTGCAGTGAAAATTAAAAACACTATCCACTCAAAAGGTGGCTCGAGCGCGTTCAAGGTTATATTCGGGGAGGTGCGAATTGTTCCAAGTCACATCCCTGTTCCAAGTTGGGCGCATTTACGGTACCATCTTTATATACAGGATGTTTCTAAATTCATGCGAATAAATTCAGGAGGTGGTTGCCCTTAAAAAAATGTGATCGGTCTTACCTATGACAAAAATTCCTCAGCCTACCCCTAAAAGGTGCCCAGGAGACGTCAAATAGTTTCAAAGTACCTACTAGGTACAAATAGTTTTCAAATTTTTAAATAGAACTATCTGTAATTCAGTAAGGAGTAACATTTTATTTTAGTGATTTGGGTTAAATTTTAATATTTTAAGCTTATTAAAATATTTCCAATTATTAATGAAACACCATGTATATTTGAAAATATGGCTTCGTTATAATCTTGCTTATTTCATTCAAACACAATCCAACTAATTGGTTCAATAAACCAGTATGAGTTTTTTTTTTGTATATATAAATTCCTTAATTTTTCTCAATAACTATGGTACCGACCCTGCTCTTCTATATAAATAATTCCATGACAAGCATATTTTCCTAATCCCGGAGTATGAATGCAAGTTGCGGTGGCTTGTTTGTTCTGTTTAGAATCGTCGATGGCAGATAAGTTTGTCCTCTGTCTTGCGAAGATTATGTTTTACATAAATTATTGTGGTTCGCCATTTTTCAGGATTAATTATTTATGTATCACTGAGTATGACTTATGTGAGAGCTTTATCTGTACCACTGACAACTTGTTTTAATTAGTAACCGTGTAGAAATTGCAGAATTCAGTGGCGGGTTTTGAGGGTAACTGTTTATTTTTCTTGGTCTGGTAGAAGAACAAGGATGGAATACTTAAACATACCAATTACAATGTAAACCCCGAGGTAGGGGTGGGTCAATTGAGGCTAGGTCTGTGGCGAGAATCGATTAATGCACTACCTCTGCTGCAGGCAGTCAGTGATGCAATTGAACCCCTACGGCCTGACGACTTCGGTAATGGTGGAATTAGCTAAACGTTACACCCATGCTCAATCCCTAAAGAGATGGGATGAAATCAAGAAATGCAGTCTTGCCAGGATCACCCTGGGGGACCCTGGGAAGCTGGCGTCGAAGAAATATTTGGCGATGTCCAGGAAGAACCTACGTTTAACATTAGGATTTCTGACTGGCCAGTGTCAGCTAAGGAAACACCTCCATACAATGGGGTTAGTGGACACTCCTCTATGCAGGATGTGTGAACAGGAAGACTAAACTGTCAGGCATGCGAGTCAATGAGAGAGTGTGTGTTCTGTGAGTCCTTGCCTACTCCTGCCAATATAAAGGAGATGACTCCTACTCCTAGTGACCTGTCCACCTTCCTGGAAAGGACAGGATGGACGATGGCCTAGGAGAACAACTCCTCGGGAGGAAGTACTGTGCTGTGGGCCTAAACTCACCCTCCCAACTCTACAGATAGAGATACGTATGCAGTCGAAGGGACTGGGATAGTGTACGGCCAGGAAGCAAACTCTGAGAAAGCTTGGGAAAAACCTATTTTACTTTTGTCATGCGATCTTAACTATAGTAAAAGAATTTTAAAAGACAAAAACTGACATTAAAGAAATCAAAATCATGTTGATATATTGACAGAATGGAAACTAGGCAGATTTAAATTCTAGTTTTATCTAAATCTGATTCAACATTAGTGTCACTCTCTTCAATATTAAAATTTATAACTATCGGACTAATTTCTGGACGAAGCGGCAACATTACAGTATTTCTGGCAGTGACTATTTTACCGTCATTAATTGGTTGCTTTATCATGAAAATTTTACATTGGGCGTCGTCTAAATCCAAAAAAGTTATATTGCATACTTATACATTATTTTGTTACCAAAGTTATTTTATTGGTTGGATTGTCTTTAGAAACGTTTGTTTAACAAACTCAAGTATGCAATAGAATTACGACCTTGGTGACGTGAACTCAGCTTTATTTTTTGGCTTTTACTGTATGTACTTCTTCAATTTTGATGAACAAGATAGAAAATTCAATTGAGTTAGACATTTTGCAATAACCTAGACCTGGGAAACATTTTTTTTTATTTCTCCTTGAATGTCTTCATTTATTTCATTTTATCGGGAGTGCATTATTTCTTATGTTATTTCAGTTTTTCCTCTCCACCCTAGAAACCGTTCGACGATTTTTCTTATATTCCTTTATTGATACACTGTATATCTTACCCATTGTGAAGTTACCAATGAAAACAACCTATAGAGAAAGCAGTACGTGTTGGAACTTTATAGACTATGAAAAAACAATAAAACCATATGGCTAATGCAGTTGACGATTAAAAGGTGACACTCTACAGGGTGTTTCACTGTAATCACTTTTGACCTAAAAAAAATCCACCATTTACAATTTTGCTGCTGGAAATAAAAATTTTTAGTATCAAAAAAACATACAGAAGGATTTTATAGTTATGGATAATAAACATGTTGGAGGAAATGTACAAAACGTAAATTGGTTATTTATTATAGTATTGAACGCAGTAACTAAGGTCATTTATATTCACCTAAGGACCCATTATTTAACGAATAAAACGCCCAGTATAGATCTTGTGGAATAATCCTAATAATATTTTCCCGTCACCTTTATCTCCAATAGTTTCTGGGCATCCTGTAACATAAAACAATTCATTTCATTTTCATTAATAATCTTGAACAACTTAATTGAAATTGAATGCAAAGTAAACTTTATCTGAAAAGCCCATTTTGTGTTGAATATTCTTCCGCTAACAATTTATCTACGATCATTAAATATCCAAATGAGATTCCGTTCATCATAAACATGCCTCAGAATATTCACAATTCTTAACCCCGTCCCTACTTTTCCCCTCTCCTCCTTATATCGGGCTTCTTCGAATTCCAAATCTTGTAAATTCCTTTGCTTGATTAAATTCTCAAATCTCTGTTTAACAGAACATATTTCTGCTTGCCCCACTATCCTGCAATATCCTGTTTTCTAAGGGAATTTGTTAAGGTTGCCGACTATTTCACTGGAATGTCTCATGTTGCGAAGATATTTACGGTAACCGAGAAGATTTAACTCGCTTAATTTAAACCTTATTATGTTCTTATAGGTTTATTAGTATGTGTGCAATCAAGACCATACTTTGTACCTACGCTAATTTGCTGTCAAAGCAATTCCAAAAAAGAATTGTACAATTTTTTTTATGTTATCTTGCGATGCCTTTTGGCATAAAATAAATTTCCCTCGAAACTATTTTCAATAAATCATTGAACGTTAAATAATGCATAAATGAAACCAGCGAGACCGACAGGTATCGAGAGTCAAGTTCATCACGTAAATAAACATATAACATAAAATAGTGAATTTCAGATGAACGGATTTGAACTGAACTGAACTGAACTGAGTTGAACTGAATTTATGCTTGTTGTTAAATTATAGGTTTTTAACTTTAGTATGTATGTGTCTAGTTATAATAATTATTGTAATCATAAAATATATCGACTAAGCAGTTTGATTATAATTTTCGATATAAGTAAAAATTGCAAAATAAGCAGACACGCGCTAGATGGAAAGAATGTGTAGGCTGGCAATTGTTGCTTTATGGGTTTTTGGTCAGGGAGTTCAAATTAAACATTTGTCGAACAAAGATGTGTTTTATTTGAAGAACGTCAACCCTAATTAAAAGGAACCTAAACCGAATAATTTAACATTATAAGATGTACAATATATTAATGCTTAGTTTTACACCCTGTAGAGTGGCAATAACTTATAAAAAACCTAAAAATAGTTTATTCGACCATTCTATAACATAAAATAATGTCCACCCCCCAAATATCGTCAAGCTGGAAAACCGTTAACTTTTAATATAAAACCTCGTGTCCTTTGGTTTGCGTTAAATGTGTACGAGTCTTTAAAGGAACATTATTAAATTATTATTCAATGGCGTAACAAATTGATTTGTTATTGTTTAGTCATTACTAATAATAGTTTTACAGCTGTAGGAAATACCGTAATAATCAACACTTAACTAAAACTGCGTTTTTATTCAACAAAAAAAACAAAAGCTTTCAAACACGTGAATAATCAACATTCCTTAACAAAATTTAATTTGCTTGAATTATGTCTAGCATCTGAGTTTGACGCAATCTTTGAAAATGGGTTTGAAGGATTTAACTATCAGTTTTGGATCTAATGAATAATTTTATCCCAGATTACAGTAATAATAGTATACGAGGAATGTCTTTTATATTTTGCATGTGGAGCTAGAAAAAAAAAACAGTAGATAACTTTTAAACACTATTGTTTTTCAAAGTATTCTCCACGAAGAGAAATGCATTTTTGCATTCCTTGAAACCAATTCTGGAAGGAAGCAGTTATTCCACTCGCTTGTTGGTACAATCAAAATAAGAGTTGACTGCAACTTCTGGGGACTGGAACCTTTGATCATGCAGTTCATCCACAATTTTTGGAAAAGTAAAAAAGTCGTTAGGACTTAGGTCGGGACTGTATGGAGGATGGTCCATCAATTTGCTTCTTCCTTGCTTTAAATACTCAATTGTTTTTCGAGCAGTGTGGGAACTTGCATTGCCTTGGTGGAGGATCATTCCTCATATGTGACATGTCGATCTTCCTGGATCAGCTTACGTACACCATCCATTTTTCGTCTGACTCATCAAATTTGAAAATTCAGTTTAGGCATAGTTTTAAATGAAACTTTAACGTTCGTACAGGAAAAAAAAATTTTATGCAGTGTAAAAAATTTCTGGATTTATAAATTACATGTCGATGTAAAGAATTGTATTTTTTGACTAAAAATTAAACTCGAAACAGTTTTTCGTGGTGCAAGAAATGTACACCATGGAGAAATAAAAAATTACATTCAGTAGTGTGAATGATGAATTGTGAAAGCGGGAATATTTTTCCAAACGGTTTTACGAAAGTTTTTCCTTTTGTCTCGATAATAAAATCATTTATTTGTTAATAAATCGGTTTTACTGTGCATGCATAATGACATGTCGAAGTTCAGCTACTCCCCATATTAAAGTTTGTCACGCACACACAAAAATGGCTTAGTTTGACGATACGTAATGATATTATATAGTGAGATATAACCATAAACATAAAAAACTTTGGAAAACGATGTGTTTATGTGTTGAATCAAAATGAAAATGTGAAATTGCTTACCTGAAACGCCTTTGTTATATTTTATGGTTCATTACCTTTTAGTGTTGAAATTACTTTCACAACTGAAGAAAAAGTACTTTTTCGTCTTCGCCTTACCGGAAAATTAATCAAAAGAACACCAGAAATAAAGTGGAAATCATTGTTTATCAGCCTAAGTGCGGAAGATTCTTTAACGATTTTTCAAGTTTTTCACCATCTGCCACTCGAGTATTTGCACGTTTCACGTGAATTTTCTAATTAAACGTCAGTTTATGTCAAATTTTTTTTAATATTTGTATTTTCCCATTTTTTGGTTAATTTGGTAGACGAAAAAAAATCGTGTGTCACACATGCAGAAAACGCTTCAACTATCAGCTATCCTCGCTAGTTTTGGACTGATAAAGCTCAATTTGTGCCCTTGTGACACATTTACTAGATTATTATTTTTGCTCACAGTACCGTGTGTAATAGTACACGAACCATTTGGAGCCACTTTTGACCCACTCATAGCTCAAAAACTATTCCACATAAACATGTTAAATTTGGCTCATATATTGAGCCCCATACTTTATAAACACACCTCAAACAGTGGATCATGGATTTTCTTGAAAAACATATTATTAGATTAACAAAAACCATTCGGTATTAATTTTATTATGAATAAGTGCCTATTTCTGTACAAAAACTAATGATATCCCATCAAAAACATATATGTAAAATGAGAGCGAAGCTCAATATTATTATTTATGCCCTGGTTGTTGACTTCAACGACAAAACAAGTGAGATCTAAATGGGTGCCAAGTTCAATGGTCAGTCCTGAAATTTATTTATAGCAACAAAATATTTTATATTTATATTGAATTCTAAGATCTAACTTGGCTAGATTTTATATACTTATTATACCGCCATTAACCTAGCAGAACCATTTCGGAAATTTCAATTTTTGATTATGCCATAATTTGTCGCTAATTTAAAACCATAATTAAAAATTTGTCGCTCGCCGTTTTTCAGAAGAAAAAACCATGGTTCTGCTAGGTTGATATTAAGCTAGCAGAACCACTTTTTATCTATCAACTTTTCGAAAAAACTGATATTACCATAATTTCTCGCTAATTTATCGCTCTTTTATTACCATAATTAAAAATTTGTCACTTGTCGTTTTTTTAAAATAAACATTGTTCTGCTAGGTTGATATTAAGCTAGCAGAACCACTTTTTCCTAATCAACTTTTCTAAAAAACTAACACTACCATACTTTATCGCTCTTTTATTACCATAATGGAAAATTTGTCGCTCGTCGCTTTTTCAAAAAAATTCATAAATTTGCTTGCATATACGAGTTTATATCTGCCGATGCACTTCATATTTACCTTTTGGTTAAAAATACTAATACTACCATAACTTGTTGCTAATTTATTATCATAATTAAAAATTGGTCGCTGGTTGTTTTTCTTTAATCCATAAGTTTAAATATGGCGAACTACTTTGTACTAACAAATACTACTATAATTCATAGCTAATTTAATTTTTTATATTTAAGGTAATACAGAGTACAAAGTGGTTTTTAAAAACACATACTTTGAATTAACTTGACCTCACCATATCGCGTACGTCGATCACTTCACATATTCATGACTTATTAAGTCATTGTAAATGATACCAGTTTATAAAGTTTGTAAATTCACCAAAATATGTTTTTTTTTTAAACCACGAGCGACAAATTTTCAATTATTGTAATAATTTTATAGACTTCGCAAGTTCTAAAGCTTATTTTATTCTTAGGAAAATTTGGCTTGCTGGTAGAAACTAGCCATCGAACTTAGGTCTAGCCAAGTCAGACCTTAGCCTTCAATAATATTATCCTAAGTTATAAGAAAAAATTATATTTCAAGTTGTTATAAAATATTTTATGTTGTTATAAATAAATTTCAGGACAGTCCATTGAACTTGTTACCCACTAAGATCTCACTTCTTTTGTCGTTGAAGTCAACAACCAAGGCATATATCATAATATTGAACTTGGCTCTCATTTAACATTTATGATTTTGATGGGATCGGTATATCGAAAAAAGTTTTAAAAAAATGTTAGCAAAACTGGTAGTGTCAGCGCAAAAGCTTTTCAGGTGTGTTTTCAATTTCCCTTTTGAAATTTGTGCTTGTTCAGCTATAGCGTGATCATGAAAGAGATATGGTCCATGGAAGAGGTTAATAAGGAATTTACAAATAATAATTTTAGTATTCTTTAAATATGCCTAAAAATTTTAATATACTTGCGGATCTGTTTAAGATGATGATAATAATAAGATGAATGTGAAAAACAGAATATTGATTGAATGTCTCAAAAAATATTAACAGATTGGCTTCCTCATATAATACGTATTTGGAAATAACTAGACATTAATCATTTAAGGCGAATGCGCGTTTGCCAGAATTCAAACGATGTTACCAGTTCCTTCGCCAAAGATTCAAAAAAGTTTTAACTCCTTAAAATTTATGATAATAACTTTTACATTGTTACCATCATCAGAAGCTTTCCAAAATAATAGAATATATACAGTATATACACTATACTGGGTCAAAAATATATTTTTTTAATGCTAATTTGAAATTGTCATTCATGATGACAAAGAAAATGTATGGTGAAAGCTAGAGCCCTTCTAGAACTCGTAAATCATCAGTCTGAGAAAACTTTCCTATACATATTCTAAAAGGGAATTAAATTCTCTACGAAAAAACTCTTTTTGTAAATTGTTGCCAAATCGTATAATCGTACAAACATCGTGGAGCAGTTTTTCAAAATAAGTCATCATGCCTATCCACAGACCGGACATTGAATCTGAGTGATTTGACCACCTTTACATAAATTTTCATATGCTCTGACGCTTATTTTCGGTAAACTGCTTAAAATATTTTAGTTACTATATCGAGTGTCTCATCCAGAACATTTCCCAATATTTAATAAAGATCGGCAGAGCTTATACATATAGACAAGTTTTAACATCTAACCATTTTCTCTACATTTCTTTGTAAACTTTTTCTTATCCTGTTGTAGTCAATAATTAATATACAGGGTGTCTCAAAAAAGGTGACCCCGTTTCTAGGATAGGTAGAAAACTGAAAAATAATTGGGGTTTGCTTAGTAAAAAAATTTTTGTAACGCCATCCGTATTCAAGATAAAGGGCGTTGAAGAAAAAAAAATGTATATACATTTTTTACTACCTTGCCGAAACTACTGGCAACATTGTAATGAAATTTTATATGAATATGTTTTCGAAGCTGATAAATCCCATCAATTTGTTTTTATATCTGACTCTCAGAGAGGGCGACAGAATCGATTATTTCTCCATAATTTTCAAATCAAAATATTCCGAAAACTGTACAAAGTATCGAGTTTTACCAAGAGTACCTTTTTGGTGTAAAATTTGATGATGTTCAAGTTCATTTGAAATTTTGATTAATAAATCTAACTTTAAAAAAGTTATGTTCAATACTACTCAATACGAACCGTGTAACTAGCGCCCTCTATGAGAGTCAGATATAAAAACGAATTAATGGGATGTATCAGCTTCCAAAACATATTCGTATCAAATTTTATCACAATGTTGCCAGTAGTCTCGGCAAAATCGTAAAAAATGTGTATACATTTTTTTCCTTCAACGCCCTCAATCTTGAATACGGATGGCGTTACGAAAATTTTTTACTAAGCAAACCCCAATTATTTTTTAGTTTTCTACCTATCCTAGAGACGGGGTCACTCCCTATCTATGCAGCTGTATTTTTTGCAGTCTATTTTTCAAACTTCTTTGAGTTACGATATCAAATCACTTTCAACTGCAACACCCTGATAACTAATACTAGTATGGCTTGAAAATACACACAGTTAACAAAACGTATATGACTGCTTTTCTCTATTTTAATTGATAAAGCTCTTCAGGACCCTTTGAACGACATAATGTCGTTCAAGTAGCAAAAGTATTTTTTGTTAACCCCATCGAAACATTCAAGAATAATTACTACAAGCTTCTTAGAGGACGCTTTTGTACTTTACAATATTCTTAAAATACCCTTCGATGCTCTTAAAGTCATTATTATGTCTTCAACAAAGACGATATAAAAGCTCTTTTAGTTATTAAGTCTATTCAAACGTTCACACAGATATTTTGTGTAGGTAGACATAAAAGCCATTCCGCGCTGTTCTAACGAAAGGGTCACGTCAATAGGTATTATGTAAGACGTAGGTAACTGTTTAACGTGAAATTTCCCGTTTTATAATATGCGAGCTGTGATGTTTTGATAGAAAAATTTGTTGTTCAGTTTCTATCGTTAAATTTCCCATTGTAAATATATTTGTTGCTCATTATTTGGTAAGAACTATGAATCTGTTATTTTAATACAAATTAACACTCAGTGGCGGCTTTAGGGGGGAGGGTCGGCTACTGTATATGTAGAAAAGGGAGGGTGAGGCCCACAGCACTTATGTGACCCATTGTACGTCCTCCCGGGGAGTTGTCCTCCTAGGTCATCGTCCATCCTGTGTCCTTCCCAGGAAGGTGGACAGGTCACCTTTATATCGGCAGGTGTAGGCCAAGACTCACCGAACACACACTCTCATTGACGATAACTCCGGGCACTCACATAAGACATGCCTGACAGTTTCGTCTTCCTGTTCACACATCCTGCTTAGAGGTGTGTCCAACAGCCCCATTGTATGGAGGTGTTTCCTTAGCTGACAGTGGCCAGTCAGAAATCCTGCTGTTAAACGTAGGTTTTTCCTGGTCATCGCCAAATATTTCTTCGACGCCAGCTTCCCCGGGTCGCTCAGGGTGATCCTGGCAAGTCTGAATCCCTTGATTTCATCCCATTTCTTCAGGGATTGAGCATGGGTGTAACGTTTAGCTAGTTCCGCAATTAAAAGTCCAGCCGCTTCCCTGGCTAAAGGATCGCAATGCGGTTACCTTTACTCCTGTCGTGCTCTTTAACCCACCTCAGGATAATATTGTTATCTACCGAGGCGTTAGCTAAATCTTGATGGCTATCTAATACTAGCCCAGATGTAACACGTTGTCTGTTCAAGGCTGATAGGGCTTGTCTGCTGTCAATGCAGATTATTATGTTTATGCCAGAAATGTCTTTTCTGGTTAGTACTTTTGTGGCAATTGAGATATCAGCCAGTTCTGTTTGAACCAAGCTAGTATTTTTTCCCATTCCCCATTTAATTCTTAGGCTAAGTGATCTGGAGTAGACTCCACATCCTGAGCCTTCTTTGGTATTTGAGCCGTCTGTGTATATGCGTATAGCATTTGCAGCATCTGAATCCGTATTCTGTTCTATTCGTATTTTTTAGGGTTTGTTAAACACAAACTTGGGTTCAACTCCATCACTGACCGCCTGCAGCAGAGGTAGTGCAGTAAGTGCTTTTCGCCACAGGCTTGGTCTCAATTGACCCACTCCTACCTCGGGGTTTACACTGCACAAGTAATTGATATGTTTAAGTATTCCATCCTTGTTCTTCTACCAGACTAAGAAAAATAATCAGTTACCCTCAAAACCCGGCACTGAATTCTGCACCAGCCGTGCGCAATCTTAACATGTTCATCAACGCAACCTCTTTGACGAACAAGTCCAGAGGGGTCAGACCAGTAATTAATTTCATTGCCGCGGTTGGTGCTGTTCTCATGGCTCCTGAGATGTTTAAACAAGCTGTATTTGATATACTTTTTGGATGGCCGTTACTTGTAGAACCTTCGGTCCCCATGCAATGGTTCCATACGTTAACGTAGGTCTTATGATTGCAGTGTGGTTCCAGGTGACCACGCTGGGAGAAAGTCCCTGCATTTTTTTCATTTGACGGTAAAAATTGTCAGAAACACTATAATTCTGTATTGTTAACGCTTTGGAGAAGGTACGTTTACGTAAAAACTATCCAAGCCATTTATCATTTGCAATTTTTTTTACAAAATTCAATATTCTATCTACCTACTCTATTTGAAACTGTTAAGGGTCGAATGGTTTACAATAGTAGGTACTCATAAATTCGATCATAAATTATCCACTGACGGGGGCAACCGCATTTTATTGTAGCATCTGTACTTGTTGTTGGTCTTGACAGCTACGCTCGTAATCTGAAATTTCAAGGTCATTTGTGGATTGAATAGCCTTAATCGAAAGTGGTAGGATTGAAATAATAATGATGATTGGTATTGGCGATAAGATGCGGACTCAACAAGGGGTATGCCGATTATTCATTCCATGGAATGCACCCAGATCGTAAACCTATTTCACAATCTACGGTAAGCAGAATAGAGCGAAAATACAGAGAATTAGGACATGTGAGGGATCTAGCAAAGCAAGGTAGACCAAAAAATAAATGAAAATATTCAACAAGACATAATTTTTTTGGCAGTAGAAAATCCATACTGTACAGTGCGAAGATTATCTAGGGATTTTGGTATTGGAAAGTAATTCCTGATCTGATCCAGTTCATTCCTGATATTCAAATACCCACTAATTTAGACCGCAGAATCTGGTTTCAACAGGATGGCGCATCGCGACGTTTCGAGTAACTGTGCTCGATTTTTTAAACTGAACTTTTCCACAACGGTGGATAGGAAGAAGGGGACCAGTGAAATGGCCCGCTAGATCAACTGATCTGAGCCCATTAGACTTCTTTCTATGGGGTTATTTGAAATCTAAAGTATCAACAAACAGACCTGGAAATACCTGTCAACTACAAGACCGAATTAGACAAGAAATACAGAACACCCGCTATTTTACAGAATGTTAGACACGAAAATAATGCCCGGTTCAGTCATTGTCTAACTATCAATAGAGAACAATTTGAACATTTATTGTAAATTTTTGTTTGCTTGTTTTTGTTAGTGTATCACAGTAATTCCATAACTACGTAATTCCATTTAATTTGTCTATTACATTCAGTAACGTATAACTTTCCATAAATAATTTTCATAAATTTTTTTTTGTGCTTTTGCCTACCCTGTACCAATTTGAAGCAACCTGTTATACATTTTTGGATTCAGGGGGTTCCATTTATGGTCATCACACGAAGGTGGTTCACCCTGTATATTAGATTATAATTTGAAAAAATAGTAAATTAAAATCAAAAATCGATCTATTTCGGGAATTTCTAATTGTATTGTTTATTTAGCTAATAATGAATTTATACGTTACTTTATGGGACTCACTGTATATGAAATGGTGACATATGCATGACTCGCCCGGGGCGCCTAGATGTTCAAAGCCGGCCCTGTAACCCTTGAGAGCATCTGTGTTTAAAGCGAAAATCGAAGCGACTAACGAACATACAGAGTGAGTTTAAAATATGGAACGACTTATTTATCTCTACAACCGCTCGTACGATTATTATTAATTTTGGTCTGTGAAGGTTTTATAATACTGCCAATCTTATGGTAGTATTTACATTGTTGCCAGATCTTACGTTCTCCCGGAAATAACTATTTTGCGAAAAGGTCAAATACACCAACTAGAGGACCCCTAATGAATGCTTTTGAACAGTCTATCTGGTCCGAGATAATTCTCTTTGTCATATTTGAAGGGATTTCCAGTCGGGGCTGAGAGCCTATGAACTGGTACCAACATCATTTCCTGGCAAGCTGGACCTCTACTTGGATACACAGAAATCCAGTGTGGAAAAGTTTACCAGGACAACCTTATCGATTGCACCCAGCTGGTAAAGGAGCAGTTTAGCATTCCAAGCCAGTTTTCAATTGCAGCTGCTGGAGCACATTGCCGTTATCACAGCTTGCTGTAAGAAAATATTTTCATTCACCTGCTAGAGTACCTGTTCTCCAACATCCACCCAACACATAGATCTATGGTGAAAACTTCCGCTTGAAATGTTATTGCAAGATGTCTAAGACTCTCAACAAGTTCAGTATTTATTCAGCTGCACCAGATGACGGATCCAACTTGGACGCCCACTTTTGATCAGTCTGTGAACCAGCTCATGTTCGCCAGAAGCTGGAAGTATGTACTTGAAGGTCAGTTGCTGTGAATTTTTGTGGGTATGTCATCCGAAGGAATGGAAAAAAGCTCCGTGGCGTCATGATCACATAGCATAGCCCTTTGCCCATTACAACCCACCAAATGGCCCCCAGCATCCGTTTGTGTTTATATTCTGAAGAAGCATATTCTTGCCACCCTATCAAGGTGGAATGGTTTCCAGCACTGTCGTGAGAATGGTGCGAATTGCACTCGTTATCTTCAATTTCGAGAGGATGATTTATTTTTATTCAGTCACTCACGTGAAATTGAAGCCTTGTGCAAATTTTTGCCAAAGCTTGACATTTTGATAAACCACCATTTTTTCGACTCCATAGTTTTTAGTATAACGAAAATCAATCTATTTTCGTTCAATAGGTAAGTTTTTCTTTCCCAACATCATTTTATAACCATTTTGAGTAATTTTAGTGAGGTGCTAAATATTTTCCATTAATTGTCATGCCCAAATACTTTATTCCAGTTTTCTGTTGAACTCTTTTTTTTAAGTAGCATACAACAGCAACGCCTATGTATTTTACCCAAAACTATCCTCTTAGCAGCTTCAGGGCTGGTTGTCGAAAGGAATGCGGAACAATAATCGTTATAACAGTGCGTTGGAAAACCATTGGCGCATCCCCTTAAGGGTATATTTTATCGGATAAAAGATTAGATAAAAGATTAAGGAAATAATAAAATATTCTTTGTCCAATTCCACGGTTAGATACATTATGTAGGTATTTCGAATGCTAATAATAGCTACTTGCTACGAGCACTATGTACCTATGGTAATTATATAGAAAATAACATTCAGTAATTATATTTTACATATGTAAATTTGCGTTGTCTTTACAAGAGCGTTTTATTATATGAAAAACCGGGTTTCAAGCTTCAGTTTAAAGGATAAATAATGCCGTTGAAGGCAGATTGGAATTAATTGTATAGAAATTATTGTTTTCAAGGTTCAAAGAGGTTCAAAATTATGTGGTATTTTCTGATTTGAACAAAGAAAAATAGCTTCAGATGAACTGATTAAAAAGTTGCAGATAATTCCCAGATTTTATTGAAATGAGTATCTGCGCACTGATAATCTTCTTCTATTGATTGCTTTTCAATAAGAAGTCGTACTATATTCTGGTCTTGGCTTAATTGGATTTACAGTTCGGCTACCATACCAAAAGGGGGCTAATGGAAACCATGAGTCAAGATTTTTATATTGAGTTGTGTACCTATCTTATTTTAGTTACAAATCTTCCTCACAATCATATCAGATGTGGGTTACGGACTCGATCCCCATGCCACATACTCTTCAGTTGCGATTCACGTTATACAGCCCCATTTCATGCAAGTGGTCTTTTACCCACTAGATAACTGATTCCTACTGATATTTAGTAGTTCTGTACTAGGAAAGTCTTATAGACTAGTAGCTTCTTCAGTCCTATTCCCTGAATAATATTAGAATATCTATAAGCTTCAGGAAGATTTACCTCCTCTTTTATCAACTAGTCCCCCAGGTCCTGGACTCTGGGATTCTGGAAATTGTGGTTTCTTCTTCAATGCCACAAAATCCACATTCTTCCTTCTCCACTAGTTTGACCTTTTTTATTTATTCGACAACTGCCAAAGTTTTTAGTACCTTGTCGTCGTTTCCTAGGAGTATCTTTTATTGTATTAGCCCTACTAGATCTTCTCAATGGTCCGATATTCTTGTTTTCCCCATTTTCCCATTTTAGTATTGGTTCTGAAGACAGTCTCAACTACTCCTTTTGCTTGTTCATTGAGCTATTTAGACAGTCCCATCACAAGAGCCCAGAGCTTTATTAGCTGCTCGACTATCCTTAAATCTAACCAACATCGCTTTTTTTGTCGTTAACCTGATGAGTAGATTGGACTTTTAAGATTTTCGACATCAGCTGTTACTACGTAAATTATCATCCAATTTATACCGTATTATCGATCACTTAGTTACAAATTACGACCAACTCACCAATCACATCCGCTCTAATAAAAATCTCACTAAATCTCCCCCTAACACGTCTATCTATCAAAAAATATTATCAGGAAAAGAATAGAAAGGCGTCGCTGGCGTTCTAACAATACACGTCTCGACGAGCGATGATAGAGAACCCATCGTCGATATATTAGTCTAGTGTACCCTGCCACCTGAGTCTGCGAGGGAGATCAGAGCAAAGGGCGGCACTATTTTCACCCTGTTTTTCCCCCCTCTAAGATGTCAGTTGTCGCGTTTTGTGACATCGATCAACGGGCCGGGAGATTGAGAATGGTAGGATCTTGTAACGAATACAGGAGCTCAGCAGAGTCGGATTAATACGATGTCTACAAAAATATTTAATAAGGATATGTGTGTCAGTAACCACAGACAGCTATAAAATTCAAACGAAAATTGGAGAATGATTCAAAGAAAAAAGTGGCTCAGTTCGATTTTCACGTTTACCCTGAGGGTGGGAAGTATTGTATCCAAAACAACGGCAGAAATCGATGGAAGATTAAATTTTAAGAGAAATAAGTTTTTGGGAATTTCGTATTGCTTAAGTTGTTTATGATTGACACTTTTATGGAAAATAATAATTTAAAAAAATGAAGCTTCTTGGAGGTTACCTTTTGTTTGCAGGAAACTGGAGACGAACAATTTTTACGACAATTATTTAGATGTTTCTTTGATTTACAAGAACATTTTGATAATTAACAATTGCGTGACTTGTTGAAAAATTAACTTCAAAAATGTATTCGGCAATTAATTCTTTGAAGTGTTCAGAATGCACCATAATTTTTTCAAATTAACAATTAATACCTTGAAAAACTTATTTAATGTTTGCTTTTAACGAAGCGCACGCATACCCAAAATGACTCGCGGAGATTTATTTTCAGCGTTGAATTGAAATTGGTTCCGGGGGTGGGACTTTTTTATTGGAAATTTCCTCCACTTTTAGAATTTTTTTTGAAATTTTTTAAATATTAAAACCTTTCGAGATATTGACAAAAACCGAAATATCTTTTTTTTAATCTTTATTTTGAAACACATGACCCATAAAAAAGTTTGCGTTTAAATTTTTTGGACAATATTCACAACTACTACAAAGTTGTATCAAATTTTCAATGTAAAAAAGCTTCTGCAATGAAAAGTTGGAAATCAATCTTGAAAGTGAAGGGTTGTAGCGTGTTCAACAGAAAGTACCTTTGATGTAAAAAGTTCAGTGAAGAATTGCATTCAAAAGTCTTTAGCTTAAAATATAGGGTTGTTCAATTAAATTTCTTGAACCCCGTTACCACGCCACTGGCTCATTAGAACTTGACAAAATTAATACTGCTAGTGTATTCTTGTTTTTCAGAATCTAGACCAGCTATGTTTAAGAACGCCTTTTAGGAGGTTTAATATGAAACTAAAAAGCATTAGTTGATTTTTATTTTTATTGTTTGTTATTTTTTTGGGGTGGTCGATTTTTTGACCAGTATCCATTACAGGGTGCAAAATTGTTTGTTGACAACCAGTTTTTGCAATTGTACAAAATTCATTTATGAAGATTTTTAAACCAAACTACATATTCTTATTTGTTATGGAAAGGGGCAAAACATGACAGACACAATGCTACTTTACATTTCGTGCATTCAATGCTTCAGCGCTTTGGCTTTTTCTGTACTACAACGAGCACAACGACGTGAAGTAGTGTAGGCTGGCATATGATCTCCCACATTTGAAAGTCCCATTGAATTTTCCACCGTTACACTTCTTCCTTTTTACTTTCTTTGCCTTATTTTGCCCTATAACTAAACCACATCCATGGGGTTTTCTTGCACTTTAATCTCCAAGCAATTGATTGGTCAGTATGCTTCTAAAATTTAAATGGCTCAAAGGCTTTCGATGTGTGGGTTATGTTGAGTAAAAGTATCCTTATACAAAATGTATGAATTTACAATGCAAGCATCCATGAAGTAGTAAAAAAGTTTGACCCACCATCTTCGTGACTTCCAAGCAGTATTATAACAAGAGTGGAGTTGATCAAACAGATCAACACCCCCCATATTTATTGTAGTCTTCTATTGCCTTTGGACATTCTAATTTAATTTTATTTCCCTAATTGTTGGTTCGTCTTACTGAAGATGTTTCCGTAATATTATGAATCGTGCTTTCCACAAAAACGCTCTTCTTACCTCGATCCATCCACTTACTAGCAGTTATTTTTGTTTATCGATTTTATAAAAAATTACGTGTTCAAATCGATTTTCGGAAACAGCTCGTATTATTTATTGTTTTCAAAATTTTGACAACTTTTGACGATTATTGACCATTTCTCAAAATTTTGAAAATTATTGATTATTTTTCAAAATTTTAAAATTATCAATTGATAGTTTTTAACCATTTTTCAAAATTTTAGACCATTTTTCAAATTTTTTACCATTATTGACCATCTTTGAACATATTTCGAAATTTTTGACAATTTTTTAGAAACTTTAACAATTTTTGACAATTATCAACTATTTTTCAAAATTTTGACAATTTTTAACAATAATTGTCCATTTTTGATAGTTTTTGACCATTTTTGATAGTTTTTGACAATTATTGGCCACTTTTGACAATTTTTCAAAGTTATTGACCATTTTTGATAGTTTTTGAGAATTATCGACTATTTTTCAAAATTTTAATTATTTAAAATTATTTACCAATTTTGACAATAATTGTACATTTTGACAGTTTTTAAAAATAATTGTCAATTTTAAACCATTTTTGATAGTTTTTAACCATTGTTGACAATTTTTCGAAATTTTAGACCATTTTTCAAAATTTCAGACCATTTTTCAAAATTATTGACCATTTTTGATAATTATTTGATAATTATTGACAATTGTTGACAATTATGGACCATTTTTCCAAATTTTTGACCATTTTTAAAAATTATTGACCATATTTCAAAAACTTTAACAAGTTTTGACAATTATGAACTATTTTTCAAAATTTTGACAATTTTTAACAATAATTGTCCTTTTTTGACAATTTTTCAAAATTTCTGATAATTTTTCAAAAATTTTAACAATATTCCAAAATTTTTGACCATTTTTCGAAGTTTTTTGACAATTATCGACCATTTTTGACAATTATTGACCATTTTCGAGAAAAAATGTCCATTTTTAACAGTTTTTGATAAAAATTGTCCATTTTTAACATTTTTTGACAATAATTGACCATTTTTGACCATATTTCAAAATTTTTGACAATTTTCATATAATTTTATTCAATTTTTAATCTGTTAAATTTTTAATTATTCACCAATTGAGTTAATTCGGAGGGCGTGGTTTGATTAAATAAGCGAGCGAAAAAGATTCCTTTTTTGCGCTAGAGCGTAAAGTAACAATCCTCGGCATTTGTCGACTTTACGATTTCATTTGAATATAGTAATTAGTCATTTTACGCGCGACTATAGAAAAAGGTATTTTCCGAATTTAATGAATGGAAAGAATAGCGGGACGTAATGACAATAAATGAGGAAGTCCTGCTATCGTATTTCTTAAATTTGAAGAAGAAGTATGCAATTTCATCCATGTGGTCGAAGTACTCGATGCTGAAGGCCTTTATAAAGATCCATAAAAATATAGACATCGGAAAATTTAGTAAGCTCTCTGCCTATCTGAAGAGTGAGTCGAAAAGGTACAAGGCAAAGGAAGCTGAGGTATTGGAAAGAGCACAAGTGGAAGAATATTTGATGATTAAGGTTAACCCTTTAGACATTGTACATAATAAACTTTGAAATATTTTAGGTTGCATTAATAATGGGGGTGTCTGGTACTTGTCGTTGTTGTGAATTTACGAATTTGAAAATCAGTGATGTAGAAGACTGGGGCGCATATTTGTTTGTTTCTATACCAGATACCAAGACCAGCATTTCACTAAAATTCACAAGTATAAAAGAAGGATTCTCTATCAATACTGTGGAGACTTGTAGAAAATACATGTCCTTACGTCCGAATAAGTTATCCAAGGACAGATTCTTGTTACGATACAGGAATCAAACCTGTTGGAATCAACTTTTTGTCGAAAGTTCTTTCAAGAGCTGCTTCATTTTTGAATCTGGCAAACGCAGAAGCTGTTGTAGCCATTGCATGAGACGCTCTCCAACCAGAAATAAGGCTAATGAAGGTGCTAAAAAACATATAAAAAAGTCTGGAATCGTCAAGTCAAAGCATACGCCTCTAGATGCCTAAATAATAGCCTATCATTAAAAAGCAACTAACTTATTCATTGACGTCAAAAAATAATAGTTCAATACTATTAAACGCTTTACAAAATTAGAAAAATTAATTTCCAAAGAGCAGATATACCAACCCCGTTTACTTTAGAAGTGTAATTCAATGTCTGTCGGGGCATATAGCCCGAGAAGTAGTTGTTGCTTCTTAGTGGACGGTCTGCTCTTTGGAAATTTATTTTTCTAATTTTGTAAAGCGTTTAATAGTATTGAACTATTATTTTTTGACGTCTTTAGATCACGCTTTACTTATATGACAATTATTTACAGGTAACTGTAATTAAGTAAAAACTTATTCATTTTTCATCTAAACTTCAACAAACTATACATTATCAGAAAGGGGAATAGTTCAGATTTCAGATAGAATAAAAATATATAGGGTGTTTCATTAAAAAAATAGACGATATTTGCATTTAAAAACACCATTTTTTTTAAATATCCTATATAAGATTTCACTAATTAAACATTTATACTGAAAAAACTTTATATAAAAAGAAATTGTTCAACGAAAACCGCACCTCCCTATCGTTTCCGAGTTCCGAGATTTTTGCAATTAAAATGGGTCACTGGGACACCCAGTATTATAAATTAAAAAAGGAAATGCTTATTAATATAAATGTTGATGTTAATATTAATAATAAGAAAGGAAAATGTTATTTGATTTAAGATTGTATTTTTCATTGTTTCACTAGTGGATGAACTGGTACTTTATATGCTTCATAAGTGTGGATAAAACTCCAATTATAATGTGATTGTGGATAAAAAATGTGTATTTTATCTGCACCCTCTTTCAGTCTGTATCACAAACTAATAAGATTAGAGAAAAATTGGATCTATGTACTTTAAATTTTCCTCCAAGATCTACCATTTATTTAATTTACAATACAAATACAAAAAAACGAGGATGTATCAAATGTCCTATGATATTATACCAGTCCTATTACGGCTCTGAACTTCGTCTCATGTTAGCTTTATCTCTGAAGCTCGTCCTAATTTATCTGTCTAATGCCAAAGAGATTATGTGCTGCTATTACGTCATTAGTAACTCACTTACCGTTTTCAGAAATTACGTATTAACATCGGTTAAATCGGTACGTAAGATAAACCTTATCTTGAGATTTTGGCTAAGGAGGTGCAAAGTTCGTCTTGGTAGTTCAGAAGCCGCTCGCGGGATAAGGAATGCACGTCAGTAATAATGGAAGTTATCGCAAGTTAAACTTTGTGGTAAATAGCTTGGAAATTCTGTACAAAACCGCATAAAGCACAATTTATCATTGCTTAATCTTGGCTGTGGTTGTTTGATTTTGTGTAATGTACAGGGTGACTAGAAACTTAATGTCAAAAATTCGGGAGCAGGTAGATGAGGTAAACATAATGTTAGGAGTTCAAATAGGTTTCTTGCTGATTGATTACGTACATCCATGTACATAAGAGGGGAAATCGGGAACTGGTTAGATAAGAAGCACCAACTCAAATGGAGATAGACACAAGATCACCTTCATACAAAGAGTTTACTGAGCAAGGTAGACAAGGAACTGTTGACAATAGGTAAGAGACATTTGAAGTCACTGTTCTCGGAGGAAACACAAAGTTAGTGAACCTAGTGCAGAAAATGTGAACTATATGATGAAACACATACTTTGCTACTGTGAGAACTGACATGGAATCAGACGAAAGCAAAGGAAATAATACAACCATTACAACTTCTCAAGATCCTTGCAGTCAACCTGGTGGCCTATATAGAAGACACGAAGCTTCTGGAATGGAAGTAGATAACATGGGAAATGGTACAAAGATTCAGTTCAAGTGTCTGGGCTGTTGAGCTCAACCCAAACGAATGAATGAGCACATGACATTTCTTATCGCATTTCCCACTACTGGAACAACCGTTAGATTGAGTGACAAACAAATTCTACTTCAACCAAAACCAGAACACATCGCTAATCTATTGCTAAGTCCAATCACTATACAAATTTCACCGCATGTGATCCGTCACATTCGAGTATTGAGTAAGGTTCGGGTTGTCCATTCAAGGTCCAGATCTATTGGCAACTCATTGGTGCCGACCTTGTCGTTTTTCTACGTTGTTTAGTTTGTTTCAATCTGCCAACTGCCGAGCCGCCGATACCGTCAAATAATTAAATATCTTTACCGTGCTCGGCTCTGTTACGGTTGAAGTACTCGGTCGTGATACGGTTAAGACTGCACTATTAATCCACCGAGTGATGATCGGTATTAGAAAAGGAACTTTAGTTTGTGTACTGTTTAATTTTTGAAAGTTGATAAAAAACGTTAATGTAAACTGGACTTGCATGATCTAATTTTCCTTAAACAACAATCGGCCACGGTGCGGTTACGTCTGTTCTGACCTTTATATGCGCTTTTAACCGGCTAAAGGAGTTGAAAAAACCCCATTTAAAAACTCTTTAAACAGTCGTTTCAGTTTATTTACGTCAACTGTACATAAAAATCAATTCACCTACAACTCAAAATAGGTCCGAGTCAATAATACATATTTTTTTTCTAAAACCAATATGGAGTTTTCTTTGTGAACGTTCTGAACCGAAATAAATATTTTTATTGACTGGAAATAAAAGAAAACGATGTCTTTTTTATTACAATAAAGGTGGCTTTCCAGTCGTTTTTGAATATATTACTTCTGCGGTATATTTTCACTACCATCCATAAACGTTGTGACAGGTACCATGTGTTTCCCAGATATTTATTTAGATAGAATTATCGTAGCAGGTGGCTTCGAACTCATAACTCTTTTTATTTGTTTTAATAAATGGCTGAAGATGAAATATATCATGTGATTGTATTCAGCCATTTGGAAAAACTGATAGAAATGATAGGGGGTGAGATTAAAGCTGAGAAAACTTTTTATACATGTATACAGTGGCGTTTAGGGGTGGGCGGCCTGGGCGACCTTTCGGGGTGCCGAGATTTACAGGGTGCTCCAAAGCACAACTTCGCCATTCAATTTTAATCTCTATCAATGTACATAAAGGAAAAATAATTCGGGGTAGTAAATTTTATGAAATTATCTCGTATAGGAATGAGTACGAGTATTCAAATACAGCATATAATTTTTTCATTATTCGCATCTCTCACTTACTAAAGTAGGACGAAAGAGACGAACTGAGTGACAGGCGAGAAATGGTAAGTCTCCTTAAGAACCCCCTTTAGCTAACTAGTCCGTTAATTCATTACCTGCAATCCCCTCATGTGCCGGCTTTCATACTAGAGACACTGTGTTGTCTCTTGCCAGCCTAGACCTAGTTGTTGGATTGCTGATAGCTTTAAGCAGAGCCTGGCTGTCAGTGAATTGTCTGAATTGTCTGGTATGTCTTCTTCTAAAATTTTCATCAATACAGGCTATAGCGGCAATCGTTTCTGCTTGAAACACGGACGTATATCAACCAATGCTGAAGAACATAATCTTTCTAGGTCCGCTTATGCCAGCCCCAGTGCAAAAGGTTTGTTTTGGAACCATCGGTGAACCAGATGATTTCTCCAGAATTACCTGTTTGCATCACCTGTTCCCTAGATGAGATGATGATGTTCTCTCGCTCAGTAAATATAAGGTTTGTTCCAACTGGCATTTAGGAACCGTTCTTTCGAACATGATGGAAACAACAACTTTATCACCCCTTCAGGAAGGTAGTTTTTGTACTGTCCCAAAAACGATACTATAATCAGTTGGAACGCGAAATAAATACAGCACTTGCGCGAACGATACCTAGAACTGTTCTATCGCCATATGAAATATGGGTTCATCTAGTATTATCCCAGTTGTATTGGATATTGTTCGGAGATCATTCTCCGCCCTTACGAAAAGTTCTGGCAGCATTAATATTATTTTTTGTGATGTGAATTAGTGGCATGAAAAATATGTAGACACTTGTGGGGATTTCGTTACCAGATGTAATTAATATTGAAATGAGACAGTTTGGTACTTCAATTACATCTTCATACTTTATGAGCAAAATATATATTATTAGGTTGCTCGTTGTAAATGTTTTTTTTAATTATTATTTTATTCGTGGCTACGGGTGCACTGCCATGACTATGATTACATAATAGATTTGAATTAAATATATATAAATATTACCTCACAACTCAATAAATATAACAATTGTTTGCAATATATCGTTGTAATTACCTCTATATTAGATAGACGTTACAGTTAGAATAGGCTTGTTTATACAAAGATAGTTCATTCCAATCACTATTATCACTTTTCAACCAACGCACAATGTAACCATCTTTACGCTACGACCGACTCAAATGGGCAAAATGCAACGCATGGACATTTTATTTATAAAATGACTTACTAATAGACAGTTTCTCTTGTGGTACAGGACGATGGGCTATAAATAACGGGTCGAGTTTCCTGGTTGCATATATCATGTGTCGAATACCGTTTACCATCCAGTTGAATTTATTGAGGATGGAAATATGGTGAATTGAAGTAGCTGCAATGCTTGTGTATTATGATTTATATTTAAGTTATTTGGTACGTCGAACACGATGTTGTGTGCTCAATTAATTCATATTTAAAGTTAAATTATCGACAGGTAGAGTGCTGTTATTTTATATACGGTGAAATTTAACGGACATATTTAAAGGGCGAAATGTTCATTATCTAAAAAATCTTCTTGCGATGAGTTGCCACCGATAGTTATTATGAGAAGATCGATATGGGATGCGTCTAGAGATTTTTCAATTTCCAAGTCTTTCAAAACTAGTTGGTCGCAATGTTCCATGTAATGTTTCCAATGGATTTTGGTAATTTGCTTAAGTGTTTCATTCCAAGACCGAATTACATCATTTGGAGATCCATTAGTTTTAATAATTTCTTGATCGTAGATTCTTTCACTTTCTGACCAAACCATCTCAATGCCGCTGAACTGTTTTTCAAGCTATGTGAGAACTTGCATTGGGGTTGGTTTATCGAAACTAGGCAATTACTTCCGGCAAACAAATCGATATGTACCAATCAACAGTAACAGTTCTTTGATCTTGTAGAGAAATTGTTGCTACATGACCTGCGACAAATATCGCCACCATCTTTATGGAAACTCTTCGAAAACGGATAACTTTAGTAGGTTTTGGTTAATCTTGGAACAACCAAACAGCCGACTGACCTTTATTTTCGGGTTCATATGAGTAAATCCAGGATTCATCACTACTGACAATAGGTACTGTATATATTTTTTTGCTTTCTGTTCTTCCGTCAATAGATGCGGTATCCAACGAGAAACTAAATTTTTTACAGATATTTCTCCATACCAACGAGAAATTGTCGTCTGATGTGGTGCTTCATTGCCGAAAACAGAAACCAACTCAGCAAGACATTCTTGTTGAACTGTCTTCGAAAATTGTATAAAATAATTGCGCGAAAATTTTCTCGGCTTAATGCCATTTTTCTACTTACTTATCAACTTTAAAAATTCAGTTTAGGTACAGTTTCAAAAGAAGCGGTCTCGAACTTTGGCGTTGTTCACTAAACATGACAGTTAATTTTGACATTTATTGACAGGTGACAGGTGGTCTGTTATCGATGATTTAAGGAACAAAACTCCATCAAACTTCATCAAACTTTATTGACCTCGACCCAGACGAACTTAACGTCGTGAAGCTCTTTCTTTCCTTGTTCCTTCTTGAATAATAACTGATAGTTTCTCCCTTCGACCTGTAGATAAATTCGAGTTAGTGCAAACCATACTCAGGATTCAAAACAAAACTTTCTGTGCGTTCCCCAACAAAATTATACCAACAACTCATACATTTTCGGAACGGAGAAGAGTTCAGCTTTCAGATGAAATAAAAATATACAGGGTGTTCTATTGAAGAAATAGACATTTGCATTTAAAAATACCTTTTTTTTAAACGCCCTTTAAAAAATTTCACTAATTAAACATTTATACTGAAAAAACTTTATATAAAAAGAAATATAGATTTTGGCAGTTAAAATGGGTCAGAAACTTCTGGGAAACCCAGTATATAAAGAGCACTGCTATGGTTTTGGAATGTATATTTGAAGATTTATCAAAAATGACAGTAGGTAACAAATTTATTTATTTTGGGTATGCCTAATGTCACTTTGGCTATGCCTTATGCCAGTTTTCCCACAACTTCTCTTGCTCTGAGAAATCGTTAATTTTGCGTATTATAAACAATGTGTAAAATAGTGTTTTGGATGGTGGTCGTAGGAAAATGCTATTTCCATCCATCTTTCTGAAGGTTGTCCGTGATCAGCTGACAACATGGCGCGGGATGACGTCACTTGGGAATGCTCTATTCAAGTTAGGATGTCAATTAATGTTAATTTACGACGTGTCCAAATCTAGTAAGCTGGGTTTCATACATTTTATATGTAAATAATAAAGAAAGAAAAAAGGACATAGAGTCGTGCTTCTTTCGAAAACATTCTCTATATGTGTCAGACATCTTTATCTAATAAACAATCATCATTAAAAACCAAATAATTTACTCATTTCTCATCTAAACTTCAACAAATTATACATTTTCGAAACTGGGAAGAGTTCAGCTTCCCGATAGAATAAAAATATATAGGATGTTCCATTAAATAAACGATATTTGCATTAAAAAAATACGTTTTTTTTTAAAAACCCTACATAAAATTTCACTAATTGAACTTTTGTACCGAAAAAACTTTTTATAAAAAGAAATTGTTCATCGAAAACCGCGCATCCTATCGTTTCTGAGTTCCTAGATTTTGGCAGTTAAAATGGGTCAGAAACTTCTGGGACACCCAGTATATAAAGAGCACTGCTATGGTTTTGGAATGTATCTGTCGTTTTTTATAAAAGGCAATTTATTAATTTAATGAACATGACTGAACACGAACCCATCGCTCATTTACATATCCCTCGAATATCATCTCACCTAAGTTAATTACCATATTCTCCCCATAGTTTGCCCGTTCATATGCTAGTACGACGTCGAAGATATTCACTAGTTTCACAACACTTGAAAATTTCAAAACAAGTACATGAAATTTTAATCCCTTTTTCTTAGGTAGCTTCGGGTAGATAAGGGTGCTCGAAACAACGGTGTAGTAACCGTATCCTAGTCGGGTGTTTTCCTATATACCTTAAGGGGGCGCTTAAACGCTTATCCCTTCGACGAGATTCCCCCCTGAATGCACAATTCCCGCAAAGACCATAAATGATTATTTGTTGAAACCCTACAGACTGATGCTCGTGAATGTAAAATTGGCCGGTCGAATGTTGGTTTTGTACAGATTAAATATACATTGGTGCTGGAAATAGGAGAGTATAAAGACTGTATTTGTCTGATTAAGATTAGGGTTGATATTTCTGTATTTTCTGGATATACATAAATATATCTAGTTATATATATATTGTTATGGTATGAATAGTTACTCAATAATAAATTTAAATATTTAATAATCATATAATTTAATTGATATTTGTACAACCATCTCTATCATTTGATATTCAGAATCATTTATTTTCCATGGTGGAAGAATATAAAATATATTGAATAAGTCCGTCACAAGCCTAAAATAAACATATAAAAGTTAGAAACATTTAGAAAGAAAAAGAATAATATGTAAAATTAGTTATGATACACCCTGTACACTGAATAAGTAAAGTCATACAATGACAAACAGTAAAACAGGAACACAAACTTTAAAATAAAAAATTAACAGAGTACCAACTAAAAAAGTGATGATTGTAAAATTGAAATAAAAATAAATGAACACCACAATATAAAAAATTATAACCTAAAATTGAACTTTAGATAAAATAAAAATAATCATATGACTTAACATAAATAAACTATCAACATAATCAAAAATAGAAATAATAATTTAGTAACTAAATCTGTCAAAGACAGTCATTGGTAGAAATAATTTAAAATAAAATCTAAGAGCGTTTGTTGAAAAATCAAAGGAAAAAATCAACAACGGGTTGAGATTTTGAGAAGGAAGGAGGAGGTTGTTCGAAGTAAAAAACTAAAACTGAAATTTATGCAGAAATATTCAAAACGAAATAAAAATTTGTAAATATAAAGTTAACTAAACTAATATAAAGTTATTATAACAATAAATAAGTAAGTAAAAGGTAATACTTACCATAAAATAATCCATATAATATTCCCATATCCAAAGCATATTATCAATAAATCAAAAGTGAAAAGCAGAAAAATATTGAAATCGTCAATCCAGCACAGAAAAAACTTTCCAAGTGACCCAGAACTTTGATTCAGGGCCACCAACATTGAAATTCAGTGTGACCTTCAAGAGAAGAAAATAAATGAATACTTTAATCACGAAAGACAATCGGGTATCATTTATCTATATAATTTAATGTTGAATTTATTGATGTATAAAATTTAAATTGTTTAAATTTAAAAAGTATTACAAAAGCTTATACTTATTGATAAAAGTTTTCAAAAGAATCAAAAAGGCATTTACTATTATTGATATTGACTCCATTTCATTCTAGAACGTTGTCAAATGTCACTTCTTCGCGTGTAAAATGAATCATATTTTCTGTAGTTTTAAAGCCATAGACTCTGATAAGTATAATCTTAATTTGTTATGAATGAGAGAGTGAATGAATTTTAGATAAGAAATAAATAGTGTTGATGATTTTTGAATATTTTTGAAGTTAATTAAGTCGTTAAGCAGAATTAAACAGTAAATCAAACGTTTTCATTTGTTGAACATTTATTTAAAATTGAATGTGTTTGTTTTTGTATCTCTGATATATTTTACAATCAACACAGGCTATCAACGGTGGAACCTTTTGAAGGTTAAAGGACAGAGTTGGCCTCACAAAGATTTGAACTTACAAACAAAAATATAATTCCCTGAGATAGTTTGAATAAAGTTACAAAATAATATTAAAATAAAATAATAAAGAGTCTCATAACAAACATAATAAAAAATAATAAAATAAAAAAAGAAATATTTTGATAATTTCCGACTGAGCTAGATTGATATAAATGAAGATAAGTATTCAAAACTAAAATAATTTATAAATAAAAAATTAATTTATAAAAGGTATGGAATTGATATAATTCAATACAATACAATTCAAAACCATATCAATATATATATAAATATTGAATAAGAATTTGTTTATTTAGATTTAATATTAATAATGTTATTGCAGCCTGACGCTATGTGAGTCAAATTGATTCTTATTGGCCTAGCTCAGTCGGAATATTTATGTTTATATTATTTCATTTTATTTCATTATAGTTAATAGAAATGAAATAAATATTATTATTATTAATATGAGACTCTATATTTTAAAGTTTAAATGTTAATATTTTCTTCTCAGGGAATTAAATTGCGAGTTTCTTTTAAATTTTAACACCAATTCTGTCCTTTGACCTTCAAAGTTATAGAAGTTGGAAATGATTAATGTCTGTAATTTCTATAGGGTTCAGAAATAAAACAACCACATTTAAATTTTAAATAATTGTTCAACTAAGTTAAGTTTTATTATTTATATCAAAAATATTCAAATTATTTACACTTTTTTATTTTATTTTTCTTACCTAAATCTCATTCATTATTTTTGGCATACAGTTTTAAAATCATACTTATTGAAATTAGATTTAGAAAGAAAAAATTATAAATAGAGCTAGGTGTTACATAACGCCCTCTAGTTTCCGACTGAAAAAAGTGTTGTTATTTGTTTCTGGAATCTACCTTCACTGCTCTATGCATGGAGTCTATATTTTTGAAAATCAATTCAGGTATATGGAAGTTACAGTCCTTTTTATGTCAACGAAAGAACATTCCACCACAACTTCAGAATAGGCGATACAGAAAAAGGAATCCAACAAAAGTTGTAGAAAAAGGACAGTAGTATCTAAAGTTGACATTTTTTACCAACCTAAATTGGGGAATCTTTTGTAAAACATCCAATTATATTTTGTAAGTGATAGATAGCGCCACCTAGCGAAAAACTATGGACTTAAAAACATTTTTAATAATTTTTTTTAGGGTCGATTTACATACGGTTTCCGAGATACGGCCGTTCGCCACCATTAATGAATCACCCTGTGCATAAAGTAGTTTTAATAAATTATTTTTTCCAGCAATTTTAAACGCCTTATTTTAATGCTATTTCCAAACCAGCTTTCTAAGAACGTCACGAACTAACAGTTTAGATACAGAGTGTTTATTTTATAACAATTTCTTCAATATAAAAATTACCCAAATTTTCCAAATACCCTGTATTATTTGTTACAATTCTATTTTGTGAGAACGACAATTATAGGAGATATCTTAATTTCAGTGTATATATAGAGTGTATACCAAGCAGTTAAAAGTCACCCTGTAAAGATCGGTATAATTTCAAGGTCTAAAAAACTAGAGATGTAAAATCAGCAGAAATGAAGAAAAAACGCAAAAATTTATTGCTTTTTTTTCCATCTTTGCTGATTTTATATCGCTAGTTCCTTCCAAGTAAGGAACATATTGTTGCCTGTAATTTCTGTGATTTACTTCTTTTAATGCTGTTACACTAAAAACTCCTCCTATATATTTATTACTTTCTTACTTGTTTTCAAACATTCGGGCGACCAGTTACAATTTCGAGATACAGAATAGGTGATTCTGTATAATTTTTCTGTCTTCACACAGGATTTTACTCTGTTTCATTTAGTATTCTATTAAAACGCGTATTATAACAAAATCCTCTGATACTAGTCTGCAAAATGGCCATATAGAACACCTCGTTATGCAAAACCTTTATTACCTCACTGGTGCTATTATATCGCCAGATATTGTTTGATAGTATGTGGCGATGCTATACAGACGCGTACGGCTCGATGGGTTGCCACTTTCATATGCAAATTATCAAATTAAAACCGGCCGAGTTTTGTATAGCAGCTCTGCCAACATTTTTGGGTTTGAGGGTAGCTTAATGCAAATTAAGGAAATAAATTGGAAACGGTTTTGTTAGAAAAGCCGATAAAATCAATGGAGGATTAGACTAGGAATAGTTTGTATATGTATTTTCCCTGCTACAATATTTATCGAAGAATTGATCTATTTTGAAGAAGTCTAAGAGCACCTCTACAAACTTTTGTGAAGTTAAACTTATCTCGAGGTCAAAATCCTTCCAGACTCTACCAAAACGAATTTGAACGAGTTTTCTCTTACATTTTCATTACATTGGTTTAATTAATCGGTTCGCAATTGAATGGTAACGACCAGAAATGATTTTCTCTGCATTGGAGCTATTCTATTCATCAGTCAGGTGAAAACTCTTTTTGTCCTCTAATTTCGTATCTAACGAAAAACATAATTTTGCATCAATTCCACATTCTCCATATTGTTTGTGAAACAATTTTAGAGTCGAATAGTGAAATATGCGTCCTACTTGCCGATCCATAAACACAAGAGAATTCTTTGTTGGAAGTCGATTTTTACAATCTGCCGGCTCATTTTTATCACCATCAGTTCGGACTTGACATAGCACTACTACCAATTTTTGCACGTTTCGCGTTTTTCAATGACGACTACCAAACATATTGTACGCGTATAAATTCGAAACGATAATCTACATTTGTCGCCAAAACGGCTCTCAATTACTACCCGACAATATTTGCAAGAGACTCGTAATCACGTTTACGCGGGAGCGAAGCGTAAAATAAGATAAAAACTCTAAAAAATGAGATTCAATTTGTCCGGGGAGGAAATTTGGTTTTTTACTACCTCCTGCCTAGCTGTCGCTCTGCTGCTCTGTGGATGATTTCAGTGGCATGGGTGCTGGATTCGTTATAAGAGGATGTGCATATTGGTATTTTTTTTTTGTTTTGTTAGAAAATTCTTGTTTTGTATTGTTCAATTCGTTTCCTGTGAGCCGGTTGTCTTGGTTTAATGGAAATATCACGAAAAGGTTTCCAAAGTTGAATTTAATATTTTAAATGTTATGATAAGATCTCCACGGTGTCGTCGAATTTCAAAAGAAATTAAGTTGGCCATAACAAGTCTCTCTTCATAAGAAGGTCTTCTCTTTCCCAAGGGAAGTCGAGTGGCTTTTCTTTGAACATTTTGTAATAAGCTTTTATCACGAATCAAGTCAGGATACCAAGCGGGTCCCGCATTCTCCAGAATGGGTCTTACATAAATGGTGTAATGCTTACAAAACGATTGAAACGTAACTCTCGAAAAACACTTTCGTATATGATACAGCGTGGTGTTAGCACTGTTGATAATAATTCCCAAGTCATTTTGAGAGAATACGAAGTTTAAAGTTTGGCCGTTTATGAAGTAGGCAGAAGTCGGTTGTTTTTACCGATGGGAACAGCATTAGCGAGATAGATTTAAATCGTCCTGAAGAGATAACTGGTTCGTTAGTGGATTTGAATACATTTTTATGTCATCTGCGCAGAAAGATATTTTGCTTGGAACATGGAAAGGAAGATCGCTGGTGTATGCTATGAACAGCGAAGGTCTCAGAACAAAACTCTGAGACTCTCCACTCTCCACTAATTCAGTGCTTCTCCTACTCTAACTTTAAATTGCCTATCTGATAAAAAGTTATCGATCCACAGATGCAAGTGTCCTCGTATCCCAAAGTGATCAAGCTTATGTAGAAGTCTTCGTTTAGGAACCCGATCGAAAGCCTTGGGAAAATATAATTATACAAATTTTTTTTTCAAATATTGAAATCCGGGATTTTCTTTAAAAAACACCTTGTATATATTGAGTGTATGTTGAAAAAAATTATTAAAGTTGGAAAAAAGTGGCCAGCCTAAAACAGATTTTGATTTCATATATTTTTTTCCCTGGAGAAAATTAATCCCGAATAAATACACTTTATTCATATTTCCGAATAAGGCTTGATAATACGAGGCGAAACAGAATCATGTTTTATCACCTATTATCAACATGAGTACAGCTGAAGCTGGGTTGAAGGTTTGTTGTTTTTTATTTATTAATTTTTTTTTTCGGGACGAGATGGGAAACTTATGATCGAACAGTGTTGGACTCATCCCCAAGGGCATGTCTACCAACCAAACCCACCTCAAACTCGCCGTTACCCCCGCCTCGGAATCACTCCGCTCACTTCGTCGTATTCTCCCTTACTATCAGTTATACCTCTCATGCCATATCGAGTCCTTCTCTCCCCCTAATCGTGCTCTCCACTACGCCACTTACCTCCATCCATTCCTCCCCTCCTCTCAACATTATCTCCACCATGTTCACACAATACACCGCCTCCCCCAGTTTCCTCTCCAACTCTCCCATCCATTCCTGTACCTCCTCTCTGATCGCACCCCTCCAGCGTTTATCTTTGGCTCTAGCCATCACGTCCAATGGCTAGGTCCTTGCCAGACCACCCACTATACTGTACCCCTGCACCTGCAGCAGTATCCCTCTCTGCACCCGCAAGAGTGGCCTAACCCTCGCATTCACCTCACACCTCCACACCGTAAGCATACTCTGCTCTACCGTCCTACCAAATACCCTCCTTTTCCACTCTTCCGGCCCTTTCACATCACACATCAATCTCTCCAGTCATGCTGCTCTCACTTTCCCCTTCTCTGCCGCCTTTAACATGTGCCTTTAAGGCTTGTTGCTTGGATGCTTAGATATCACCAGGTAATTAGACTAGAATTATTTTTATGCTGAATCGCAGTTTTGCGTTCTTTCACCAGATGACAGGAAACGCCTTTGGAGGCGATCAGAAGAAACATTTGTGGAGAGTACTTCCAGATCCCCTCTTAATCATGGATGGAGATTGCCGGAATATCAATGGAAACTCGTACTATGTTGAAGATGGGAGCACTTACAGCACGAAAGTTCATTAGTGAAATTTTAGCCGACCATGTGCCATTTTCTTTATGGGAAACTACTTAATAGTGAAGTGAAGAAATCATTTTTTAGCAGTAGTCTCATTGAGTTGGAAAGTGAGTGAGAGATTTGGGATTTTTTATAATAATCTTTCATATGGGTATTTGTTGGTGTTAAATCGAACCTAACGACACCTAGCTACCGATGTACCGGGTGTCTGATTAAGAGTGGTAACCCGCTGTATCTCAGAAACTATTTATCGTACGTATTTACCGCCACCTAACGACCGTTAAAACTCGCATACAAGAAACTGCTGGAAATCACTTCCAAGTTTTCAACTCCACCGTTAGAGGGCGTAGTTAACAATAGTGACACAAGAACATCATTTTTCTTTAATAAATGTACCGTTATAGTACCACAAAATGTAAATATTCGTAATCACTAGATCATTTTACGAAAGTTTGCTCCAGTACTTTTTCCTCTATCTTGTAAAATAACTGGCAGGGGTGAGTGGGAAAGCTAACGCAATAAAACTTTTGTTCCGCTTCAAGGATTTTGACAAACTTAGCATCATTTGAAAGGGAATTCAATGCCTAATTAAATATTATATCATCGTTTCGTTCCAGTAGTTTTAACGGTCGCTAGGTGGCGGTGTTTGAACAATTGTTTTTTGGGAATCTTCAAATGCAATGCCATATTCTGTACGATAAATAGTTTCTGAGATACAGCGGGTTACATCTCTTAATCAGACACCCGGTACTCTATGATAGGTCACTATAAAGTTAAATGGTTCATTCCTAGACTGCGAAACCAGAGAGATCTCATTCGAGAAAGTTTTTCATTAGTTCCATAGCATGGCCGCTTCGAGAATCAAGTGATATGAAAAAATATTCTCTTTCGTCAAAGATTATAAATTTGTAATGTTTGGTTCCGCTTAAGTTTCTGAAATTTTTCAAAACCCTTATTTGCTCCAAGAGCACAACACTGCCATTGCTTGGAATTATGACTGTAGGATATCATTATTTTTTAGGAGAAGGGAAGGATGGGGATGCAATGCTAGCGAAAAACGTTTATGGTCTTCCCAGATTTACGTGTCAACACGAGATAAATGTCGCTATTTGATGTGGGAATGTTTTATGTGATTCATATTTACAGTGAATATAGAAATATGCTGATTTGCATTTGCGTTCGCATCGTTGCTTTAGACGCTAAAATTTTTGATGGAGGCTCGTAGGTAGGTACACGTTTACCGCTTGATGATTTTATTACACGATATCATTTTATAACGAATTTGTACGTCCTATGTACTGATTTGAATATAAATATTGCTTTGATAACGAAATTCTGTAAAATATAATTAAACTACAGATAAAACAAGTACCTTAACGTGAATTTTGAATAAAAAAAGGATTTTAGGAGTTGTTATTATTACTTATGTAGAGCACTGAAAAATGCTAATATTCAAACGCAAACGAATTTGAATTATTGATTTAGTTATAAGTATAGTTTTAATTTTAGTTTTAAGCAACCAGTCCCACGAACTGTGACAAACTGTGAGAATACACTGGAAAGTACTTGTACTACCTATGTATATTTTTTAATGGTCAAATGAATAAATTAATGAATGTGTTTACTGTAAAGGTCTGTTCAGTTACAGAAGAAGTAAGAAGAAGGGTGCCATTACTTTATTTTATTTGTTTAGTGAGGAATAAGAAGTTTCATATTTTTTATTTTTTACTCTTTCACGTTTCACAATCAACTGTATTCACTTTTTAAAGACAGATCGCATAACGATACAGAAAGTTCAAGATTATAAAGTTAAAGCACCAAATTTTTCACCATCAGCTTTTATTGTTATATTAACTCTTCCCGCTATATTTATTTTGGAATCCGTGTGTTTGGTTCGAAAACACTTTCATACCAATTAATTGGTCCAGCAGTAAGTTTGTTATAAACTCTTATATTTAATGTAAGGTGAAACTTTCTTACATTTAGTTCAAGATAATAACCTTTACAGTTTAAAGTGAAAATATTCATCGTAAAATAGCATTAAATAGTGTTGAAAAAGTATCATTTTTTGAACTAAACTCGTGATTTTTAAAGTAATTACTGAATAATCCAGCGAAATTTTTGTTCTAGTCTGCTTTATTTGAGGCAAGCTATCAAATATTTAAAATTAACATAAAATTCCGAGGGTCGCGAAGTCTACCAGAACCAATAGTGGAATTAATTAGAAACAGTTTGTTTCATTTAAAAAAGTAATATGAGTAGATTCTACAAGGTAAGAAGGGGTCCAAACAGTAAATTCAATATCTACATTGCGTTTAATCGCAAGGATTGACTTCAACATTGAATAATTGGCCCATAATGCTGAATATTTCATCTTTAAACAAAGGTATAGGAAGTATGCCATGACAACATTTTCTAAGAGGGAACTCGTGTTTTTACTCTTGCGATAGTCCATAAAACGTTTATATGCATATTCGTACTTTTCTCTTGATTTATTTGGCAATAATTCTAATCAAGCAGTATTCACTGCATCAACCAGCTCTGGAGGAGTCCCAGAAATGGAAAATTCATCATCACTCATCATTTTACTTTAGAGAACACCAGCAATTAAATTTATAACAGACCATGGGCTGTAATCAGTGTAATGTTGTTCTGATTGGTTGTGTTCAATCAAATGACCTCAAATTAACTGATTTCATTGGATATCTACTACAGCAAAAAATTTTCACACTTATCACTTTATCTTCCAAAGTACGTTAAGTGCCCAGTGATGCCATTTGGCATCATCCCTTTCTGGGTTTATGGGTTACTTGGGATTTTTTTATATATTTTTTTCATATTATATGGGTCAATTCGCTTAAGTTTTCTAAATTTCATTACAAAATTCCTATCAAAATAATTACGGGCTATAATGGGTAATACGTTTCCATAGTAACCCAATTTTATTACGAATTTCAAAGCACCATTTGTTTGTGAATAAAATTATTCACATTTGCGGAAAAATAGTATGTTTACCTCGTAGGAAAAGCCACATTCCTGGACTCCGTGTTGCTAGCAATCTTCACAGTCGTCCAGGAATGTTAGGCTTTTCCAACGAGGTAAACAATGTACTATTGTCAAACTTGGAAATGGATTTCTCACTTTTAATTCTAACGGTAGATGTTTGAATAATTTTTTGGCATTGAAGTATACGGAATTTTTTTACCAGATCAGAGGTGGGCTTTGTTAAATAAATATCCTTCTTGTGATGTAACTATAAATTGGTCTCTCAGTCAAATTCAGAAACGGTCAATCGACTTGAAATTTTAATGGTAATTGTATCATAATATACGAAGTGAGCTGCTCAAATAAAAATATTTATCCCCTTATAACAACGTAAACCGAATTACCTGGATATAACTTCCAAATTGCCAATTCCTTTTTGGAAACATAAGATCCAAAAAATATTGGTAACCAACCATTCATTTAAAATATAAAATTAGAACTGAGATTCTAATATTTCATTTCTACCGACAAAGACAATAACCTTGATTCCTGAAAATTCTTCATCGTAAGGAATCTGAGAGAATACTTATGTCTGGGCGCTTTCACCGGGCTATATTTCAAATTCCCGTTTACGTTGATAGTGTGAAATTCTTAGAATTTATTGTTCTCATAACCCCTCCAAGGATGACTTTCATCATTTGCCCAGAGAAGGGTGGATCTTGAATGTTAAGTTTGCCGCTCAACTGTGAAATTAAATATTAAAAGTTTTGAGTCGAAACGATTTCGGCGTAGCAGTATTCGGCGTATAATGCCCTCGGTGTCGAAAGTTTGATATATTTTTGAAATGCGGTGTAAAATGGGAAAATAGGGAGAGTTTACATAAGGAGTCGGTTTATAAGATTATGATTTCCATTTGAATACTGTTGCAATTGTAATATTCCAGGAATTATACTGAAGACTTTTGATAGTTACGAAAGTATAATGAAATTGTGCATTTTTTCTCCCATTATCCCAAAAATAATGATAGTAATATCTCAAGTGGGAATAAATTGAAAATAATTTGACAGATTCTAGAAAATTGGTTTGCCAGGCAATATATACGAAAGCCCGAAGTGCTATTGCCAAATGGTAACAAGTATTAGAAAAGATCTAGAGAATTATAATCTAATTTATCGAACTCTCTTGTAGTATTCGATAGATTATTTTTGACGTTACAATCACAATCACTTTTAAAAATTTTAACTTTTATTTCAACAAATTTATATCACTCGACCCACTATAAACAGAATTATTTAAATTAGGATGCATTGAAGTTTTGAAAATAAAAAATACAATTATTATAAATGTTGTGTCCTTGGGTGGAGGATTTTTCAACATTGTTTTGTTCTGATGTGTTGAAAGTTAATGATGCTTCCCCACTCTCTCTCAGGTTATTAGTTAAATTTGAATTATGTTCATTATCCAATTGCTGGTAAGGATATCTAGATATAATTGCCAAAAATTGTAAAAAATTGTAAAAAATTGTAAAAAATTGTAAAAAATTGTAAAAAATTGTAAAAAATTGTAAAAAATTGTAAAAAATTGTAAAAAATTGTAAAAAATTGTAAAAAATTGTAAAAAATTGTAAAAAATTGTAAAAAATTGTAAAAAATTGTAAAAAATTGTAAAAAATTGTAAAAAATTGTAAAAAATTGTAAAAAATTGTAAAAAATTGTAAAAAATTGTAAAAAATTGTAAAAAATTGTCAAAAATTGTCAAAAATTGTCAAAAATTGTCAAAAAATGTCAAAAATGTCAAAATAGTATCTTCAATTAAATTTGTCCTAGTACATATCTTTTGCGGTTTTATTCAACATTGTCTTGATCACAGCTTCTTTATAGTCTTCTCCATTCTGTTTCTTCATATTGAACCCGCATAGTCATTAAAAAAAGGCTATTTTTGTTGTTGATGTATTTTCTTCTAATTTATATCCCCAATCCCCACTCGTCGCAAAATAATTGGAATTGTTTCGAAGTCGTCGCGCTGCTTATTATGGTATTCCTATACATGCACTTTCAATGATTATTATTATTACTTATTTTATCGACTGATGATTCACTAAAACGTTTGGGATTCATTTGACGAATTTCTTGAAAACTTTTGACAGACACGTCAGATCTTGTCTTGTGGTTGTCATTTAATAAAGACAATGTACATTTAATAATTCCCGCTGGAATAATGTTAAGTAGATTATTCCCACAATCATAATGTTTTGATTGGCTAGAACGTATATGAACTACTGAAATTGAAAATTTCTATTGGTTTCGGGAAATGTCAAAAAATAATCAATATAATTATATTAAAAAAATAAATAGTTTGACAGAAAGCCTTTCAACGAAATGATTTGCGGATAAAAGTTTCTTGTGAAAATATAATATATTCTCATGATATTTTAATATATCTGTAAACAGCCATTTTAAGTCCACATTAATATCCGACTTGTGTATTGCTGGTTGTATATCTAATAGTAATCAAGCGAATGAAGCAGAAATGGTGGAGAATTAAAAGTTTGGCGAAGGAGCCAAGAACATGACTTAAGAATAAATTTAGTTAAATAACATGATTCTACATTCGCATTGCACTTGAAACTATTTTATATTTACGATTAAAGTAAATTGATATATACAGGGTGCCTGGAAACTCTCCTGCCAAACGCAAGCTACAAATACTAGATGTGATTTTGAGTGTTCAGACAGACAGACAAAGGCGACAGGAAGCTTTAAGATTTATATGGTTGTATAGAGCTCAGTTCACTTATTATTAGTATATTCCATTTCGTCAGACACTTAAAACCAAAATCTAAGGAGTTAATGAACTAAATTTGAAAATTGTTATAATAGAGATTATCAAGGCATATATTTATAAGTTTATTAGGCAACCAGGATTAATAGCGTGGTATGTACAACAAATAGCTAACGGTGAAAAATCCACCATAGAAAAGTACAGATTTGAAAAAAAAAATCCCTAATATTCTTTTGTGTAGCTAAGTATTGTTATTGGAACAATTTCTTCATCCACACAAAGACGAAAACTTTATACATCCTTTATGAAAAGTTTCAGCTCTGCATCTTGATGGTCGGCCGCAGCCTTAAGCTACAGAATCGTAAGAAATCCGCCAGGATTCTTACATCATTACACAAAATGAAACATTGACGGCTTCAAGCTACGAAATAATTCAGAGACGGGTAAGAATCGCGGCCGACAGAACCACAAAAGATTGAGTTAATTTATTTGAGACGGAATATTGTTTATTGAGATTGATAAAAAGAAATATCGAGTGTAATTTTATAGTCTTCATTATAATAATTCAATTACCGCAGGAAAGAAAAACTTTTAAGTACAATTTACAAATGTTTTTATATTTCGACGTGTCATAATGACATTATTATGGATTTCATTTTTAGTGTCCAAATGACATATTTTTTTGGACTGAGCTCTATAACGATTTTATTAGAGTACTGAGAAATATAATGAAAACATTTCTAGGTATATTAGAAAAAAATATGAAAGTTTAATTGAATACAAAAAAATTGTAACAATTAAATTTGAATACTACATTATTATGTTGGGCATAGGCGTTAAAATTGTTCCATTGTTCTGGTTGTTTCTTTGTAACTTTTCGGTTTCTTGTGCAGATATGACAATCGGTGACACATCCCGGTATGATTTTTCTCTAAGAATGTTCAAATAACGAAAAACGTCAAAGTCTCAGCAATACGTTTAGTTTCTTCCCACGTAGGATCCGTGAAAATAACCGCAGTATCGTCTGCGTAACATATTAAATGACCCTTGAAGTTATTTATTTTAGTTAAAATGTTAATATAAATGATGAAGAGTATTGGACCTAAAACCGTGCCTTGTGGTACTCCAGTTGAAATTTCAGACTCATAACTTAGTTCATTTTCAATTTTGACTTTTTGAGTCCTCCCAGTTAAATAGCATCTCATCAAATCTAAAGCTGTGCCTCTAACTCCATATTTATTCAGTTCTTGAATAAGTAATTCATGATTAACCGTATCAAAGGCTTTAGCTAAATCCAAAAATATTGCCAGTGTTTTTTTAGATTTATCGACGGCCTCTACAGGAGTGTTAACAAAATCTAATTTGGCATTTTCGGTGTTACTATTTTTTATAAATCCGAATTGCCTTTTTGTTATTATATGGTTCTTGTCTAAAAATTCAATTAATTCATTAATGTTATAAATGAAACTAACTGTTTCTAATTAATTCCACTATTTAATGAAAAAATTATGAAAATTATATATTATTATATATTATTCATAATTTTCATAATTTTTTCATCAAATAGTGGAATTAATTAGAAACAGTTAGTTTCATTTATAACATTAATATGAGTAGATTCCACAAAGTAAGGGTCCAAACAGTAAATTCAATTAATTTGCTTTTAATACAGTGTTCAAATATTTTGGCAGTATTGTTTATAACAGATATGGGTCTGTAGTTCTCAAGCTGTGATTTCTTACCGGATTTAAATATAGGAGTGGTAATTGAGCATTTCCATTGATAAGGAAGAGTACCAGTTGCAGTGGCGGCTCGTGGTTAATTTGATAGGGGGGTCATAGGTGATGTGACGAAAATCTTAAAATACGGAACGCCACTGACCAGCCCCCTGGAGGCCTATGCGCCGTAGGCGGTAATTTTTCGAAAAACCACTCCCAATTTCTGCCCAGAAGTCGTTAAAAATTTTTTTGCCCACGCTTGTTTTATATAAAAATAATGCTCACTTAAAAAACAACTATATTTTATTCATTTCTATTCATATTAAATATGACAAACTTAAATTAAATGATAATTAGTCTAAATCTTTTTAAAATTTAAGTGAAGCCTTCGATCTTTTGTATATGCAACAACTTATTACGTCAAAATACAGCTCATTAATTCGCTTCAAATGCTCTACTTTAAATCAAACTATAGCTCGGCCTGCCAACCCCTCTACTCATCTCTTTTCTAAGCGTGTAATAATCAGCCGACGTAAGTCGATTCATCGTCGATATTAAACCGGGCTTTTGACTAGGGATGGCGATCTGAAATCGAATAATCGATTCCTCGGACCGAATAAATCGATTCCTCGGACCGAATAAATCGATTTTTTAAATCGATATGTTGTATTGAATCGATTCAGCGAATCGATATTTCTCCCTTGAAAATCGACTTTCGATTTTTTTGTGTTTTTGGTAGAGCTGTTTTTTTTTTTCAATTGCCCCGGCAACATCGCAAGTAGTGAAGAGAGCGGAACCGTTCGGATCCCAGTAGACTCGACAGACACTGTTGCTTTTTTTTTCAAAAAAGCTTATAGGGAACTCTATAAGTAGGGATGTTTGAAAAATTAAACGATTTTTATATAAATCGATTATTATTTTGTTTTAATCGATTTTTAATTATCGATTTTTCGAGTAATATTAATCGATTTTGTATAAATTACGTGTGTTTAAGAAGCGGATTTTCGAAAACGGCTCCCGTATTATTTATTGACTATTTTTCAAAATTTTGACACCTTTTGACGATTATTGACCATTTTTTAACAATTATTGACAGTTTTTGACAAAAATCGACAATTTTTAACAATAAATTGACAATTATTGACCAATTTTGACAGTTTTTCAACAATTACTGATCATTTTTTTAAAATTATTGAGCATTTTTCAACAATTATTGACCAATTTTGACAGTTTTTCAACAATTATTAACCTTTTTTTTTTAAATTATTGACCAATTTTTAAAATTTCAACAATTATTGAGAATTTTCAAAATTTCAACAATTATTGACAATTTTCAACAGTTTTTGACAATAATTGGCAATTATTGTCCATTTTTCAAAGTTTTTTAAAAATTTTCGAGAATTATCGACCACTTTTCAAAAATTTTGACAATTATTGACAATTTTCAGCAGTTTTTGACAATAATTGACAATTAATAACCATTTTTTAACAATTATTGGCAAAAATTGTCGATTTTTAACAGTTTTTGACAATTATTGACAGTTTTTCAATAATTATTGACCATTTTTCACAATTATTGACCAATTTTGACAGTTTTGCAATAATTACTGACCATTTTTCCAAATTTTTCAACAATTATTGATCATTTTTTAAAAATTATTGACCATTTTTCAACAATTATTGATCAATTTTGACAGTCTTTGAAAATGTTTGACCAGTTTTCAAAATTTTAACAATTATTTACAATTTTCAACAGTTTTTGACAATAATTAACAATTATTGACCATATTTCAAAATTTTTGACAATTTTCATATAATTTTATTTGATTTTTTTTCAATCCGATAAATATCGTTAACGAATAAATCTCTTAGGTTTATTATCGGAATATATACGAAAAGCATGTTCATTTTTAAAACTATCCAAAAAAATCAACGATCTTTTCGCAGATATCGATTTATTTTTTATTAAAATCGATTTTTTCGACAAATCCATTAATTTTGAATAAAGAAAAATCGATTTTTATTTTATCGATTATTCTTTTTCATTAATCTCACTCATTCCTAATACGATACTTTGTGATAATAATATGGTAATAAAAAAATAATTGTTATTATTATCGTATTCCCTGAACTTGAAAAAAATCCCCAATTTTACTGATAAGAGATCCCGGAGAGAGATTGTTTATTCAGGGGTACCTTTATTGTTGTTTTTCAATAAAAAAGATCGATTTATATTTACATTGTAAAAAATACAAACTTGAAAAAAATCGATTTTTTTTAAATCGATCTTTTAGACCTCGATTTTTCAGGTTACGATTCGAATCGATTTAAAAATCGATCTTTTTTAGAAAGAATCGCCATCCCTACTTTTGACCCATCACATGTAAACTTCGTGTGTGTTTCTTTCACGCCTCGAAGATCGTCAGCGCTCGGCAAATTCCGTTCCCATATAACACCTTGAGGTCAACGGTGGACTCCAGCCTGCTTCACAATTTTGGTTCTCGCCGAGTACTTGATGCGGAATAACGTTTACATGGGGGTCTTGAAACGTTTTAGGTAAATTTTATTTGAGAGGAATACTATACTATATGTATAGTAGGTATATTTTATTTTTTTAAATGCTTATTAAATTATTTTTTGATGGGAGGTCATTGCCCCAATGACCTAATGGACGAGCCGCCACTGACCAGTTGAAAAGCATTGATTGATTATGTGTCTTAGAGGATTTAAAATACTAGAATGAATTGTTTTTAACGTTTTTGATGTAATTCCGTCCGGGCCTGGAGCTGCGTTATTTTTAACGTTAGAAATTACGGTTATTAACTCATTGTTTGTAACTGGGCGTAAAAAAATTGTTTGATTGATGTTTAAATATTTTAGAAAATTTTTGGGAAAGTCTTGTTGATCAATACGTTTACACATGGTTTCACCTATAATAGTGAAAAAATTATTAATTTCATTGGTTTTTTGGCTCAGAAATTTGATTTTTGTAAAAGTCATTTTTTGTTTGTTTAAGCAAGGTGTTAACTTTATTCCTAATTTTTTTATATTCTGTTTCCGGTTCAGGCGTATTTGTTTTTAATAATTATCTCTTTTGTTTATCGAGTTTATTAGACCAGCTGTGATCCATGGTTTTAACTTAATGTGTTTTTTGGATTTTATTATTTGACTGTTTGTAGCCATTTCAATTAAATGATTAAGCTTATTAATAAAATTATCATAACATAACTGGGGGCTTGCTTCGGATATACTATTTTCCCGGTTTTCATCTAGAAGTAGTGAGTTTAATTTATTAAAATGTAATGTAATATAATGTAATATCAATGAAAGGAGCAAAGTGGGCGGTAATATATGTATGGGATATTATGGGGGTAATAGATACCTTATCTTTCAAACAGTTTTCTTATCTCACAAAAATATGATCTATTGTCGATTTAGAGTATTCGGTGACTCTAGTAGGTTTGTTGATATATGATAAAAATCCATGGGATGCCAAAATATCTAAATAATTGTTAGTTTCAATACTATCTGTATTCAAAATATTCATATTTATGTCTCCTATATATATATTTAATTATTATTATTTTTTATTTTGATAAGTACCCCACTAAATTATTTATGTAGTTACGTCTTTTTGTTGCGGGACGTCTATAATATGCAGTCAAACCTATTTTATTATTTTTAGAAAGGTATTTAATTGAAAATGTCATCCTTAAAAATTGACTTTCATTTACTGCCTCCACTACTACATCAGCGAATATATAATTATTTTCATATATCATTGCATTTATTGATGGTTGATTCGTTATAGAAATGAGTAAAATTTCGTATAGAGAATTGACTTATATTCTCAATATTTCTTGTTTCGGAGAATAATAATTATATCTAAACAACTATTTGCCAATTTCGATATAAATTATTAACTAATCTAAATGTTTTTAAGACTCCCTATATTAAAGTGAATTATACCAAGTGAACACCTATCCTTACCCAATCTCTCCGGAAAGTAATTAGAAAAATATTCACATACTTTTGTATCTACTGCTTCAATATTATCCAAAATATTATTGTAATCTAGCATTTCAATCAGTTAAAGTAAATAATAGTTACAAGTCCGTAAACATGAAATTAAATGATTCATAAAAAAATATATGTACGGAAATTAATTCGTTATTATACATATAAATTTTGATCTATATCTTGACGATTTCTTATTATTGAAATCTTATTGTTGCTATTCACATAAACTTTACTAGAGTTGGTCCAGACATTGTGTAATCCCCATTTTGAGATTGCTTCGTGTAACAATTTCATGCGAGATTTGGTCAGATCTTCCTTAATCACTATTCCAGTACCCTTTAGCAATTTCTTTTTGTTGTAAACGTTTGTTTTAATTTCATTGCTGGCAAATTTGAGATATCTGAATATCACTGGATGAAAGGTGTGAGCCTATTTTGGAATTTATAAATTTAATAACCTCTTCTCTCGTATTTTCCTTTGTTTTTTCTGCCATCTTAAGTGAATAATTTATTAAAATCATTGGTTAAATAACTGCTTATTATATTAAACTACATCATACAAATGTAACGAAAATTGATGCAAAATTGTTTTCGAAGGTTATTTTCTTATAATTTGTATAAGTTCAAATTTGCTATGGTGTACCCGGACAAATTTAACACGTTTTTTATCATATTACAATTTCATTATTTCAATTAACAATAATATTCCATTTGCGGTTCAGTCACATTATTTTAAAATTGCCATAAAATTATTGTTTTTCTTTTTTTGGAAACAAATTGAATTCATACAAATATTTTGATTAATTTAACGTCTTCTAAATGACATTGAAACAACATTTTTTCTATTTCTTTGAAATTCATTACGTGATTCTTTCTAACCAGAATCTCAAAAGATATTTTCTCAGATATAATTTGATTGCTGCAAACCTGTAATTACTTTACTTTGTTTTCAGGTAAGCATCGGTGAATTTTATCAGTCCCTTTCATCAAGAAATACTAACTTGGTAAGTAATGACATATCATTAAAGTTGCATCATTTTAAAGTTTGTTGTAATGACGATGTTTATGAAGAAGCGAAATAGCATCCTAAGGTTTAAAAACGGAGCTACCATTATCGGTTTTTACATTTACTATTCGATGAAATAAAAAACATGTCGATCTTGAAATTTTAACTGACGACACACATAAGGGTTGATTTGAATTTGGTTACAAAAAAAATTCCTAACTTTCTGTCACTTTTGAATGAATTGAAATATATAATTCTCCACAAACACATTTCAATAATATTTTTTCTTTAGTATTCTTCAAGTACTAACACCTGCAAAGAAAAAGGCAGCTAATTAGTACACATTCCTTTATTTATACTAACATTCCTCTTATTCTTCCTCCTACATGCGTCTTTCTTCTTCCTATCTGAGTCTTTCTCTCATTTCCTTCTCTCCTTCTTCCTTCTTTCCGCGTGTTTCCTTCTTTCCTCCTCTTCTTCTTCTTCCTTCTTTCCGCGTCTCTTCTTCTATTGTTATTTCTCCTTTCTGCATCTTTTCATCGATTTTTCGATGACATGACCAGATGATTCCAGATGTTTTTCCTCTTCTTTTTCCTTATGGACCTAAGGTCTGGAATTAATGTAATTTGTGGAAGATATGGATACAATTCTTCTGTAGAACTTTCATCAAAAACCAATAATGAAATTGTATTTTTCACAATCCTAGCACACACGTTTATTTTTTCGTGGTCTTTGTAAAGGGTATTCTTTAATCCAATTTGGAGGATTTTCATCAGACCATAATCGGGGGGTTTGCCTTTGGATTCAAAGAAGACTACGTTGGACAATAATAGTTATTTATGATACAAGTGCGTGAAGTGATACTTTTGCGCACGAGCTGCGCAAAAGTAATTCACGCATGAGTATCATACAATGTTTTATCTACGACCACATTAAAAATAATTTCCCTTAATTATATATTACATAACCTCTCTTTTTAATAATTGTGTTTGAATTATTGCCTACCTTCATCATAAGAAATTCATTATCTGGTTCTCCATTGATAAAATCCAAAATCTGTTCCCTTGTGAACATTTTTTATTTTTTTTATTAGATGGCTCTCTGATTGTCGTTTTATGAAGGTAATACGTTTATGAAACGTACTTATATCAACGTTTAAATTTAAATTTAAGGTAGTTTTCAACATTGAATAACGTTGATGATCTCCATTGATTTTTCCGAGAAATATGCAATAAGAACATTTTCCGTCTAATTTTTATTTTTTTAGTGTTACACCAATCCAAAAATAAGGTGAGCGGTCGTCGGACCGCCGACAGAAGCTTGCTTCTTATGCACAATGAAGTGACCATTTTTCGAAAATTTTTACCATTTTTCAAAAAATTTTAACAATTATTGACCATTTTTGACAGCTTTTCATAACTATTGACCATTTTTTCAAAATTTTAACAATTTTTGACCATTTTTCCAAATTTAAACAATTATTGAAATTTTTGACAGTTTCTTACAATTATTGACAGTTTTCAATAATTATTGACCATTTTTGACAGTTTTTTATAATTATTGACCATTTTTTCAAAATTTTTGACCATTTTTCAAAATGTTAACAGTTATTGACCATTTTTGACAGTTTCTGATAGTTTTTGACCATTTTTGACAACTTTCAAAAATTTTCACAATTTTTTACTATTTTTGACCATTTTTTAAAACATTTAATAATTTTTGACAATTTTTTACAATTGTTTACAATTTTTTACAATTTTTTACAATTTTTTACAATTTTTTACAATTTTTTACAATTTTCTATAATTTTTGACAATTTTTGACAGTTTTTGACCATTTTTGACAGCTTTTCATAACTATTGACCATTTTTCCAAATTTAAACAATTATTGAAATTTTTGACAGTTTCTTACAATTATTGACAGTTTTCAATAATTATTGACAGTTTTTTATAATAATTGACCATTTTTCCAAAATTTTTGACCATTTTCCAAAATGTTAACAGTTATTGACCATTTTTGACAGTTTCTGATAATTATTGACCATTTTTGACAACTTTCAAAAATTTTGACAATTTTTTTCTATTTTTGACCATTTTTCAAAACATTTAACAATTTTGACAATTTTTAACAATTTTTAACAATTTTTGACAATTTTTAACAATTTTTTACAATTTTTTACAATTTTTTACAATTTTTTACAATTTTTTACAATTTTTTACAATTTTTTACAATTTTTTACAATTTTTTACAATTTTTTACAATTTTTTACAATTTTTTACAATTTTTTACAATTTTTTACAATTTTTTACAATTTTTTACAATTTTTTACAATTTTTTACAATTTTTTACAATTTTTTACAATTTTTTACAATTTTTTACAATTTTTTACAATTTTTGGCAATTTTTGACAGATTCTGACAATTATTGACCATTCACGTTTCACACTTCTTAATGACAGTACAAAATTATTACAATTACAGAACCTTTGACATAAAACAAAAGACAAAATTATCTAAGGTAACTTAATAAATAAACAAAAAAGAGTGTTATAATGATTATTTTTCGCACTCTTTTGGGTGTTATAATGAAACTTCCATTTAAAATGCATTGTTCTTTTTCGCACGCTTTAGACGTATGTATGAAATGTAATTTCACGTATTTATATGAGTTTGTAAATGCTTAATTTTAATGGTGGTAGTAGATAAAAAAATATATAGTGAAAAAGTAACTTTATAAAAATTATAGCTCAAGAACCCAACCTGGTATTCTGCTCCCTAATTTTTTGACAGTTCTTGAAAGTAAAACATATTTCATTCCAAAAGATAGGGTTTGCCAAGAACACGTAGGCATGGATTTATTAGACTCTCGGTAACTGTAACGAATACTTTGAAGAAATGCCAAACAAATTGCGAGTACCTAACGATTGATTAGAAATATTTATTAGTAACGAGTTGTAAATAATTGTCACGCCTCACAGGTCGTACTAGTTAGTTTGCATGTTAATATGGCTATTTGAATAGTTCCGTGAGTTTGAAGAAGCAATGTAGCAAACGATAGAAAAACCGAAGATATTTCAAATATTCTTCATATCCATGTAGAGCGATATAAAATTAAATCAGGATGTCACAAGACTTTTTCCCTTTAAAAATATTTGAAAAACTGAATTGTAGCATTTATGACTGGAAAAAGTTATATTGATAAAAAAATTTCCTCATCAACCATTGAAATTAGTCCGTACTTGAGTAGTGTACTTGAGTAGTGTAGTGTAGACTCTTATATGACGCATAAAATTGTGCAATTATGGTTGTTTATGAACGGTTAAAATCTTACAATAAGCCATTTAATAATTATGAATAAAACACAATTGTGAACTCCCATCTTTAGAGCCCTATAGTTTGTTAACGAAAGGCGTAAGGAGAAAAATGTATATACCTAGAGTAATATAATTATTGAATAGATGAGGCTTTTACTTGATAAAGATCCATACTAATGATGAAATAAAACAATTTAATTTGTTTAAATCTTCATTTTTATTTTGAATTAATTAAATTAAAATTAGTGAGGCGTTTCGCTACACAGTAGCTTTTTCAAAATTAAAAGTTGTTCATTGTATCTTTACTAGTTTGAAAAAGCTACTGTGTAGCGAAACGCGTCACTAATTTTAATTTGAACGTTAGTTCAAAATAAAAATGAAGATTTAAACAAATTAAATTGTTTTATTTCATCATTAATATAATTATTTTTAGTCTCTCTTGAATTTACTGTTTGGACCCTTACTTTGTGGAATCTACTCATATTAATGTTATAAATGAAACTAACTGTTTCTAATTAATTCCACTATTTAATTAAATTTATTAATTAAATTTATTAATTTAATTAAATAGTGGAATTAATTAGAAACAGTTAGTTTCATTTATAACATTAATTTTAGTCTCTCTATCATTTCCCAAGTTTTGGGTACGAAGTCCTGGAACACCCTGTATAACATATACATATAGTCGGAATAAAGCAAAATTCCTATTAATTTATGTGTACCGCGAGATTAATTAAGGGATATTTGTTATGAATAAAATACAGTTTGCTGTTGAAAACAAAATAAATTATTACAAAATGGAACAAGGTAGAATTCTAATAATAGTTGAAGGGTACAGGAATAAAAGGGGACATTTTTCAAGTTCTAAGAAAATTCGAAATTAAGTATTAATTTGTGTACATTGGCTTAAAAATTCCAATACTATTTTGTTTTCAATTTTTTGTTTATAGCTACATAAAGCTGCATATTATACTACTCTGGAAAATAATAAAAACATTTTTCCATTCCACGTCGAAAATGTTCAACGAAAGAACTTGCGTTTAAATGATTGTCGCTCATTGCATCAATGAGTCCCTGCTTTTCCTGAATAATTTTCATTTTGTATGTTAATGAGAAATGTAAGTAAGTAAAGGTCTAGACAAACTACAAAAAACCTATACTATGTATTTACTTAATTACAGTTAACTGTAAATAATTGTCATATTATTAAAGCGTGATATATAGACGTCAAAAACTAATAACTCGAGAAGTAGTTGTTGCTTCTTAGTGGACGGTCTGCTCTTTGGAAATTAATTTTTCTAATTTTGTAAAGCGTTTAATAGTAATGAACTATTATTTTTTGACGTCTATATATCACGCTTTAATAATATGACAATTATTTACAGTTAACTGTAATTAAGTAAATACCTACAAAACCGAGATGGTTTTTTGTCGATATAGAATTTTGGTTTGTGATTAGATGTAGAGATGTCGCTGATATCTCACTCTTAGCATTTCCTTAACTGAGGCTAATGTATTGGTGTGGTATCAACGTAGTCTCTAGTCCAGGATTATGCTCTCAGAGCTTCTGGACGAATAGCATCTACCTTGTCCTGATGAGGCGCAATACGCCGAAACCGGTCTACAAGTGATGTTATTCCTTCTAATCGCAAACCAGAATGGTTGGTTCTATCTTAACAGATATACCAACCCCGTTTACTTTAGAAGTGTAATTCAATGTCTGTCGGGGCATATAGCTCGAGAAGTAGTTGTTGCTTTTTAGTGGACGGTCTGCTCTTTGGAACTATTCTTTTTTGACGTTTATACTATGTATATACTTAATATTTTTAAAGTACGCCGCAGCTTCTAGTGAACAAAATTTCTTTAAGGCTTGCAAGTCTTTGAATTCTGAAAACGGCAAGACATCTTCATACGCAAGCTCTGGCAGAATAAATTCCTTCTCTTGAAAGTTGACAAAGCGACGCTTGTTTCTTCCAGAAATCGAAATTTTTTCCCACATTCCATTGTAACTGCAAAATATTTGTGTCCGATTTCGTTTTTTTAATTCTTTCATTGGACGATCGGGAAATGTCGATTTCTCAGCATATATAGTGCTGTCCAGCTGCGGAAAAACGAACGATCAACTTTTACAACGTCAGAAGGCATAGGGTTTTGTCGGGCATCTTTGAATACTTGTAGCCAGTCATCAGCAGCTTCAGTCCTTGTGGTAGTTTTTACCAGCCCCATATTTTTATCGCATTCTAGGTACGTGTGACCCCTTACAGGAAATATAATTTTCACGGATTCCAGTTTGTCCTCCATATGTACCAAGTGGTGTAAGAACCTAAACATCGTGAAGCTCTTATTATGTCCACTACAAGAGTTACAAAAAATTACTAGGTGTTTTCTGCCATCTCTCATGAAGTTGTAGATGAAGGGGTAAAATAGAGAGCAAACGTTGTCACTCCCTTTTTTGCCCTAGGTCTCTGGGTACAAGTATAAAATGCTTCTTGATGAACCTAACACATGAATATTGAAGACGTATTCAGAAAGCTGACGTTTGTAATATGCGTCATTGATTTGAATATTAGGTACTGAAAGATTTTCTCCATAGTCCAGGCAAATAGCTTCAGTTTCATTGGTTGGATGTATACTGTGAATCCAAGCAATTCGTTTCCTATCTTAAAAGTGGTAATTTGTGCACTTTATTTTCGGTATGCAGTTTGAGAATGTCACGATCTGATGAAGCGTTGCTCATGGGGTCATTTGTACCCTTATTTTCATTGTGTAAAGATTTACTTTTCGCTGTAAATTCGTCATAGGCACTATGGGTATCTGTGCGTGGATAGCCAAAAGCAATGTTGTACTCTTGTAAGAATCATAGGGTACGGAGATTAATTATTAATTAATGAATTGTATCTCAATTGCCACAAAAGAACGAATCAGAAAAGGAATTTCTGGCAAAAACATAACAGTCTGCACTGACAGCAGACAAGCCCTATTAGCCTTGAACAGACAACGTGTTACATCAGGACTAGTATTAGAGTGCCACCAAGATTTAGCTTACGCCTCGGTAGATAACAATATTATCCTGAGTTGGGTTAAAGGACACGACAGGAGTTATGGTAATCGCATTGCCGATACTTTAGCCAGGGAAGCGACTGGACTAAAAATTTTAGGACACAGTGACACCTACGGCCTGACGACAATTGCGAAACTAGCCAAGTTAAAGCCATGCTCAATCCCTAAAGAGATGGGATGGAATCAAAGGATGCAGTCTTGCCAGGATCACCCTGGGCGAACCTGGGAAGCTGGCGCCGAAGAAATATATGGCGATGACCAGGAAAAACCTACGCTTAACGGTAGGATTTCTGACTGGCCACTGTCAACTAAGGAAACACCTCCATACTATGGGGCTAGTGAACACACATCTATGCAGAATGTGTCAACATGCATTTTTTCACATTTAACTCTTTTGGGAGATATAACTTTAGTGGCTGGAACGTTCTGGAAAAGAAAAACGTCTGGTGGTAAAATGGGATTTCGAACAATTAACGACGTCTTCAGTAACAGTTTCAATGTAATGCAATCGTAATCTAGTTAGCCAAATATTGTAAATTAATACATACTTACCTTTGAAAGAATTGATGTGTTCCCGAATTCGGCGTCCAGCTTTGAGTGCTCTACGTGTTTCCCTATTTTATCTATGGGAGCTAGTCCTGTTTTCGTGACGCTAGATACTAGGTATTGAACCTTCTTCTTTGAAATCCCATGAGTTGACATGTATGCCTTCTTGCACACCGGAATTTCTTTCGCGAATCCATCCATCATAGCGAGTACGGTTTACTTGTATACAGCATCATAATGACGAGCATTTTCATTAATCGAAATCCGAATGGGTCCTATCCAGGACCCAAATAGTGTTGGACTTAACCCCAAGGGATGCCTACCTACCAAACCAACCTCAAACTCACCGTTACCCCCGCCTCGAAATCACTATCCTAGCATACTTCTCCTGCACACTCTCCGCTTACACCGTCGTTCTCTCCCTATCTACCTCCCATCCATTATCGAGTCCTTCTCTCCCCCTCATCTTGCTCCACTGAGCCACTTAACTCCATCCATGCTTCCTACCCCCTCAACAATATCTCCACCATGTTTTCCCAATACACCGCCTGCCTTAGTTTCCTCTCCAACTTCTTCAGCACTTCCTCGTTCTTCCTGCATCTAAACATCATCCTCCACTTTACACCTCTCGCACACTCCAGTCTCTTTTCCCAATCTTGTGGAGGTAGCCTACTCTCGACCCATGTCCAGTGAGCACCTGTGTCAAAAAGTAGCTCACCTCCCCGAATTTCCGGTCCATTCAATCTCTCCTACTCCCAATCGATCCTTTTAGCGCACCCTCATAGTCCTCCCATCTTCTCTCCATTTCCTCATCCATCCATTCCTGTACTTTCTCTCTGGCAATACAGACCGTTTAAATAACTATTCTGAGCGTCATGAGATTCCAACAGATTAATTTGCAATATTTTTCTTGTGCCTCTCGGGGTTCTGGCAACACCGCATCCTACAATGACATGGTGATTCCAGTTCATGGCTCGACAAGTTAATTTTCTTTGCAACTTCTGCAAGTCGTCCGTGTGACTTTCTTTTCTTGGTTTTTTTATTAACAAATACTTCCTCATTTCGGGCACTTTCTTCTTCTGTTCTCATAATTATATCGCACTTTATGGGGTTTTGGATTAGACCGCGTAATTGGGCATACAATTTGCTATATAATGGCACTCTTATGATAAAAATCCAAAATATTTCGATAACCCCCTTTTATTCCTGGACTATTCAGTTATTGTAATAGGTAATAGCTTTTAAGTCCTTCATTCATCCTGATATTACTTTTTCACTCAACCATACTTGAGGATCAAATTCACAATATCCTGCAAGTAGTGATACTGCAAGACCAGTAGAAATAAGACAGATATTACAACAGAATTTGATTCTAGTCAAAGATGAATAAGTGGATTGGGAATTTTTGTTAAATTATAGGCCTATGTTTAATTCCAACTTTCAAATTTTCCAAAATCATTGAATAAATATGACCTAAGAAACCCTCATCATCGAATTTAGGAATTCCTAAATCTGATTCAGGTATAACATAACCTAACTTTAGGAAATGGTTGGTGAAATCGAGCATCAGTGATTTTTAAGCTAAATCGTGGTAAACATGAATAAATAAATCTATCAGTGAACTAAGTATTACTCCTTGTCTCTTTTTCATGTCTCTTTAGTTATTCTGCAACAATATAAATAAATTTGCATGTAAAAACCTTTAAATGTTCGAAAATGTTTGAAATATTTCTCCCAGCACGATTTCCTTTTTTTACTTGAACAGAATGTATCACACGAATAGTTGTGAAATAACAAAAGAAAAGAAAGGCGTGTTCGAAGGTAAATTAGGACCGTAATGTTGTAATTTGACCACATCCAGTACCTTTAATTTGTAGAATTCGTAACTCAAAATATAACATTGTATTCAACATTTTTAATTCAGAAAAAGTTTGAGTAAAACTAAAAACATCATAATAATTAAGTTGAAGTAACTGGTGAAGATGATAATAGAGTTGATAGTGAACATTTACGATGATTATCTAACAAAAATTATGGATCAGGATTTTTCGAAATTTGAGTTATTCTAGCGAAGTGATTTGAATGTCATTTGGACATTAGTGACAACCTCGATTGCACCAGCTTAGCTTGAATATAAGGCTTAACAAAGTGCATCTTACTAATAATTCCAATTTATCATTGCAACCATGTTTTGCTTAGTAAAGCCACGCTTATACGTATAATACCTTCACTGGAATGGACAAAGCTGTGCTTAAAATTGTGTGCATATAAGCTTCGCTTAGTTGACGGAGCAACAAGCTTAATTTTTCAAGCCTGGCTTACTTGTTAAGCCAAATTGGAGCAATCGGGCATAAGTCACCAAATAATAGCAAACTTGGATTCAAAAAATCAGTCAAAGAATCCTGGCAAAATTTTTATTTCAACAACAATACAGCTCTGCACGAATTCCAACCCTCCTGGTCTGCTTAACCAGGAAAGAATCAATAATTATCAGAAGACTGCGAATTAACCACACTGATGTCTTCAGAAATCCTTTCCTTTTTGCCGTTACTGCAATAGTACTTCAAAAGTTGAATATTGCCTCACTGACTGCCAGCTGGTGGATACATGTTAACGCTTGGACCTGAAGTCAATCCTTAAATAATAGCTTAGCTGCACCTCAAAAATTCTGAAGGTGGAATTCCTCAAAAAAGTGAGCCTCTATCACAAAATGTGATCGATGTAGATTGTTTATGTTTTGTAACCTGATCAGGCTCTAAGTAGACCTGCTCCAGAATCTGCATGTTCCAATGTCCACTTTGCCTATCTTGCAGAGATGGTATCTGAGTGAGTAGTGTCCCAATAAAAATTCCTGTGATTACTCTGAGCTCCAAGAGCGTAGTGAGCAGGTCGTAATAACTTTTTCGCCTGTATTTGACCTGGAATAATTTTCCAGTAGACTGCACTGAGTTCCTTTTCCCATTATCGGACTTCCAAAATGGTTCTAGTCCGATGAAAGGAGTAAAAGTTCCTTCATTTGTGAGACCAACTGCAATCTCATTTTCGACAATTGCTTTATTCCCTGGCACCCAGAACAAAATTACATTGTTATGTCTAGTCAGTTATTTAAGGAATTGTTTGCAATTCCAGACTGTTTAAAGACTTGTAAGTATATAAAATATATACTTTTCAATTTGTATAATAACCTCAGCATAATTCGTTGTACTAAGTACGGCTCTGAAAGTATGCGTGATATAGAAATAACGTTTTAGATCAATTTAAAGGTATCCAGCTAGTATTAAATACAATTAGTGAACTAATGGTGTGGCTATAAACCCAGATGTGTCTGATTCCCTCTATAATTAGTGTTAACCAATAATAAACATATCTGTTTTGAGTGTTTTATTTTGTTAATAAAATAACTTTAACTGTTTTTAGATCTAACTACATTGCGATTTGATATAGTTACCTTAGTACATTGTATAAAATAGAAATAATATTACAGCCTAAGATATTCGTATTCCTACGAACAAATAAATAGCTTATTCTGGTCACTGAGGGCTAGACCTGGCAATTAAGGTGGTGAAGTTACCACTTTAAACCTACTTGACCTATAGCAAATATGACTACATGATAACGCCTTACAAAGTTTCAAAAAATATTTAAAAAGAAACAAACACCGTTCAACTAAGAAGGGACAACTACTTCTCAAGCTATATGCCCCGACAGACATTGAATTACACTTCTGAGCTAAACGGGGCTGGTATATCTGCAAGATATAACCAACCATTCTGGTTTGTAATTAGGAGAGGCAACATCACTACTTGTAGACCGGTTTCGGCGTGTTTGCGCCTCATCCATCCAAGAGCTCCAAGAGCATAATCCTGGGCTGGAGACAACGTTGAAATCACCTCGATATATTAACCCAAAGTGAATGAAATGTTAAAAATGTGTAATTCAATGTCGTCATAGCCCGAGAAGAAGTTGTTCCTCCTTAGTTGAATGGTCATTGTAATTTGAAAAATATTTTTGTAAGTCGGTATTTATAATAGTATTAATTCTACCATCTTCGATCTATCGGTAATACGCTTTACTAAAATATGACAATTTTACAGGAAACTGTAATTAGGTAAATGAACAGCAAACATTTCTTTGTGAGAGCTTGTCGTATTTTTGAAATTTAATTTGCCCCATACACCCCTGTGACTTCCATGGTATTAGGTAAAGTCAATTTGTGATTATCAGAATATCTTCATTAATAATTGTCCCATTTCCAGATTTTGAGCAGTCACATCGTCGTGAACCATCCTGTATAATATAAATCACGGTATTCCATGTTCCAATCAAACCGAATCCACTTTTTCGAATCATTTGAGAAATAATTAGCGCTAAAATGTTTCCATTTCAATTGCAGATAACTGATTCATAAAATGTAATTTTCTTCACAATTTGACCCAATTCTAAGATGCTGGAATGCGGAGAAAAGTACGTACCGAAACCACTGGTTATATTCCTCATTATCTTTATGTGCACTTCAATCAGAAAATGAGAAAAATTCGAAATTAAATTTTGCAATGAAACTACATATTAACATTACTGTATCTTCATTTTAAAAAGGTTAACAACATGTCATTATGTAGATTAACCAAAGCGTATAGAAGAATAAACCAATGCCGCCTTTTAATATACTAGTATAAATGTGTTTTTTTATTGAATAACAGTTTCCTGTAAATTCTCGTATTTAATAAAGCGTGCTACCAATAGATATCGAATAATAGATTTATACTATTATAAAACGCCTTAAAAATATTTACAAAAACGATGACCGTTCACTTAGAAGAAACAACTACTTCTCGGGCTATATGCCCCGACAGACATTGAATTACAGTTCTAAGTGACAGTTTACAGGAAACTCTTATAAGATATTTATAGTACAAACAGCTAGTTTGTAACAATTTAGAGTTTTGGTTTGCGGTTGGAAGTGAAGATGTCGCTGTCATCAAAACTGTCATCCTTTACTTGAGGATATGTATTGACTGTGATTTCAGTATCGTCTTTAGTCCAGGATTAAGCTCACAGTGCTCTCGGACGGAGAATATCACCCTGTACTGATGAGGGGCAAATACGCCGAAACCGGTCTACAAGTGATATTGTCCCTTTTAATTTTAAACCAGAATGGTTGGTTAAATTGTAGATCATACCGACCCTGTTTAACTTAAAAATGTAATTCAATGTCCATCGGGGCATATAGCCTGAGAAGTAGTTGTTTCTTCTAAGTGAACGGTCATCGTTTTTGAAAATAATTTCAAAACGTTATAAGGCGTTATAACAGTATAAATTTATTATTCGATATCTATTGAATGTGTTTTGTTTCTCTTATGCAATAAAGGTATGACTAGATTATATCTTTTGGAACAAATAAAAATATGTAGCTGTTAGCAAAACTTAGGTTTTGCCGGGTCATCGACAAGAATATTTTTGCTGCTGCACTGCTGCATTCGTATAGTGCAGTGAATCACTTCGCTTTTTCCCATCGTTTTATATAGTCTTGACCGTTTTTGCTTTTTCCGCTACTATCTTCCATTTCTTCCTATCTTTGATGACTTCAGCCCAGTCCTGTATTTCCATCGCTCGTAAATCAGTAATAGTTTGGTCTTCCCATCTTATGTTTGGTCTGCCCCTTAGTCTGCTTTCTGCTGGTCTCCAGCTTCTCACCCTTCTAATTGCTGCATCCGGGTCTCTTCTTTTCACATGTCCGAATCATCGTATTCATTAAGACTTTATGTAGTTCAAAATATCTCCCTCGATAGTATCTTTTAACTCCAAATGCATTAGTGGTCTAAACTTTTTAGGTCCCATTATCTTTCTTTAAATTTTTCTTTCAAAAACTCTCAATCTTTTTTCGTCTTTCTTTGTTAGGCACATTGTTTCACTTCCGTTTGTAACTATTGGCCTAATGGAGGCTTTGTATATCTTTATCTTGGTATTTTTACTAGGGCTTTTGCTAGTTAGCAGCTTCTTGTAATGGAAGAAAGCTCTATTAAAATGCCTGCAAGCGCTCTGAGATTTCTTCACTATTTCGTTTGCTCCGTTGACTGTCACTCCAAGGTATTTAAAATGTATAATTTTTTCAAAGTTGTATTTGCCTATTGTGATATACTTTCTATTGTCTGAGGTTTTTTTATTGCAGGTCACGTAATTCGTTTTGCTTTCATTTATTTTCGGACCCTTTTTTTACTGCTTCTTCAAATTCAATAACTGCCTCTGTCATACTTTTTTTATCTCTTGCAATTATAGCTATATCATCGGCATATGCAATAACCTGTACGGATTTATCAATGATTGCTTCCCTGTATCGCAGGTCCTGAATTACACCTTCCAGGATGCATCTCTTTGCCTTACTCCAGATGCAATGTAAAAGGGATTTATATAACCTTCAGATGTTGTCACCACTGCCTCCGATTTTTCCATTGTCATCAAAACGAGTCTAATTAATTTTGCTGGAATATTCTTGGCTTGCATTTCTCCACTAGGTTTGCTTCTAATTAAGCTGTCGAAAGCTTGTCTGAAGAATGTGTGTGTGTGACTGCGGATCCTTACGGTTCCATTAGCCTAATCAATTTCTTGACTTACCATAATTTTACCATGCATTAATAGTTTTTTAAATCTAATTTCTTCTTTGAAGAAAGACAAATAGTTATGTTCACAGCATTTCTCTATCGACTGGGTTGATATGTGAATCTGAATAGAAACAGACATTTTTTCCCTGAGATGTTTTTACCGGAAATCTCTTTTGCAGGTATGTAGATACCATTCAGTTAAGTTTGACCTACTTTGGCATATTTGCTCATAGCCCATTTTATGTTGAGATTTGGAGAATTGGAGTATACTCCACATGTAGAACCTTGTTCAGTTCTTGAGCAATCAGTGTAGAAGAGGATAGTATCTGCTACTGTCGTTTCTCTTATTGTGTTTATACTTATTCTGTGGGCTTATTTAAAATAAATCTTGGAGAAATGGAGTTCGACTTCGCCTATAGCATTGGGATTAGAGTGACTGCCAAAACGATGAAAGCCGTACATGGACATCACAGTTACCTCTTTGATATGAGTATTCCTTGAATTTGATCTAATTTTAGGTCAGCTGTGGTTTGTTGTACTGTTGGACCCCAAATCACGGCTCAGTAGGTTAGCATGGATATTATGATGGCCCTGAAAATAAATAATATCAATCCTAAAAATATAAGTAATGACTGAGTCGAAGTCCTACACTGTTTTTTTTTCAATGTTATGCCGTTTTACCAGCTAGTCGATTCTTGATATGTTCTTCTCCTATCATATGTGAAAATGAATCATATCCACTATAAAATTATGACCGAAAGTAATTTTTATCATCCCTTGTGATGCTATACTCATAACAATACGATTTTGTACTTTTTCACGATCTAAATATCTTTGTGTACTTGTATATCTACAGTGGTGTAGAATTTACGAATACTGATGAAACTAGCAATATTTATCCACAAAGCCAAGACAACGGTACGAAAAAACCAAAAACCTGACAGTTTATCTATCGAAAAGATCAAATATTGTAAATACAGGAAAATTCTGTTCGTGTTTAAAAAGTTGAAAATTATTGTTATGCTTCTCAGTTTATTTTTGAAAGGCGAAAAACAGTTATGTCTGACAGATGTATAAAATGCTTTAGCAGCTTCTAGCAATCAACTACTTTCGGTTCCGCTCGCTGGTGCTGTTAAAAGCTGCGGGCTGCTAATGCTCATTTTCCGCCCTCTGAAACAGTAATTATTGTTTCTCACATTAATGGGAGAGTGGTATAGTAGACATTTCCAGGAAAGTATTGATTTTTACATGTCACACAACGCACAAGCGGGTCTGCGCTAAGCCTGAGAGAGGAAAGTGAAAACGCGGTCTGCTGTCTGGTCTCTCTGAATCTATCGCTAAGAAAGAGGCGAAATAAAATTCCTTTGAAGCCGCAGAGATATTGAAGTATTATAATTTGAAAACAATAAATGGGGTTAAATAAATGGTTTAAATGATAATTCTTATCTCTGAGGTATCTATGAGATATCTATCAGGTATGTTTGAGGTATCTATGAGGTATATATGAGGTTTCTATGAGGTTTCTATGAGGTTTCTATCAGGTTTCTATGTGGTTTCTACGAGGCTGATACGAGACCTGTATCTAAAACTTAACTATGCCTGATAGTTTCCAAGAGGTTTCTACAAAGCCTGTCTGATGGTTATACGAGGCTTGCCTGAAGTGTACACCTCTTAGTGTTTCTGAGGGTTCTGTGAGGCTTAGTTCACAGTTTGCCTGAGACTTACTCGAAGATATCTACAACCTACTGGAAGATTATCTAAACTTAGCTGAAGACCTATAAAACGCTTACCTGGAGGTTCATCTGACCTTAAAATTACTTACAGGTTACCTACCATTCATCGAAGGACCTCAGCTATAAGCAATCACTTTATATTGTTCACATGTAATCTTTTCTAGTATCAAATCAACACTAACCATAACTAACACTAACTAAAAGCAGTCAAGATATTTTTTTATAACTATTCATCTCACAGATTGTCATTAGACTTGGTAACCATTGAGACTGTCTTTTATTTTTAACTTCAACTAACTACCTGCAGTAACCAAGTAAACTTTCACAATAGCTACCACCTAAAGTCTATGTAGGTCTTTTCAAAGTTTTTGAGAAAATTTTTTGGTGCCTTTCCTTACAAGGTATTATTAATATAAAATAGCTCTAAATCATGTTATCCGATTAGACTATTCTCTGCAATTTACTCTAGGTTCATAAAGTCAACCCTGAGAAGTGAATATATATTTGTTTACTCAAAGATCTTATTTTGGAGCCCACCAAAATATCGTTAACTTTAAGTCAATCTTATATTGTCTCACCTTGTGACACAATATACTATTGATGATTGGTTAATAATTGAGACAAAAGTATTCAATTGTAGTTAATGTATCAATAAAGTTTCTGTGTTTTGCCGTTTTGGCTGGTATAATAAAGAAATTTTTATGGTTATAACGCTACAAAAACTAATAAAAGTTTTCCCATTTTCTAATATAATTGGCGTTACTAAAGTCCTTTTAATGAAAATAGGAAATCACATGCAATAGAAACAATCATTAAGGTCCCCAAAATCTTGGCACGAACATCGTTTTAAATTACGCAAGTCGTTCGAGACATATTGTCGTATAATTTCGTCTTTTGAATGTTAAAACACGTTAGATGAACGTGTTACCGAAACCTTTTACAAGATGATCGTCTATTTCTGTTTGATACGTTCCAAGAAGACTTGTCTTTGGAAGGTATGTTTGAAACTGGTTAATACTTCTGATGTCATTTTAAAGTTTGGCATAGGCATTTTGAACGACTTTAAACATAATCTCAGATAATTTCTAATTATTTTTGCGTAATAATATAGAGATAGTTAATCAAACGCCTTAGAATTCTCATTTGACGTCCCTCCTTTCCCCACTAACAGTAAAGTGTTTAAGGAAGTGGCGGTGTCTAGCAGAGACTGAACGAAGCTCGCAGATCTTCAATTTCGCCATCATTAATCGAAATACGGTGTTAGGAGAAAAATAAACAGACAAGTTACATTACGAGGGTAATTAGAAATGATGTTGCCAAAAATATGAAATAGAAAAAACGAGATAATTTCGGAAATGGAGATTGATGCAAATAAAAATATGGAAACTGGTAAACATACCTTAAAAATAATGTAGAATTTGATGACTCACTGAAAATCATTCCAGCCCCAATATATCCAAAACTGCCCCCTCCTCCCACCCTTATAATATGAGGTAAGCGTGTAATTTATTCCTTATTTCCAATCTTATATTGTACAATATACACTTGCCATTGTTATATTCATTAAGTGATTAATTCATTGATAATTTTTTTAAACTTGAAAAAAAGTTGATAAGATGATAAGGTGAAATTTGATGCCACAGTTAAAAATAGATTCTTACAATTTTTCCTCTCTTGATATGAGTTTTGCATATGAAAAATTTTTCATTTCAAAGTTAATACTGTACGTACAATAACATACCTATTGTATACATGTTGAATAATAATTTTTTTCCTATCCGAAAAAGCCGTACAAGGGACATTGTTATATTCATTGAATAATTAATTTTTTGATAACATTTTTTCTCTTTAACTTTCTAAAAAAAAGTAATCTAGTTGAAAATTTAGGTATATATGTAAAAAAACTACGTGGAGTATGATACTAAATTTGAAAATTGATTTTTCTTCACAAAGTTACCTCCATCCCTAATGGCCGGGGTGGGGTAATTAAAGTAGATCGAAGTCAAAGATAATCAGCCCAAAATAAAGCCCTGTGAAATTTTTACCCAATCTGGACATATTTACTACAAACATATCGTGTTCACACGAAGTTTCGTATATACCTAGTAATTATTCAATAATCACCTACTTATCTATAACGAATTGTTACAAACTATTTTGTGGATAAATTGAAAATTGTAACTTTGGCAACAGAGCGTTCATTCTCGTTGATATGATTAAAATAAAATTGGATAAAATATGGCGACGATCACACATGCTGGAGCTGCAAACACATTCGCCATCTATCGCTGTATCCCATTTTCTTCAAATTTATTGACTAACTATCTCCATGTTATTAAACAATGATAATATGCAATGCAATGAAAATTGTGTACCGGGAGCTCAACTATACCATTATTATCAATTATCTATGTATGTTTGTTTGTAGATAATGGATATCTCAAAAACTACTTGACCCATTTTGAAAATGCTATCACATATATAAAGTTATATTATTAGTCAGTTATATAGTCAACATTCCTACCAATGTGTCAGACGAATTTTAAAAATATGACCGGCTACCCTGACCGATAACAAAGAAATTGGTATAGTAGATGGACGGAATTGGGTGTAGTATTTTCAAAATCACTTCTTTGGATACTGAAAAGACGTTCATGATTGTTTTCATACAGTTTTTTTGACCTTTAAACCTCTCGGAAGAGGTGTTTGGCAATTTGTAACTGATGCTCTTCGGGGTTTGAAAGGGTTTCTTTCAGTTTTGGTCATTTTGTATGGCGATCGAGATTGTAATTGGAGCATTTATGTCCAATTTCACCAACCATTTCCTAAAGTTAGGTTATACCTGAATCCGATTTAGTCGTGAAGTAGGTAAATGTATTCCGTAGATTCACCATTTGTGCTATTAAAAGGTCCTGCACTTCCGGACCACGCAGTTAGACATAGTGGCTCTAATTTAAGGATCCTTAACAATTATTAAGTCCTTAGAAAAATACTTATTTCGATGAATATGATGGTGGCTCACCTGTATAATATTTTGGATGAGTGAAGTAAGATTTCTGCGTGGTCTAAGTGTTATTCTCCAGGACTTTTTGAATGGGAATTTGTTGAATGCAAACTAAGCATAGAATTATTTCTCAAAAATTCAGTAACCGACAAATGGTAAAATAATTTCCAACGACTTTAGTAACGATAGGGACTGGGGTTTCAGCAGAATAGTAAAGTTGAAGTTAACCCTGAGAAAATAATTTTTTCTTGTACTCTCGTGTTAAAGATCTCTTTTTTAAAATGTTTTTCAAGGAACAGTTTAAATGTTTTCTGTACCAGTTTTGGTAAGGATGTCTAATAGTTTAATTCAGATGGAGGCAAAAGTATTGAGGAGGTTGATTCAGTGAAAAAGCGGCGTTTACTGTGACCAATATTCAACTAGAAATACGTTTATTCTGTAGATTCACCATTTGTGCTATTAAAAGCTCCTGAATTCGTTCTTTTTTTGTTGTTCAGTCCCGGAATATAAGAAAAAGGTTATTAATAGTACAAAATAAGAAAGCACGACGCGTTCTGAAACTGTAATAGAAAACACTAAACAGTCACAGTTCTCTATAACAATTAAGGCCCGCCGGCATTAACTACTCCAAATACAGCGAAAATCGTAGATAGAAATTCCTCGAGTAAACGTTACTAATTAAATGAAGAGAAACGTTCGAAACGTTGTGGCGGAACAGGGAACGACCATAAACATAACGCGACGGGTTATCTGAGTCTTAATAGCTATCCGACGGAGAACAATCTAATACAACATTTAACATCCGTGGAAGTGAAGTTGTTATTAATGACCGAAGGCCAATCGTACTTTCAACTTTTTCTGGGAACATACTATAGCCGACAATTTGAGGATATTGCCCGATTTCCTATCTATTTCATATTTATATACAGAGTGGGCCACTCGAAACAATCCAACCAGTTATTTGGCAGAAATTATTTGAAAAAGAAAATTCTGAAACCAGTAGATTTTTTATGCTATCACCATTTTATTCAACACCCTATACATATTCCCTTTTTTTCCTCCTTTTTAAAAGCGAAAAAAATATTGACTATAGATAAATGGTCATACACAGCATACAGTGTGATCGCTTTGACAACGTTTTTAAATAAAATATACAATTATCCATTTCAATTGTTGAGCAGTGTATTATCTGTTATTACTGGATTGTTTAATTTTCTTAAAATTGTTGCCCTATTTTGAATTTCTCGTACTCTTGAAATAATAAATGCACTTTTTGCTTTTATCTTCAACTCGACACACTGTATAAAATACAAAGGCTTATTGAATTTACAATATAATTCAAATCTCTTTCCGACGTTCTAATTTTAAAACTTCACGAATACAGTTAATAGTTCAATCCTTATTAATTTTAAATTAATTTGGAAATGTAACTTTATAATTAATGAACTTTTCAACGATTAAAAAGAACCGACATTTTATTCGTTTCACTCACAACCACAGTAACCACAGATAATTATCACCAATTTCCTTGTTACAGACACCGCGGCAAAAAAAATTAATCTTCACACACACGCACCAATACAGTATGTCTCCCACTAATTCTAGGTTAGTACCTACAGCAGTACGATGACGGTACGTAATTATTTCCTAATTTTAATGGCATTTTTCAAAAGTGCCGCTCGATTTTTAAATTCTCCAGTTGTGGTTATCAATCATGTTGTGACCGTGTATGTCTTTTATACCTACCGAGTACAAAATTAGGTGGAGAGATGAAAGAACGCATCATATTGTACGCAGTCAGTCGACCATTGTTCGATTCTGGTCCTGCTGATTCACAAATTCGAACGTGCTTTTTTCATATGGGGGTTCTTTTGTTGGGTTGTAATTTATAATAATTTTGTAGCATTTGTTGTATATAGAACGCATGAATCATAACATTAAGACTTTTTTTATCAATAAAAAAAAAGTTGTGCGCTGTTCTTGTAGACTGATCTGCTTTATTATCCCATGAAAAGTGCGGTGAGTCTACAAACTGAGCATTAAAATATTCACTGACATCCACGCTCTGCTTAAGGCTATCAGTAATCCAACAACTAGATCTAGACTGGTGAAAAACTGCAAATCCCTCAACAGGCTGACAAGAAACAACAAAGTGTCTCTAATATGACACATGAGGGGATTGCAGGTAATGAAATGGGTATAGATAATAGGGAAGAGGAAGGGGGAGAAATCCCAGTTTTTACTATGGAGGAGATCAGGGATGCTTGTTCAAGGCTCAAATCGGGGAAAGCGCCAGGACCGGATGGGATTCCTTCTGAATGTGTGAAAGACCTAGCTTATGACCACTTAGGAAGAGTCGGGGATATGATAATCACCTGATTATAAGAGGTGAGTTTCCACTGGGCTGGAAACTGGCTAGGCTAGGTTTGATTCCGAAATCAGGAAGGCCGGAAGGGGAAATTTCATCATATAGGCCGTTGTGTCTCACGAATAGTGTGGCGAAACTTTATGAGCACCTGATTAGAGGGAGACAGGATGAAGCTGTTAGAAATAGTGGCGACCTGGCTGAAAACCAATTTGGCTTTAGGGTGGGTAATTCGACGGTAATGGCGGTGGAAAAGATCATGAGGAGGGCAAATGCTACAAGGCTAGGAATGGAAAGGGTGATGGTCACCGTAGATGTTAAAAATACGTTTAATACCGTACCGATTACGCACATCCCGATCGAGGTAAGAAAAAGAAGGATACCTCGATATCTTCTACGGGTATTAACACGGTATTTTCAAGGGAGAAGGATAATTATGGGGGGGGGGCATTACGAGGTCACGGCGGGTATTCCGCAGGGATCGGTGCTGGGAATATATTTTATGATCCTCTGATGATATTGAAACTACCGGAGGGAGTGGAAGTTGTTGGCTTTGCCGACGACGTAGCGATAGTAGCAACGGCTACAAACAGGGTTCATCTGGAGATAAGGGTAAATGAGGCAATGTGGGAGATTAGAAGACGGATGAGGGAAAAAGGGATGGAGTTAGCACCAGAAAAAACATCGGCATTGGTTCTCTATGGGCCCAGAGGACATATTTTGAAATGGGGAGGAGTGGCATAGAACTTGGTGAGGAGTGCAAATATCTTAACAGAGGTATGTCGTTTGGTCCCCATATTCTGGTGGTAGTGAAGAAGGCAGGAGCTAGAGGGGCAGCGTTGTGCAGGATACTCCCTAATATTGAAGGACCAAGGTATGCAAAAAGAAGGATCTTGTGGGGAGTAGTTAAGTCCATATTTCTGTATGGTGGTCGGATAAGGCGGGGGGCAATGAGGATTGAAAAATATAGGGATGATATGATGCGGGTACAAAGGGTTATGTTGTTGAGAATTGCGTCGGGGTATAGAACTATATCAAACGTCGCAATTCAAATTATAACGGGTGTACCACCAATCGACTTGTTGGTCGAGGAGAGGACACAAATGTGGAACAGGGGTAGGGAATATAAAACCTTGATAGCTAGGGAAATACAGGCACTGTGGTTGGAAAGGTTGAGGGAAGGGAGCCCACACTGGTTGGATTATCCAACCGTCAGTCTTGTTGAAGATTCCCCACTTCCAAAAAAAGGTAATAAAATGGCGGACCAGTTAGCTAAAGAAGGCTCTAAAGGAGACTTCATAGGTCCGGGACCGTTTTGTGGAATCACAAAAGATTGCATAAGAGGGGAAATCGGGAACTGGCTAGATAGGGAACACCAATTCAAATGGGGGGTGACACAAGGGCACCTTCATACAAAGAATTTAATGAGCAAGGAAGACAAGGAACTCTCAACCAGGCTACTAAAACTTGGTAAGAAACATACACCTACTCACATACTCTGCTTCTGCGAGAAAGCACATTGGAGAGGAATTAATGCAACCATCACAACTACTAAAAATCCCTCCCGTCAAACTAGCGGCCTTTACAGAAGACACGAAGCTTCTGGAATGGAAGTAGATAACATGGGAAATGGTATAAAGATTCAGTTCACGTGCCTGGACTGATGAGCTCAACCCAAATATATGAATGAATGACTGACCACATTAGATCTGGAAAGATCGCAGTGGAATGGGCAACTATATAACATCTTATCTAATGGGCAAAGAACTTTTATGAAGTGAATCAATTGGGGTTCATCACCGAGCTCTACAATTTTATTTAACAGAGCTTATATAAGATCAATAATTGATTATGGATGTTGTCTATATGGCTCCACTTCCAATTCTAATTTAAAGAAAATTGATCGCATACAATATGAATATTGACGTTCATGTGTTGGTGGGATGAAGTCCACACCTGTTTATGCTATACTGACAGAATCTAATGAGACTCCTCTAGGATTAAGATAAAACTTAGTTTTCGTGAATCACCCATGATCAACAAGTTGAGTGAGATCGCGGTAGATTTAACAAAACGATATTGGAAGCTGAAAAATACACGCTACAAGGTATGGATTACACTTATTTCTACAAAAAAGACAAAATCATCACAGCATTTCGGGTGCAGTTTAGAGCTTTGATTGCGAGTCACAAAATTACAATTCCCAAGTATTTTACTTCCAATCAAATCAATGTAGTCCTTCTGAAATCAATATTGTTAGGCTTTGTTAATAAAATATTCATATACAGAGTGTGGAAGATAAACGGTCAATTAGAAATATCTTGATAACTAATGGTATCTGAATCATGGAAATTGGAATGAAGAGGTTTTGAAGAGTGAGCTATTTAATGAAAATATTGCCATCTATTTGCTACTTCCCGTTATAACGGAAAGGAAGTTGTTTATAACTTCGTTTTTGTAAATGGGAAACCTGTATATTCTCAATTTTAAAAATATTTACGATATTCTGAACATTTTTTGTTTATACTTAATACCCTATACCTATCTTGAACCGTTTTTGAGTTATGTTTTTTATGTGAAAATTACACTTTTTTACTATGTACCTACCTCTTCATGAAATTCAATATCCTCTAATGTAATTCGAATAAAAGTTTGAATTTCCTAGCAACTATTTACCACATACCGCTTTATCGTTTACACTGTGAAGTGTTATAATGCTGATAGAATGATTTATGATTTATTAGTAAATGTTTTGAAGGAGTCCAACGTTACTATCTAAATTGAGAAAAGCAATTTCCAAAATTCTGTGGCAAACGGAGTAATTTCCGTGCCATCTTTCTCACACACACACAAAATGACTTAATAGTGTATTCAAAAAAGAATTTCAAAAAAGTGCTTCATTAGACCCGTTATCTCGTAACCCCTAACAAATCAAAACCAAAAATGTTTGCATCGGGTGATTTTTCAGTTTGGAAAATAAATGAACTAGTACCTAAAAAGATATTTTTACAAAATTACAATCTTAATCAGCGACTATCGAAGCTCAGCTTGAATAAGGAACCACACCGTCTGTTTTACAATAATGATACTTTCAACATTTCAAAAGGAAAATAAAATCAAACGGTGTATCCAAAAACATTGTGAATATTCACATTCTCCCTTATTCTTCAAACACGTATTGACTATTTCCCAAAATTAAAATGTCAGCTTGCGCTTACGTTTTTTCTCTAGTGAATTCTCCATCAAAGTTTATCGGCGAACAGCGTTGTTAAGATCAAATAGAAACATTCCTACTATAGTTGGATTTAAAATCGCGAAGAGGATATTGGGAATTTAGATAACATGCGGATTACAAGCGAAAAGAAGTCATTTCCATAAAAATGGAAAACGTGGAGATAAGGATAACGAGAATCTTTTGCTAAACCTAATTACTACAAGATAAATGACACAAGTACCTATATGTTACAAGAAAAATCTTTTCTCGAGGTGAAAATTCAAAGTTAGCAAATAGAAATAGGAAAAATAAAATGATCGATATGAATTTCCTACCAAAATAGAAGAAGAAGACTGTCAAATACTTCCACATTATCGGTAAAGGATGATGATAGAATGGAGAACAGATCGTGATAATATAGGGGTGGATGCAGTGCATTTTGGAAGGATTAGATGAATATGTGCGTCTTTGGTCCAAAATAAATCGTAGTATTTAGCAATATAAAACTCAAACAGTTCAGGAAGAAAAATAAAATTCATTTCTGAGCATTATTTTGTCCTCCAGAAACGGATTCGATGAGCTGAGGACACACCCAAACACACAACTATTGCAACTCATGGACTACACCAGAAAAGACTAGAACAGACACCCACGACAAAGTAAGTAGCTGGACTACGAACAGCGTTGAAAACACGACAAGACAAACAAGAAGCAAACAGAAGAAGAACTATTCACAAAAGGTTCTGCCTCCCCAAGAAGTGCTTGGGTGAGAACAGCTTTAAGGTCGAGTAGTGAATATCATCATCCCATCTAGGGAACAGGTAATCCTGGAGACTTCATCTGGTTCACCGATGGTTCTAGAACCAACCATGGCATTGGATCTAGTATAAACGGACATAGAGAGAGAATGTTCTTCAGCATTGGTCGATATACGTCTGTGTTTCAAGCAGAGACGATTGCCGCTAAAGCCTGTATTGATGAAAACATCAGAAGAGGATATATCTATTAGAAAATAAAAATTTTCTATGATAGCCAGGCAGTGCTTAAAGCTATCAGCAATTCAACCACTGGACTGGTAAGAAATTTTAATTGTTGAAGGGCCTGGGTTGTTGGGCACAACACAAACGAATGAAAGTCAACTTTAATCGGAGTTGGCTTGGGATTAGCCCTTACTAGAGGATGCGATGTATACAGACAACGCGAGTGCCAAAAAGACCAGCAGGAGAAAAGTGCTCAGCACCACTCCAAGGAAAGAAAAAGACTTTGGTGCTCCTGAGAGCTGCATTTTAGTATAGAAGGGCTAGATAGATGCCTATGTGAGTCTTTTTTCAAAATAAATGGTATTATTTAACAATAAGAACAAAAAACTACAATTTTTGTGTACGAGTATATATAACTACAATTAAAAAGTTGAAATAAAGATACCCCTTAAGTGACATTTAACACGACATTACAATGCGAGGTTATTCCTTCCGAACTCGTCTAAATAAGCCAATTCGAATGCTTATGAGACTCATATTAAAATAAACGAACACGTAGATAGAGCAGTTTCTGAGATATTCGCGAAACACGCGGGAGAGATGGGATATGATAAGATCTAATTAATTCAGATAGAAATTTAATCAGCCATCAGCTCATTACTAACGATCTGCATATTGCCAACTTTGAACCTGAGCGAGGGGCTATTGTTGCAAAGCTGTTAATTATAGTTACAACCAGGAAATTACTATAAGCTTTATGGGATCTTGCTAACTATACAAGCCGAGAATACGTAGCTGTTGTTAATAGTTTAAAAGTGATATTCATTTCCTCTAGAACTTTATATGGATTGGGATGAAGTATGGAACAAAATAAATATCTTTAAAACGAGAATGACGTTATTTATGATATGATATTAGCTGAGTCAATTAGGTCTAAGGGCTTTTTTATAAAAAGTTATTCTCCACGGCGGGGAATCGAACCCCGGTCTCCCGCGTGACAGGCGGGGATACTTACCACTATACTACCGAGGATTATATCTACAAATTATACTCTTTGTAATCCGAGTGTTTTTTCCCAAAAAAAATCTACATAAGGTACAAATTTTCAATAATAATTGTCATTTTGTTGAAGAAGAGTGAACTACTATTAAAGTTGTCATATGGCCTTAACTTTTATCAGTGAATTTCAAGGATTTCTGAACAAAAAGTAATTCTCCACGGCGGGGAATCGAAACCCGGTCTCCCGCGTGACAGGCGGGGGTACCGAGGGGATACCGAGGATTACATGTACAAATTATTTTCTTTGGAATCCGAGTGTTTTTCCCAAAGAAAATCTACATAAAGTACAAATTTCTCATAATAATTCTAATTTTGTTGAAGAAGAGTGAACTACTATGAATGTTTTCATAGGGCCTTAACTTTTATGAGTGAATTTTGAGGTTTTTTGAACAAAAAGATATTCTCCACGGCGGGGAATCGAACCCCGGTCTCCCGCGTGACAGGCGGGGATACTTACCACTATACTACCGAGGATTACATGTACAAATTATACTCTTTGGAATCCGAGTTTTTTTTTTTTCAAAGAATATCTACATATACTACAAATTTCTCATAGTAATTGTCATTTTGTTGAAGAAGAGTGAACTACTGTGAAAGTTGTCATAGGTCCTTAACATTTATCAGTGAATTTCAAGGTTTTTTTGTACAAAAAGATGTTCTCCACGGCGGGGAATCGAACCCCGGTCTCCCGCGTGACAGGCGGGGATACTTACCACTATACTATCGAGGATTACATTTACAAATTATACTCTTTGTAATCCAAGTGTTTTTTCCCGAAGAAAATCCACATAAAGTACAACTTTCTCATAATAATTGTCATTTTGTTGAAGAAGAGTGAACTACTATGAAAGTTGTCATAGGGCCTTAACTGTTATCAGTGAATTTTGAGGTTTTTTTGTACAAAAAGATGTTCTCCACGGCGGGGAATCGAACCCCGGTCTCCCGCGTGACAGGCGGGGATACTTACCACTATACTACCGAGGATTACATGTACAAATTATACTCTTTGGAATCCGAGTATTTTTTTTCAAAGAATATCTACATATATTACAAATTTCTCATAGTAATTGTCATTTTGTTGAAGAAGAGTGAACTACTGTGAAAGTTGTCATAGGGCCTTAACATTTATCAGTGAATTCCAAGGTTTTTTTGTACAAAAAGATGTTCTCCACGGCGGGGAATCGAACCCCGGTCTCCCGCGTGACAGGCGGGGATACTTACCACTATACTACCGAGGATTACATTTACAAATTATACTCTTTGTAATCCGAGTGTTTTTTCCCGAAGAAAATCCACATAAAGTACAACTTTCTCATAATAATTGTCATTTTGTTGAAGAAGAGTGAACTACTATGAAAGTTGTCATAGGGCCTTAACTGTTATCAGTGAATTTCGAGGTTTTTTGAACAAAAAGTTATTCTCCACGGCGGGGAATCGAACCCCGGTCTCCCGCGTGACAGGCGGGGATACTTACCACTATACTACCGAGGATTATATTTACAAATTATACTCTTTGTGATCCGAGTGTTTTTTTCCGAAGAAAATCTACATAAAGTACAAATTTTCAATAATAATTGTCATTTTGTTGAAGAAGAGTGAAATACTATGAAAATAGTTGTCATAGGGCCTTAACTTTTATGAGTGAATTTTGAGGTTTTTTGAACAAAAAGAGATTCTCCACGGCGGGGAATCGAACCCCGGTCTCCCGCGTGACAGGCGGGGATACTTACCACTATACTACCGAGGATTACATGTACATATTATACTTTTTGTAATCCGAGTGTTTTTTTCCGAAGAAAATCTACATAAAGTACAAATTTCCCATAATAATTGTCATTTTGTTGAAGAAGAGTGAACTACTATGAAAGTTAGCATAGGGCCTTAATTTTATGAGTGAATTTTGGGGTTTTTTGAACAAAAAGATATTCTCCACGGCGGGGAATCGAACCCCGGTCTCCCGCGTGACAGGCGGGGATACTTACCACTATACTACCGAGGATTACATGTACATATTATACTTTTTGTAATCCGAGTGTTTTTTTCCGAAGAAAATCTACATAAAGTACAAATTTCTCATAATAATTGTCATTTTGTTGAAGAAGAGTGAACTACTATGAAAGTTCTCATAGGGCCTTAATTTTATGAGTGAATTTTGGGGTTTTTTGAACAAAAAGATATTCTCCACGGCGGGGAATCGAACCCCGGTCTCCCGCGTGACAGGCGGGGATACTTACCACTATACTACCGAGGATTATATTTACAAATTATACTCTTTGTTATCCGAGTGTTTTTTCCCAATGAAAATTGACATAAAGTACAAATTTCTCATAATAATTGTCATTGCGTTGAAAAAGAGTGAACTACTATGAAAGTTGTAATAGGGCCTTAACTTTTACCAGTGAATTTCAAAGTTTTCTGAACAAAAATATATTCTCCACGGCGGGGAATCGAAACCCGGTCTCCCGCGTGACAGGCGGGGATACTTACCACTATAATACCGAGGATTACATGTACAAATTATACTCTTTGTAATCCGAGTGTTTTTTCCTAAAGAAAATCTACATAAAGTACAAATTTCTCATAATAATTGTCATTTTGTTGAAGAAGGGTGAACTACTATGGAAGTTAGCATAGGGCCTTAACTGTTATCAGTGAATTTTGAGGCTTTCGAACAAAAGGATATTCTCCACGGCGGGGAATCGAACCCCGGTCTCCCGCGTGACAGTCGGGGATACTTACCACTATACTACCGAGGATTATATGTACAACTTATACTCTTTGTACTCCGAGTGTTTTTTTCCCAAAGAAAATCTACATTAAGTACACATTTCTCATAATAATTGTCATTTTGTTAAAGAAGAGTGAACTACTATGAAAGTTGTCATAGGGCCTCAACTTTTATCAGTGAATTTCAAGGTTTTTTGGACAAAAAGTTATTCTCCACGGCGGGGGATCGAACCCTGGTCTCCCGCGTGACAGGCGGGGATACTTACCACTATACTACCGAGGATTATATGTACAAATTATACTCTTCGTAATCCGAGTGTTTTTTTCCAAAGAAAATCTACATAAAGCACAAATTTCTCATAATAATGGTCATTTTGTTGAAGAAGAGTGAACTACGAAAGTTGTCAGAGGGCCTTAACTTTTATCACTAAATTTCGAGGTTTTTTGAACAAAAAGTTATTCTCCACGGCGGGGAATCGAACCCCGGTCTCCCGCGTGACAGGCGGGGATACTTACCACTATACTACCAAAGGATTACATGTACAAATTATACTCTTTGTAATCCGAGTGTTTTTTCCCAAAGAAGATCTACATAAAGTAAAATTCCTAATAATAATTGTCATTTTGTTGAAGAAGAGTGAACTACTATGAACTTTTATTAGTGAATTTTTAGGTATTTTGAACAAAAAGATATTCTCCACGGCGGGGAATCGAACCCCGGTCTCCCGCGTGACAGGCGGGGATACTTACCACTATACTACCGAGGATTATATGTACAAATTATACTCTTTGTAATCCGAGGGTTATTTCCTAAAGAAAATCTACATAAAGTTAAATTTCTAGTAATAATTGTCATTTTGTTGAAGAAGAGTGAACTACTATGAAAGTTGTCATAGGGCCTTAACTTTCATCAGTGAATTTCAAGGCTTTTTGAACAAAAAGTTATTCTCCACGGCGGGGAATCGAACCACGGTCTGCCGCGTGACAGGCGGGGATACTTACCACTATACTACCGAGGATTACATGTACATATTATACTTTTTGTAATCCGAGTGTTTTTTTCCGAAGAAAATCTACATAAAGTAAAAATTTCTCATAATAATTGTCATTTTGTTGAAGAAGAGTGAACTACTATGAAAGTTAGCATAGGGCCTTAATTTTATTAGTGAATTTTGGGGTTTTTTGAACAAAAAGATATTCTCCACGGCGGGGAATCGAACCCCGGTCTCCCGCGTGACAGGCGGGGATACTTAACACTATACTACCGAGGATTATATTTACAAATTATACTCTTTGTTATCCGAGTGTTTTTTCCCAAAGAAAATTGACATAAAGTACAAATTTCTCATAATAATTGTCATTGCGTTGAAAAAGAGTGAACTACTATGAAAGTTGTAATAGGGCCTCAACTTTTACCAGTGAATTTCAAAGTTTTCTGAACAAAAATATATTCTCCACGGCGAGGAATCGAACTCCCACGTGACAGGCGAGGATACTTACCACTATACTACCGAGGATTATATATACAAATTATACTCTTTGGAATCCGAGCGTTTTTTCCTAAAGAAAATCTACATAAAGTACAAATTTCTCATAATAATTGTCATTTTGTTGAAGAAGAGTGAACTACTATGAATGTTGTCATAGGGCCTTAACTTTTATCAGTAAATTTCGAGGTTTTTTGAACAAAAAGTTATTCTCCACGGCGGGGAATCGAACCCCGGTCTCCCGCGTGACAGGCGGGGATACTTACCACTATACTACCGAGGATTATATGTACAAATTATACTCTTTGTAATCCGAGTGTTATTTCCTAAAGAAAATCTACATAAAGTAAAATTTCTCATGATAATTGTCATTTTGTTGAAGAAGAGTTAACTACTATGAAAGTTGTCATAGGGCCTTAACTTTTATCAGTGAATTTCAAGGTTTTTTGGACAAAAAGTTATTCTCCACGGCGGGGAATCGATCCCGCGTGACAGGCGGGGATACTTACCACTATACTACCAAGGATTACATGTACAAATTATACTCTTTGGAATCCGAGTACTTTTTTTCAAAGAATATCTACATATATTACAAATTTCTCATAGTAATTGTCATTTTGTTGAAGAAGAGTGAACTACTGTGAAAGTTGTCATAGGGCCTTAACATTTATCAGTGAATTCCAAGGTTTTTTGGACAAAAAGTTATTCTCCACGGCGGGGAATCGAACCCCGGTCTCCCGCGTGACAGGCGGGGATACTTACCACTATACTACCGAGAATTATATGTACAAATTATACTCTTCGTAATCCGAGTGTTTTTTTTTCCAAAGAAAATCTACATAAAGTACAAATTTCTCATAATAATGGTCATTTTGTTGAAGAAGAGTGAACTACGAAAGTTGTCATAGGGCCTTAACTTTTATCAGTAAATTTCGAGGTTTTTCGAACAAAAAGTTATTCTCCACGGCGGGGAATCGAACCCCGGTCTCCCGCGTGACAGGCGGGGATACTTACCACTATACTACCGAGGATTATATGTACAAATTATACTCTTTGTAATCCGAGTGTTATTTCCTAAAGAAAATCTACATAAAGTAAAATTTCTCATAATAATTGTCATTTTGTTGAAGAAGAGTGAACTACGAAAGTTGTCATAGAGCCTTAACTTTTATCAGTAAATTTCGAGGTTTTTTGAACAAAAAGTTAATCTCCACGGCGGGGAATCGAACCCCGGTCTCCCGCGTGACAGGCGGGGATACTTACCACTATACTACCAAGGATTACATGTACAAATTATACTCTTTGGAATCCGAGTACTTTTTTTCAAAGAATATCTACATATATTACAAATTTCTCATAGTAATTGTCATTTTGTTGAAGAAGAGTGAACTACTGTGAAAGTTGTCATAGGGCCTTAACATTTATCAGTGAATTCCAAGGTTTTTTTGTACAAAAAGATGTTCTCCACGGCGGGGAATCGAACCCCGGTCTCCCGCGTGACAGGCGGGGATACTTACCACTATACTACCGAGGATTACATTTACAAATTATACTCTTTGTAATCCGAGTGTTTTTTCCCGAAGAAAATCCACATAAAGTACAACTTTCTCATAATAATTGTCATTTTGTTGAAGAAGAGTGAACTACTATGAAAGTTGTCATAGGGCCTCAACTTTTATCAGTGAATTTCAAGGTGTTTTGGACAAAAAGTTATTCTCCACGGCGGGGAATCGAACCCTGGTCTCCCGCGTGACAGGCGGGGATACTTACCACTATACTACCGAGGATTATATGTACAAATTATACTCTTCGTAATCCGAGTGTTTTTTTCCAAAGAAAATCTACATAAAGCACAAATTTCTCATAATAATGGTCATTTTGTTGAAGAAGAGTGAACTACGAAAGTTGTCATAGGGCCTTAACTTTTATCACTAAATTTCGAGGTTTTTTGAACAAAAAGTTATTCTCCACGGCGGGGAATCGAACCCCGGTCTCCCGCGTGACAGGCGGGGATACTTACCACTATACTACCAAAGGATTACATGTACAAATTATACTCTTTGTAATCCGAGTGTTTTTTCCCAAAGAAGATCTACATAAAGTAAAATTTCTAATAATAATTGTCATTTTGTTGAAGAAGAGTGAACTACTATGAACTTTTATTAGTGAATTTTTAGGTATTTTGAACAAAAAGATATTCTCCACGGCGGGGAATCGAACCCCGGTCTCCCGCGTGACAGGCGGGGATACTTACCACTATACTACCGAGGATTATATGTACAAATTATACTCTTTGTAATCCGAGTGTTATTTCCTAAAGAAAATCTACATAAAGTTAAATTTCTAGTAATAATTGTCATTTTGTTGAAGAAGAGTGAACTACTATGAAAGTTGTCATAGGGCCTTAACTTTCATCAGTGAATTTCAAGGCTTTTTGAACAAAAAGTTATTCTCCACGGCGGGGAATCGAACCACGGTCTGCCGCGTGACAGGCGGGGATACTTACCACTATACTACCGAGGATTACATGTACATATTATACTTTTTGTAATCCGAGTGTTTTTTTCCGAAGAAAATCTACATAAAGTACAAATTTCTCATAATAATTGTCATTTTGTTGAAGAAGAGTGAACTACTATGAAAGTTAGCATAGGGCCTTAATTTTATGAGTGAATTTTGGGGTTTTTTGAACAAAAAGATATTCTCCACGGCGGGGAATCGAACCCCGGTCTCCCGCGTGACAGGCGGGGATACTTACCACTATACTACCGAGGATTATATTTACAAATTATACTCTTTGTTATCCGAGTGTTTTTTCCCAAAGAAAATTGACATAAAGTACAAATTTCTCATAATAATTGTCATTGCGTTGAAAAAGAGTGAACTACTGTGAAAGTTGTAATAGGGCCTCAACTTTTACCAGTGGATTTCAAAGTTTTCTGAACAAAAATATATTCTCCACGGCGGGGAATCGAACTCCCGCGTGACAGGCGAGGATACTTACCACTATACTACCGAGGATTATATATACAAATTATACTCTTTGGAATCCGAGTGTTTTTTCCTAAAGAAAATCTACATAAAGTACAAATTTCTCATAATAATTGTCATTTTGTTGAAGAAGAGTGAACTACTATGAAAGTTGTCATAGGGCCTTAACTTTTATCAGTGAATTTCAAGGTTTTTTGGACAAAAAGTTATTCTCCACGGCGGGGAATCGAACCCCGGTCTCCCGCGTGACAGGCGGGGATACTTACCACTATACTACCGAGGATTATATGTACATATTATACTCTTTGTAATCCCAGTGTTTTTTCCCGAAGAAAATCTACGCGAAGTACAAATTTCTCATAATAATTGCCATTCTGTTGAAGAAGAGAAAACTTCTATGAAAGTTGTCATAGGGCCTTAAGTTAAGTTTTATCAGTTCATTTCAAGGTTTTTTGAACAAAAAGTTATTCTCCACGGCGGGGAATCGAACCCCGGTCTCCCGCGTTACAGGCGGGGATACTTACCACTATACTACCGAGAATTATATGTACAAATTATACTCTTCGTAATCCGAGTGTTTTTTTTCCAAAGAAAATCTACATAAAGTACAAATTTCTCATAATAATGGTCATTTTGTTGAAGAAGAGTGAACTACGAAAGTTGTCATAGGGCCTTAACTTTTATCAGTAAATTTTGAGGTTTTTCGAAGAAAAAGTTATTCTCCACGGCGGGGAATCGAACCCTGGTCTCCCGCGTGACAGGCGGGGATACTTACCACTATACTACCGAGGATTATATGTACAAATTATACTCTTTGGGATCCGAGAGTTTTTTTCCAAAGAAAACTTACATAAAGTACAAATTTCCCATAATGATTGTCATTTTTTTGAAGAAGGGTGAAATACTACGAAATTTGTCAAAAGGCTTCGACTTTTATCAGTTCATTTCTAGATTTTTTGAACAAAAGGTTAATCTTCACGGCGGGGAATCGAACCCCGGTCTCCCGCGTGACAGGCGGGGATACTTACCACTATACTACCGAGGATTATATGTACAAATTATACTCTTTGTAATCCGAGTGTTTTTTCCCGAAGAAAATCTACATAAAGTACAAATTTCTCATGATAATTGTCATTTTGTTGAAGAAGAGTGAACTACTACGAAAGTTGTCATAGGGCCTTAACTTTTATCAGTGAATTTCAAGGTTTTTTGGACAAAAAGTTATTCTCCACGGCGGGGAATCGAACCCCGGTCTCCCGCGTGACAGGCGGGGATACTTACCACTATACTACCGAGGATTATTATGTACATATTATACTCTTTAAAATCCGAGAGTTTTTTTTTTCCAAGGAAAATCTACATAAAGTACAAATTACAAATTTCCCATAATAATTGTCATTTTGTTGAAGAAGGGTGAAATACTACGAAAGTTGTCATAGGGTCTTAACTTGTATCAGTGAATTTCGAGGTTTTTTGGACAAAAATTTAATCTCCACGGCGGGGAATCGAACCCCGGTCTCCCGCGTGACAGGCGGGGATACTTACCACTATACTACCGAGGATTATATTTATCTATTCGATAAGATTACCAAATATTCTGATAAAACTATTGATAAGATTATTCCACATGAATCAATATAAATTATTAATCAATAACAAGTTCATAGTAATACTAGAAATTCCCCCCTGCTTCTCACATAAATAAATACATAGATAAAGATAAATTACAATTTTATTTGGACAAATCGAACTTTACAACAATAATTTATTACACTAAAATTTTTGGTACCGACAATCCTCAACAGCGGCTTTGCATTGGGTCATCGTCCAATTGTCTACTAGACGAAACATGGTTCGATCCACACGACACTGCACGAAAAGAATGGAATGGAATGATTTTCCAACAAAATGTCGAAAGGTACTTCAAATAAAGGCAAAATGATAGCAATAATATATGAAGATTCAAAAAAAGGCTTTGTTCCGAACTGTCTGCTCCTACTTTCAGTTGAGAACAGCAGATTCAATTTTCACATGGGATCTTTTGGAATTGATGAATAATATAAGAATAGTAAAATTGATAAAAAATGTAGGGAGTATCATTTCTGCAGAGAGTTGGAAAAACTGTATGGAGCGTGTTATTAAAAAATTGATATTAGTTATATTTCAGTATTTTAATATTAAGCTTACGTTGTACAATGTTAACAAGTCCAATTGAATTTCATTTGATAATAAATAAAAATACCTATTGTTTTTAAATATTACTAACTTTATTCAGTTTGAATTCGATCCTTTAATGCTTTTCAAAGATTATCGTTCCTACACAATGAGACTTAAGTGGATAGGTTACTTATGGCAGTAGTAGCCAACAAAATATTTTGAACTAATCTATAACAAAGGTTTCATTGGAATTATTGCATATTTGATTGAGTTATCTTATCAGATCAATAAATATCATCCTCGGTAGTATAGTGGTAAGTATCCCCGCCTGTCACGCGGGAGACCGGGGTTCGATTCCCCGCCGTGGAGATTAAATTTTTGTCCAAAAAAACCTCGAAATTCACTGATACAAGTTAAGACCCTATGAAAACTTTCGTAGTATTTCACCCTTCTTCAACAAAATGACAATTATTATGGGAAATTTGTAATTTGTACTTTATGTACATTTTCCTTGGAAAAAAAAACTCTCGGATTTCAAAGAGTATAATTTTTGAATATAATCCTCGGTAGTATAGTGGTAAGTATCCCCGCCTGTCACGCGGGAGACCGGGGTTCGATTCCCCGCCGTGGAGAATAACTTTTTGTTCAAAAAACCTCGAAATTTACTGATAAAAGTTAAGGCTCTATGACAACTTTCATAGTAGTTCACTCTTCTTCAACAAAATGACAATTATTATGAGAAATTTGTACTTTATGTAGATTTCCTTCAGGAAAAAACTCTCGGATTTCAAAGAGTATAATTTTTGAATATAATCCTCGGTAGTATAGTGGTAAGTATCCCCGCCTGTCACGCGGGAGACCGGGGTTCGATTCCCCGCCGTGGAGAATAACTTTTTGTCCAAAAAACCTTGAAATTCACTGATAAAAGTTAAGGTCCTATGACAACTTTCATAGTAGTTCACTATTCTTCAACAGAATGACAATTATTATGAGAAATTTGTACTTCGCGTAGATTTTCTTCGGGAAAAAACACTCGGATTACAAAGAGTATAATATGTTCATATAATCCTCGGTCCGCCTGTCACGCGGGAGACCGGGGTTCGATTCCCCGCCGTGGAGATCAACTTTTTGTCACAAAAAACTTGAAAAGTAAGACCCTTCGACAACTTTCCTAGTAAAAATTCATTGTTCAATAAAACGAAGAAGTTATTATGAAAAAATTGTACTTTATGAAGTTTGTTTTTGGAAAAACGTTCCGAATCCAAAAAATTATAATTTATGAACATAATCCTCGGTAGTGTAGTGATAAGTATCCTCGCCTACCACCGGGAGACTGGGGTTCGATTCCCTGCCTTAAAATCCTCGAATATCACGAAAAAATCTGAAACCATTTGACAAGTTTTGTATCGTATCTGTCACTGCTCAAAATTATTGTAAATCCCTTAGCCAAGAGTATTAACTGGTAAACCTACTGACTTCTTGAATTTATAAAATTTGACTTCATTAGTATCTGCATTGGAAAATTCAGTTTATTGATAGAGTATTACCATCCAAAACTGTGGTTCGCCGAAATCCGGACCCAAATAAAGTTTCATGTGTTTACCCAAAGTAACAGTTATAAGAAAAAACAAGTTAAATTATACTTTATATTCACTATGCACTTATATTAATAATAAAACAACTACACATTTACACACGCTTATAAAGCTTTTAACATTTCTACAACATATAGCTATAAATCTATCAAAAGCAATGTAAAACAAAAAGTCATAAAGAAATTTTAATCTCACAGAACCCATTCATTATTTTTAATGAATTTTTCTGCTTTATTTTGTTTTTGTAACGCTTTTTGTCGTATTGCATTCGCACTACTCAGTAATTTCATATTCTGCTATAGCGGAGGCAATACATTGCAGTTGAATGTGCTGAATTCACACTTTCATAGTCAAAGGGCTGAAATTATTTCTCATGGATGTTTTCAATTTGTCTTCTGATGTATATATAATTACAGACATTTTCGATCGTCTCTTTTATACGGTATCTCTTGATTATTAGCAGTACTCAGTGTTTTGTGGATTAACAGTGGTTGATTCCATGGAAATCTTATTAGAAAGCAAACTACAGATACTAGATGTGATTTTATGTCCATCTAACCTACATTTATTCAGTTTTTTCAGAGTTCCTGAAAATGACGCTGTTTCATTATGCCTACATTGGTGAAAATCTGCACGCAATAAAAGAGACAAAACACCAGCAAGTTTTAGCATACATGTCTGGGACCAGTAGAGTTACCTGACCGTTTAGAGGGGCATAATTACCTTATTTTTTTGCAAAATAATTCACCTGATTCAATGGACAATATTCCCCTGATGACACGACAAAATTCAGGGTTATGATTGTCCTGCTCATTTTCAACATCTTGACACTACGTATGGAAATCAATGGATTGAACGAGGAGGGTCAGTAAATTGTCCAGCAAGATCTCTCGATTCCAATCTGGACACTCTGATTTTTCTTGAGAATCTCACTCATTGATGACCTTCTAACTCATTCCAGAATCTTCTATTTTGTCAAGCTATGGATAAACAGATTATGATTTTCTCCAGTAAATTAGTGTATTCGTTCAATTCTCATTTCCAGAAAACTACACCAGGCAAATACTTTGCTTCCCAACTAATACGCGTGTGAAAACGGGGGCGGTTAATTTACATTTTAAATGGGCCGCATTATGGGAGTTAAATATTAGTGCGACAGCTATTGAAATTGATTGTGTTATTTGTAGCAGTTGTTAAAATTAATGGATAGAGTGTTTGCGTCGAATACTTTGTGCATTCAACTATTCTGTCAACGTATAATTGGTTATATGAATACTTGTTGGCGTTTAACTTGTTTATGCAGTGTATCTTCTATTTTCAGTATCGGTACTATCGATAGGATCGTTGCTATTAATATGTTAATAAGTAGCCAATTGGAATTTACATACAGATTTTGGAGATATTATCTGACAGCGTTAGTAATGCTTCGATATCAAACATTAATTGACATTCACACGACATTAAATGATGTTGAGCAAGGTGTTATTGAAATGTGATATCCCCTTTGCTTCTTAAATAACAGATAAACATATAAGGACACTACGACAATAATGCTTGTGGCTCAATCGAAGTTGGATTGCCCCTTCGAGTTCAGTCTTCACAAGGAAGTTTATATAAGTCTATCCTGAGTTGGGTTAAAGGGCACGACAGGAGTAAAGGTAATCGCATTGCCGATTCTTTAGCCAGGGAAACGGCTAGACTAAAAATTTTAGGACCCAGTGAAACCTACGGCCTGACAACTTCGACAATTGCGGAACTAGCCAAGCGTTAACCAATGCTCAATCCCTAAAGAGATGGGATGGAATCAAAGGATGCAGTCTTGCCAGGATCACTTTAGGCAACCCTGGGAAGAAATATTCAGCGATGGCCAGGAAAAACCTACGCTAAACAGTAGGATTTCTGACTGGCCAATGTCAACTAAGGAAACACCTCCATACTATGGGGCTACTGGAGACACCTCTATGCAGAATGTATTATCAAGAAGATGAAACTGTCAGGCACGACTTATGTGAGTGCCCGGAGTTATCGTCAATGAGAGAGTGTGTGTGTTCGGTGAGCCTTGGTCTACACCTGCCGATATAAAGGAGAAGTCTCCTAGTGACCTGTCCATTTTCCTGAAAAAGACAGGATGGACGATGACCTAGGAGGACAACTCCTCGGGAGGATGTACTATGGGTTACATGTGGCCTAAGTGCTGTGGGTCTAAACTCACCCTCCCCACTCTACAGATACAGATAAGTCATCATCATCCTCAGGCGGTACAAACTGAACTGTAGTTTTCAAATTGACTGTTGTATGTCTTACTAGGCTGGTGCATAGGCCACTTTTCCCCGGTGCGAGCCTTTTTGTCGTCGATCAGTAGTGCTACTGTCCGACCTTAACCGTTTGGAACCACTTGAAGCCTCAGGTTTAACCTTGGGAAGGGGGTTGGATACCCTCTGCTTCAAGATGTTTCAAGACGTTTCCATAAACGATTCCGTGCAAGAAGAAAGTGGTTGCAAATGACAGAACAGCACAGCAAGAATAATATTGAGAAACGTACAGAGACTTACAAGTTGTCGGAATAGAGGAAGTGATAAAAATTAGAACAGCCATAAAGACTACTCTCCTCAAAAAAATGCATTGGTATTATCCTAACAAAGTTTTATATCGATTGAATGATCTTTAAAGGCGTCTATAGGCACGACTTTTATTTCAAGTTGAGATAAAAGATTAAAGTATTTAAAAAGCAAAGTATTTTCCTTAACCAATACAGCGACAAACACAATTCAAGCAGGTTCTGTTCTGTCACTTTATCTTCGAACATACTGTACGAAGATACGAATACCAACCCGAATCAGATATCATCCAATCTCTTTTTCTACCCGACTTGCTGCGACTGATCTGGGCCATTAGTAATCGACCGCGCTGCGACTGTCCCATGTCCACCAGTAAATTATGACGTCATACATCTTCCGGGACAAGCAAGCGACCGGCTGTAGCACCAGTCCCGGCAACGGCTTGTACTCTCCGCAGGTCAGGTGACTTATGACCAATGGTATTTACGACCTTGGCGTCGCGTATCTCGCGCCCCGCAGAGAGGGTTAGGCGTACAAGTGCGATAACATAGAATGACAGTGTTGCCAAACTCTACAGACTTTCACCAGAATCTATGGAATATTGGATTTGGACAATAATGGGGACAAATAGTGAAAAATAAACCTAATCAGAAACCAAATGCTGTAATATTAGATTTATTGACTTATGAAACTAATAACTCGCTCTCTATATGGTTTATTAGAGAGAAAGCCTTTATCAAAATACATTAATTGTTGTATCCATTTTCATTTATTCAGTTGAATAAATATGAATAATGAACAGAATTAATCTTATTCCTTTAATAATCAATTGATACAACAGTCAGCTTCCGTAATGTCAGTTTCTTTCGTGGGTCTTAGAAATAAGATATGTTAGTTGCGGTGGGTTAATGAACAAGGTTAATTAATTGTCTAGTTATTCATATTATGCCATATGGAGTATTTGATCACACGCGTCTGTGAATTGCAGAACAAACCGAAACTAATTGATTATACTTATTTATTTTCGACACAAAATATATCAACAAGATAAATAATGCTACTTAGTATACATATAGTAAAATAATATTACTGATATTTACACAATTTTGACAAAATTAAAATAATTCTAATTTCGTTTTTGGTAAAAACTGAACTATTGAAAAAATCCAGTTCACAAACAGGCTAATTTCTCTAACAGTTACAAACTATTATTTGACAATTAGGCACATAAAACATACCTTCGAAAGCAATTGATTTTTGATAAAAACGTCAACCAAAGACGAATCGATAGATTTTGAATTCATTCGCACACCTCCCAAGCAGGCCAAAAAAGCCACCTTTCCACCCGAATCGAAAGTAACAGTAAACAATTGTATATTTTCCAATTTTGAAATCAGCCAAAAATTACGTCTTTCCGGTTATATGGTTGTAAATAAAATATGTGATACTAGTTGAATTCGTGTTCTTCTTCTCTCTGTTCTGTAGAGTGGAGAGGGTGAGTTTAGGCCCACGGCACTTAGGCCACATGTGACCCATTGTACATCCTCCCGAGGAGTTGTCCTCCTAGGTCATCGTCCATCCTGTCCTTTTCAGGAAGGTGGACAGGTTACTAGGAGACATCTCCTTTATATCGGCAGGTGTAGGCCAAGACTCACCGAACACACACTCTCAGATGTACCAATACGTGACAATACTAGACATTTTGGTAAAAGGTCATAAAATAATTTTGTTGTGGGTTTTTCCCAACTATAAAATGCAAGACCTGCAAGACTCTTGCAGTGAGACCAAGACCGGACTATGCAAGACCAAGAACAAGGCCACATATGAGGCTTCAAGACCAAAACCACGCATGCAAGACCAAGTCCAAGACTAAGCCGGTCTTGGTCTTGCTTTGCTCATCACTAGGTTTATTAAACACAAACTAGTGTTCTTCTTTATTTGCTGGTTATTTTAAGCAGGTGCTCTTCCGTTTTTTGTCCTAAAATTGAAAACTACCATTGTTCACATGATTTTCGAGTTTTTATTCACAAATTTTTGAAGAACTGAAATTTGATATACAAAGAAACTGTCCTGGTTCAGGCTGTACAAACAGATTCTGACCCTCTTTTCGCAAGCTCGGTCGTTTTTTCATTGCCCAGGTCACCTTGATGTTATTCCGTTCAGCTAACGTCTTCAGTTTATTAATGCGATCCCAAACTAATTTAGATATCACTTTCTGGCTCAAGATTACCTTGGATACCGAGTGCCTGTCTTACATCATACAGTTCTGCTTGTCCTCGGCAACTATTCTGTTTTTGCGAATACCTCCGCCTGAGATAAAGCTATAGTTGTAACCTGTTTTTTTGGAGTATATTTCCTCCATAGTACCATTTGCAGCTTTAGACACATCTCTGTACCATGTCTGATGGTACTGAATTCATTCCGTTATGTCTATAGTCGACACATAAAATGAACTATTAAAAGAATTTAATATTTAGTCTATTCTCATGCTTTGAACGACCTAAATAAACCATCTTCTCAGTTTAAAAATATATTTAAATTAAAAAATACCTTTCATATTTAAGAAAACAACATCTTTTCGGACCTATTTCAACAGTTTTTAAATCCATTTCATACAAATACATATCAGTATAAAATATTTTATAATGCACTAATTTCAACACCAATATCAATAAATACTTATCCTTTGACCTATTTTAGCATTTCTTAAATTTATGCAATCCAAATATTGGTATTAAATGTTTTCAGTTTACTCCAATGCACTTAAAAGTCAATTCAGTTTCATTAAGAATTTGTCTTCGTTAAGTTAAATTATTATAACCGTTATTCTTTTCCTTAAGATAATTACAACTGAATGGATGATGGATGTTAAACAATTGGTTTTTAAAGGGAAGTATATTTAAAATTATTTTAAATCGACCGAAGTAATGAATCGAAAATCGATTTGGTTAAAACTGTTCATTTATCTTTATTAAAGTTTTTTCACTAGTGTTGATAGCACGTAATTACGATGGTAATTTTCGGTTTTGAAATTTGTAATTAAATTTCAAATCGATTTTTTTTTTCATAGGTGGTATCTCGGAATTGTATTCAATCATAATATTCACACGCTAATTATAAAATATTTTGGACACTTTCAGTAATTTGGAATGTTTATAATTTTTAATCCCTAGATGTCACTATAAAAGTTTAATGCCCCTATTTCAACTATTAATATAAATGTTGATCTTTTTAAAAGGACATAGATAACGATCTATTCCTATTTGATTGGATAGTAATGATAGAAATAAGATTACATTTGCCTATTTATGAGTGCAATACAAAGACGTTTTGTACTCCCCTGTATAAAGTCCGGTTTCTTCTCAACCCAATATCATAATTATAATTATAAATAACAATGTAGCTGATGAAGCTAGAAAAACCCATGGCGACCATCTACTGGTAACGAAAGATAATGAAATTTGATCCTTTTTAATAATAATGATTTTATTAGCTTCGCCTGTGTGTAAGTATGTAACGGAATCTTCAAGTAATTTTTATTCACTTCAAAACATTAAATTGAAACTTAGCACACTAATTTATCTGGTATACTTTATTTATACAATTTAAATATGCACGCCTATGCTATTTTCTAACTATTGGTATTTAAAAACTAAAATTAAAGTTTTTTATTTGTTATTAGTTGAAATATTTAATTTTACATGCTTTGGCGACGCTAGAAATGCTCGATTTATCAGTAGATTGTTTTTTTTTTCGGCAAAAAACGTTACAATGGTTATGAGTAACAAACAAAACGAATTTATTTGTAATAAAATTTTGCTATTGTCGGTTTTGTATTCGTATATCGTGAGTGCGTTTTCCAAAAAAAGACTTATTTACTATAAACTAATTTTATTTCGTGATTTTTGTGAGTTTCATAGTGAAAGTGAACATGAACAATTTAGTGGAAATTATGGTGAAATTGCTGCACAACCTTTCCTTGATGTTTGCTTTGTAAGTTTCCAATATTGCTTAGTTCTCAATGTCATTGATATATTATTTCTATCTATACTTTTTTTTCTAACGCATTTATTAGATCACCTTTATGTGGGCATGTACAGGATGTAACAGAAAGGTAGGTTATGAATTGATGCACAATTTAGGGGGCTAGAAATAACACGATTGAACGTAACAAATTTGCATACAAAAAAGTTACGATCATTGTCTAGAACAGGACCAATAGGCTCTGTATGATGTCAGTATTACCGAATGATATGTTTTTTCTTCCGCAAATGTTTCTATTTTTTAAAATGGGCATTTAAAGTTCACCATAACTTTAAGTAGGTACACCTACTGATTAATATTTTTTAATGGAGTTTCCCTATAGTATTAGGTTGCATATGGAGGATATTTTTTGTTATTTACTTTTTTTTTGGTTCTATATTTTCTGATATTATTATATGATAAACACTTTGATCTGTATCAATTGGACCGTTGAATTGCTTTTATAATTAATGTGTAAAAAGTTAAATTTGTCGGAAAGGCGTATTTAACGGAATAGGGAGTAAATAGGGATGCTGGGTGCGGTAAAAAAAATGAAAAAAATTAGTCTTAAAAAGCCCAAAATCATAGATTTCCAAATAATAATTGCAACCAAAAATGTTATATTTAGAGTTTTGCCAGATTTCTGAAAGATACCAAATGAATAACAAACAATTCTGGAGCAGAATTAAAACATTACGAGAAAGAACATGCAATAAAAGATAAAAATAATCAAATTCATATAGAGACAGGCCCAAAACAAAATTATGGAGAGAACATTTTAGGGAAAAATTTCATCAGGAAGAACCTGAAACACAAACTGACCAAGAGGAAGAACTAATACAAGAAAAGGAATATCTTGAGGAATATTATAAGGAAATAACCCAAGAAAAAAGTAGAGGAATCCATTAAAATCATCAAAATGAGAAGAGCTGCGGGAGAAGACGAAATTAATCCTGAGATGATAAGATGGCTGGGTGAGGAAGGTAAGAAGTGGTTTTGGAAGATATTAAAGATGCATGGGTTACAGAAACGATACCGAAAGACTGGGCTAAAAATATCATATTACCAATATATAAAAAGGGGGATCATACAAATTGCGATAATTATAGGGCAATATGCATATCATCAGTATGCTTCAAGACATATTCAAGAATAGTAGAAAAACGACTGCGAAATGAGATGGGAAGTAAATTAGAAGATGAACATTCATTCAGAGGAGGTAGAAGTACAAACGATAATGTACACATAATAAAGCAGATAGTTGATAGAAAGTTCCAATCAGGAGAACAGCTCCATTTACTGTTCATAGACTTAAAGGCAGCCTTTGACACGATCAATAGAGAAGTATTGTGGAAAACTTTAGAAACGTATAATATAGCTGAGAAATCCATCAAAGTTGTAAAATCAATGTATAACGAAGTGATGACACAAATTCAAGTAAGTGACGAAAGATCTGATCCGTACAACATGGAAAAAGGAATTAAACAAGGATTTAGCCTAAGTCCGTCCATTACTCTTTATAATTATAATGGACTCGCTAATAAAGAGTACACGTAATCAGACTGAGAAGAATAGCACGGCTATAGGATATCGATATTTAAGACCAATCAAAATAGACTCTCTTTTATATGCAGATGATGAAATTTTATCAAAGATTGAAAAACAGGTTAGTCAAAGCAGTTACAGAGGCAGGAAGGGATAGAAAAAATCGGAAAGAAAAGAGGGAAATCAATGGAAGAGATGAGAGGACTGGCCAGAAGCAGAAGCGATTGGAAGAAATGGGTGAAGAAAGGATAACCCGACGCTGGACGGCATAAGGGTTTTAGAGAAAGAAGAAGCCAGATTCCTGAATAGTCCACTAATCCAATGAAATTCAAAAAAAAATGCAAAAGCTATTTTACGAAAAATGTAAGTTATATGTTTACAAATTCAATACATATCGCTTCCCGACCAACTGACACAGATCAAAGTGTATATCTAACAGCATCAAAAAAACTGGAATACCTAGCCTAACCAAACCCAACTAAATCTTACCTAACCAAACCTTTCCTTATCAAACCTAACCTAAACCCAACCCAACCTAACAAATATTACCAAATAACAATAATTTCCAATTATAAATATGGCAACACCGCCTAAAGACAAATTATGGTATAAGATGATCTTCAGTTGTTGTCCGAATATCGTACGGCACAAAAATTGATTGAAAATGGCGCGACATTTAAATTTTTAAGTAAACTTGTAATGCCCTTTGTATAAAAGGTCAGCGACAAAAAATGTAGTTCCTATTAATGTTGGCATTGTAAAGAACATGGAGGTATAAATTTTTTTGTCAAAATCGAGAAGCCCGAGTTCTGCACAATGACCCTTATGTTTTTCTGATATTATTATAGACAGTTACACTTTGTTCTGTGTCAGTTTGTCGGGAAGCGATATGTGTTGAGTTTTTATAGAAAAAAAACACCGTTTTTCGATGTAATATTTTCGACGTTATATTTTCGACCCTGTCCCCAGTTTTTTTACTACATTAATTTATATTTTCTCTTTTTTTTTATTTACCAAGATTATTTGATTAGATGAAGATTTATTGATACTGTAAATGTAGTGACTTTTACATTAAATACAAGTGATTTTTGTCTAAAAATTTCATTTTTTTACACAAATTTATTCAATTTTAATGAAAATTGACAAGTGACTTTCTTATGATTAGAGCATCTTTCAAAACAAAAATGACAGAATCATTTCATCCCGTTAAAATATTATGGGAGTTCAGATCCCCTAAACCTTCCCAAATTTTTGTGTACGTTACAAATAAACGAATATCTATTATGGCACCGTTGAATAAACACATTACTTTTTGAATTATTTTGCCCCCTAGGGCGCTTCGCAAAGTTTTTATTGAGATACGCCACCTTTTTCGTTATGGTACAAAAAATTTTTAGCAGGTAGGTATTAAATATCCGAATACGATTATTAGACATTAGCATCAACAATAATTTCATTATATGTCAAGTATGTCTCGAGATATTCGACAAAATCAATTTGTAACTTCATAGGGCTGTAACTTTTTTTTATGAACATTGGCACTAAGGAAAGTTGGGTTAAATCGAGTTATTTTTGGCACCGGAATATGTGGTTACAGTTATGACCTACCTTTTTGTTACACCCGGAATATTTTTACAATAATAGTAAAGTTGCTATTGGATTATCCAATTTATTTAGTTCTCAGTACATCTTCAGCTGTTACTCGTAATTTATTATCCTCTAACTCATTAAATTCAGTTGTTTGATTTACAATTTTATGGAAGAAAAACAAAAGATCGCCAACCATAAAAAATTTAAACAAGCCAATAAAATTCATTGAATTGTTACGAAGTAAATATTAACTAAATTTTCGAACCAAAGTGTGATATATTTTTGAGATCAGTATTTCGAGATCTTTCAAATGCGTTGTCGCAAAGAATAATTGTCCCTTGAAGAGGGATCATGTACGGTTCGAAACTGCTATGCTATGATTATTATAAAAAACTAATTCTACGACCTTTTTTCTTATTATATGAAAATAGAAAGTTAAGAGGAGGGAACTATACTTATTCTAGCGCTATGTATAAATAATTAAATTATTCTCCTATTTTTATAATGCCTGAAACATTTTTTTCTGTGATATATTTTGGTATAGTAGGAAATGTTTTCGATATTTTCTATTGGATATCGGCAACATTGTAACTGAATACACGATACGATAACAGAAAGCTGAATATATACGACGACATCACTAACGATCATCTGATTGGACCAGCGAATTAATGGCGTAGGTAGCCGGCGCGTTAATGACTACATATTGCTACGCGGTTAATTAAAGGTTACCTTGCAATTTTTATGAGAAAATTATGCACACAGTAACTGTGGTTTTATATGGTAGTCGAGGAAATCGTAGATGTTATTTTAAACTTTTTTACTGAAAAAATATTTCGCAGCTACTATGGGGTGATCATCGTTAACGAGCATAATTTGATTAATTTTTATCGACAATTTATAGGCTCGAGGCTCTTGGTAAAAGTTACGTTTTAGAGCAGGGCATAGAAAATTGTTTTAATTAGTTTTTTTAATGTCCGGTGGGTTCTTCTGATTATAAAAGTGTGAGCAAGTGTGAGATATATTTTGGAAATTTTTTTAAAAACGAAAAATTGAAAGTGCAATTTTTTTGCAATAAAATATTTTTTTTATATTCTTCAAACTATTTTGAATCAAAAAAGTTCTAACACTCATTACCGTATCTTCAACCCATGAATTTTGATGAATTTTTGAAAATTAAAAATTGTCTAAAATCGTGATTTCCTTGAATTAAATAGTACACCTGAAAAAAAGATACCGTGATTTCTATTTTGGTATCAAATATTTAAACTATAATAAACAATAGGCGTAATCAGATTTCAAATATTTTATCAAATATTATACTATCTCACTCCCAGTTCTATATATGACATTAGTAAGGGAAGTAATCTAAACTCTTACGGCATACATAAGTTAATTGTTTTTTTTCAACTTTTTATCAATTTTTAACCCTCCCTTATCAAACCTTAGTATCACTTGGATTTTTATGCCATGTTGTTTTCAGATAAAAAGTAGTAGCTAAGGAGTGCATCCAACTAGACGAAATCCATAAAATAATTGTTCTAGTTTCGTGAAAATTTTTAGATTTTCAATGTCCACTGTAGAATCGATTATCCAGTTTGGGTCTTTGCGAATATCCTTATTCTACTCGTTTTTCACATGAAATTCGATAGTGAAAATGGCCTCCATTTGAAATAATGTAGCCTACATGTGCCATGGACTATCGGTCTAATATGAATTGCGTCTTAGCATGTCGGTGACGACAACCCATAAGTTTCGCCATCACCAAAAATAATCCAACACGCAACACATAATACAGTCGATACGTAACTTGTCACCTTAGCAAGTCGCTTAAGTAGTTTTACTTCAATATATAATAAACATTTCACATTAGATATTTCCTTTTTATTCCATTTTTTTATAAAAAATATTTTCTAAAGTTCACTGACGACTATATATTTTATTAAACGACTAACTTCCTCGACCTCATTCGCTCCTCTAGATGTTTTTCATTAACGTTTTTCTTTTCATCATAAAGCATACCGTATATTCGAACCTTATACGTTTTATTGTCGTCCTTAAAAACATACATCAATCAACACAGATTAATTTCTCGACCATAATATTCTTCCCAGATCAAACGTCAACATACAATAATATATCATATCGACTTTCAAACCATTAAAGTAAAATCGTACCGTTAGCGACAACACGCACTTCATAATAGATAAACTTGATACCATTTTAATTTTTTTTACTTACTTATATGAGATATAATTATTTATAAAAGTAGCTCTTCTCCGTTATTAATAAATGCGTCTAACGGACGTTACACTGGCATCATCTCTTTTCAGAACGTGTGACAAATCATTGACGGGTACTTCAGAGCAAAAACTAAGTGAATCTTTCTTCAGGAAATTTCCAATAAATCTAGTTGGGCTATTAAGTTTATACCTATACTTAATGACAAGATCATAGTAGCTAAAAGACCAACAAAATAAAACATATTACAGCAACTAATCCAACTAAACTGGGATAGAACCATACTGCCGAATTGCCCCAAACATATTTTCAACCGGGTCCTGATTTAAATACCGCATTCTAATAAATTTGAATCCTAATTTCCAACATTCTCTTGTTAATAATTTGACACAATTAATAGTAGTTAACTAAGAGGTTTTAAAAGGCATTTTGGTTTTCATAGCCTTCCCATTTTTCGGTAAAAACTGCCAAGATTTTCTTTTTGGCAACAGAGAATTCCAAAAAAGCAGATGGTTCAACTTTTTTGAAACACGCCGTCTACCTACCATTAAAACTGTCAAATAATTTATTAATGTCCTCAATAAATTCAGCAGTATATATAGCATCAGATGGTAATTTACCAGGAACAATTAAACTTTCAATGGTAGAAGCCATAGTGTGGCTCATTATTTTTGCAGCAACTGAAACTTTCATTTTAATTTTACTGTTTCTACGAAGATCAAAAAATGATTATTTTTTTTGATCTATTAATATAAAAAGCATTTTTAATATGTCGTAACTTTGCACATTTATGGTTATCAAAATGAATATCATAATTAAATAAAGCATTTCTCGTACATTTCAAAAGAGAATATGAAGAAAGTTATTATTTTCTTTTCATTGACAAAAAAATTACGATCAGGTTTTTCAATTTTCCAATATCTACTTAATTGTCTCAGAGCTGCTCGTTTTGTATTCCCTAGATCACAAACAGTTGCCATTACATTTAATCCTACATCTTGTAGTGCTGAAATTACCTCTACAATAATAAATTTCGAATCTTCAGTTTTAATCTGATCCTTAGTAAAATAATAAGCCACTGGCTGCTTCCAAGCTTTATGCAATCCGTTAATTACAAACACCAATACATGCTTAGCAGGTTGCAACTTTCTGCATAAATTGCTACCAACATCTATTCCTACAACTTTGTCGCTAGCCACATCCAAAGTCAATTGTTCTTTTAAAGCTATTTCATCAAATAACAAGACACAATTTTTATCTATTTGCTTCATTTTGACAACCCTTCCTTTAAGCCTATCAAAAATTCCTTTATTAATTCCAATTTCAAATGACACTGATCTTAGAAGTGACAGTAAAGTAGATTATCTTGGCAAAGCTATAAAACGTTTTAAAAAATTATATGCTCGTTTTTATAAATGGCTAATGGAAGGGCCTTATCTGTTATTGACCAAGAAGGTTTCTCACAGTTAGCAGTAGTACTTTTTAAAAAATCCATGCCTGCTAGATCTAGTTTTGAATTAAAATTTTGAAATAACTTTGATTCAGACTATTTCACAGCTTTTTTAATTGTGTTATTACTACTGATAAGTGCCGTTTTTAATTTACAAATTCTATTTCTCTGATCTTTATACTAAATTCCAAACATTGTTTTTTAGGTACATGTTCAAATTGACTACCATTACTGTTGATTATTCGATATTTAGACATGCCTTGATCCCTCATTGGCTACGACAACTACCAGCAGTACAAAACATATTTCACGTAATTGTCAATTAGTTAAAAAAGTCTGAACACGACCCTTTCCAAACACTCTCCCAATCTAGTTACTTTTAGTGGTGTGTTTGAGGTTTCCTAAAATGCTCCTCCTAGTTTAAAAACAGGGTATAGTAATTATGATTTTTGAGTATTACCAGCGACAAAATTTCTAATATTGTGGAAAGTTTCTCATCAAAACTTAATTTTAATAAAATTCATCATCTCCTGTCTGGAAACTCGACGCCGGGAAATAACCTGTAGTAGCATTTTCACTGTGCGACAAATTAATCAAAACTTTACAATTAATTAAACACTCTATCATGCAACACCTGTCGTTCCATAAATTCTGTTTCAAATAATAAATTATTGTAACTGTTGGCTGAGAACATTCACTGTTTTGGGCTTAAGGAGGAATCTTATTAAATTTAGAACGAATTGTTTCAAGTTGTACCAACAAAGTGAAAGCTTTATTTGGTTCGATTATAAACTTAGAAGAGCGAATTAAATGTAATGCTGCAGGTATGATGGAGGATGACAGTTGGTTGTCCACACTCTGCGTCCTTTATCTCAAAAACGGTTCGACGTATAAAAAGAGGTTTCGAACAAAATTTGTGGAGAATTACATCCTCTACTATTTACAATTTAAAACAAGAAAATAAGGAAACAATCAAGTATTCTAAGTGGTTTTATTTCAGCAGCAGTATTAATAATTCCCCATACTTGACTAATAATAAAATTCGAGGCCTTCGTGTATCTTTGCAATTAATTATTAATCAAGATACACGAATACCAACAACAAACACGGTAATAATGATTATGAAATGATCGTTAGAGGCAATGAGCGGAAGGATTCTGCTTATATTAAACTGTTTACGGAATAACGTTCCCTAAAATACTCGTTAGGAAACCGAAATTCGCAGTTAGACCATATTTATTTCCTAATTACCTCCTTTGTTAATTAGGTGTTGGTATGATGTTTTAAATACAGGGAAAACGAATTTCGTTGGTAGTTTTGGTTTGTGTTTGCCAGCTAACTTGAAAATATAGAGCCTGAGCTTAAAAGTTATTGATATGAAACATAATATATTCGGTATTTAAATAAAATTTACCTCGATAAGAACCCGAAGTTAACATATTTCCAACTGAATAAAATGATCAAAAATACAGCATTGTTATAGTTTATTATTTTTCTTAATACATTATAGATTAATATTGTTTTACTATTAAACTATAGTAACCAATCAGGAGCAAACTGAATTTTGAAAACCTTCTGGATTACGTTTAGGCCAATCAAATTAGAATCTATCCATGTAATTTCCATCAGGACCTGGAAATTGTTTTAATATCTTCAGTTCGTCCTAACTGTGTGTAATCTAAGTTTGTACCATCCCAGGAGGAAAGCATTCCATTAAATATTAAAGATGGTCGAATTATGTGTCAAATAGAAACTTCAAATTTGATTCAGTGGTATATTTTAAATATGTAAAATTTCTCAATTCAGTGCAAACAGTACTTTTTCTAAAGTCAATATAAAACTTACTGGTCGTTCAGAAAATAATTATAATGAAAATAAACCTAGTTGAACTGGCGGGAATAACGTTTGCTGCAAATCACTTCAAAGACACAGTGGACTGCATAAATAATTAACCAACTTAGTTGGTGTGGTGCCAATGCAAACTGCTGTAATTGGGTCATTTTAGTTCTTCTTTCGTTTTAGCAGCCATGTTTTCATGTTGCTGCAAAAATTTCTTGAGTATATTAATGTTCATAAAGTTGTTTTAATTAATTACTTTTTCCAGTAATTTCGAACGGCTTATTTTAATGCTAAAGGAGATATTAATAATACAATAGTTAAAATTAACTCGACTATGCTATGAATACCAAGTTTATAAATAAAAAAGAAATATCTAGAGGTTAGAATGAGAAACATAAATTTAAAAAAAGAAAAGACTGGTGGGGACATTTACAACGTATGGATGAAGGATGATAGGTTAAGAGAGTATTGAAAGCAAAAATTTCAAAAATAAAATAAAAGACATGATACGAAAAACTTGGGATAAGGTAATAGCTGAATTGCTGGATAAAAGAGGAATAAGCTGGGAAAAAGGAAAGGTCTTTGCTCAAAATGAGAAAGAATGAAAAAATCGTGAAGGGAGAGTAGCTGCAGTACGCCCTACTAGCTTTCTAAGAACGTCACGAACTAACAGTTTACTGAAGTAGAGGAAACATTTGTTGCATAGTGAGCTTAGCAATTTTAGAAAATATATCTGACAACCTTGATGTTTTCTCATGTTTTCACATTGAGTTTAGAAAGAGTATAAATCATGACATGCAAGTCATCGTTTTAAATCTCATTTTCGTTTAACGTTAAACTTTTCTGTCAAATGGAAAATCAAAGAGATGATACCATCTCCTTCCAGTAGTACTGTCTGGTGAAAACTTTTTAAATCTTCGGATGAGACAGGCTTATTGAATATTTCACCAAAACTGTCCTGTTGGAAATCCATTTTTGGCAATAAAAAAGGAACAAAAAAAATATACATGATGGTGCAGGCAGTATAGGTACTTGAAGCATGAATAATGGTGGCTCAAAAAAATAGAGCAAGAATAATAAGCGAATAATATATTTTTTTAATACAATTTTATCTGTTTTCAATACCAAACTGTTCCACCAAAAATGTCTGTACATAACGTAATCAACAAGTCAACAGAATTTAGATTGATTCCCATTAATTATTTTAATTCTATAGTTGAACTCAACCATAAACGTATTTGTAGCAATTGAAGACACAAAATATTAATTGGAAATTTTGTGAAATCGCTTTTATTTCATCGCATTTCATGTCATATATTTTGCAAGCTATTTTAATGGATGCAACATACAATTTATCGTATTTTATCTAATAGCTTTTTACGAAACCGTATGAAATTGCACACGTCGACCAATAAAAGAAATAAATATATTTCACAAATGTAGCGTAAAACCGAACTAACAAGATTTCAGATTAAACACCATCCAGTATATTCTGCTAATTAACCATTACCACTGTTAATTGCCTGTATCCTTTTTCAACCAAGAACTTTTTCATGTTATTACCAAGTATCTAGTAACTATTACAAAATCAAGTACGCTGTTAAAAATTATTTAGCTCACAGCAGGTATCTATTAAAAATACATAAAATTGTAAATTACTTTATTTTTAAGACACTTTGAATAGATGATGATTTTGTAGCAGTATTAATGGATCTGTAAAGTGAATACCTTCTACTCCTGATCTAACAATTTTTGATTTTTTTCACACGGAAACAGATAAAATATTACACTCGAAACAATTGATATTCATTTTATATTGGAAAATAATCCATTTTTCATACTAAATTAATTTTCGAGTGTAATATCAAAACATTCAGTATCTCGAGTGGAATCATCTTTGCGAAGTGAATTGTTATTAATTGATAAAAATAATATACGTCATACCATAAAATATTATTGATTGCTTTAGGTGTAATTATTAATGGCTTTCAATTTCAACGTCGTCAAGGTTTTTTATTGTCGTATCAACCTTGTTGTTTAATAGCTAACTGTATAAGATGAATATCATAAAAATCATCAATTTCATAGATTGAATACTATTTACGAATCCTTACACAGTTTAAAATTGTTTTTCCAAAACAATGACTGAAAAGTGTCTTCTTCAGTCTGGCTTGGAGATTCTGGACCAGAATCATCTGTCCTACACTAATTATGACCTCTTCTAAAAACAAATCCTGGGAGGATAATTGAACGATGTAATTGTAATTGAAAGTGTAATTTAATTGCTCGTTGGGCATACAGCCCCGAGAGTAGTTGTTTCTTCGAGGTTCAACGGTCAATACAAACGTAAAAATCTTACTATGTGGTTCGAAAGAAAAATTTAAATAGCAAACTATGCAATCTTTAGGGTCGGTGCAGATGAGCAACTAACGTCCAGTGAATTGTGCAGTTCAAACTGGACGCGAACTGCAATCTGACTGCCTCGTCTCAATGAAGTGGATGCACGCGCCAAATTTGAACTAGCAAAGCGGTATGTCAATTAGTATATCTGAGAATGATGACATGAGAATGTTCTTTAGAGTAAAACAGAATTACTGTGAACATAACCCTATCTCTATTGTTTTCTCGCTGCGTTGCCTGATATAAATAATAGGATAGTCAAATGAGTCAGTAGAAAAAGAATGTTTACATGGTTAAATTTGGTCACTTTACAAATGAGGACGTCTTTCCCGAAACGGAAATAATCACTGATTTGTTTTATTTTGCTTCAAATTATTATTAATAAATAACTGGTAATCAAGAAAGAAATTAAATTTTCAAATTTTCATCTCAATCTTTCTCTAAAAACATCTGAAAATGTCAAATTTGAACAATGAAGTGCCCTTTCTTCCGGGGCTCCTCTTCCCATCCATCTATTGCCAATTTATCTGACACTGGTTCCCTCGTAGTTAAGAAATATTGGGCAGTTCAAGAATCCTTCAGACGTACGAAATTCTGTAGCTTTTTTATGAGAAAAAAGAAGAACATCCGTTTACTTTAGGTAATCTTTCGTGTGCTCATACATTTTTGTAGAATTTTCTCCTGAGCTTTGGTTTGTTTTTAACTAAAAATACAATTTGGCTTTAGTCGAGTAAAACTGGAGTATATAGCTGAAACATGATTTGGTTATCTCAATTGTTTAAGGATACAACTCCTTTAAATGTGAAAAAATATAGTGAAACTACCTAACATACACCCGATATTAAAGTATATCAACGTTAGTGGACAAATAAATAAATGTGTTTTATTATTAAGTAGTGTAATACTTTACTAGGCATACCATAAAGAGCACATATTACTCCAAATGGTTGAAAAAATGCTCTATAAAAGGCTTTTTCTCTTTTCTCTCTTCCCTTTTCGCTTTCATTGCTGATCCATAAAACGCACCATTTACACAAGCTTTTGTTTCACTACTAGAAAAGCTGCAAACAACCAAATGGGAATTAATCATGGCCAAGTTAGACATGTTAAATCATTATTTTTATGTTTTGAATTCAATTGTTTTGATACAGGGACTCGTTTTTTTTATTTTCATGGAAGCTACGAATAGTTTTCTAAAAATACAGCATCGCCCAAAATTACGCGAAGCAGCATTTGAATACTACGAGTAATGAAACGTCCGCCTATACATCAAATATTTTAGCAATTAAAATAGTCTAGTGAGAGAAAAGAGATTATTGTTTAGATAATTATTTACCTACTAAAATCGTACAATGCATAATGTCAGTATTAAATAATGTCTTCGGTAGACTCTACTCTAGCATACTTCGGGACGGGCGGCGGTCCCTCGCACACTCTCCACTCACGCCGTCGTCTTCTCCCTAACTATTCCCCTAACCATGCTCTCTACTACGCCACTCACCTCCATCCATTCCTCCTCCCCCCTCAACATTATCTCCACCATGTTCTTCTAATACACCGCCATCCCTAATTTCCTCTCCATCTTCTTCAGCACTTCCTCATTCCTCCAGCATCTAAACACATGCCCCACATCATCCTCCACTTCACACCTCTCGCACACTCCAGTCTTTCTTTTCCCGATCTTGTGGAGGTACCCTACTCTCGACCCATGTCCAGTGAACACCTGTGTCAAGAAGTAGTTCACCTCCCCGAATTTCCGGTCTATCCAATCTCTCCTATTCCCAATCGCTCCTTTTAGCACGCCCTATACTCCTCCCACCTTCTCCCCATTTCTTCCTCCATCCATTCCTGTACTTCCTCTCTGGTCGCAACCCTCCAGCGTTTATTCCTTGCTCTAGCCATCACGTCCAATTGGTAGGTCCTTGCCAGCACCGCTGCTGCCAGTCCACCCATTTTCCTGTACCCCTGCACCACCCTCAGCAGTATCCCTATCTGCACCCGCAGGAGTGGCCTAGCTCTCGCATTCACTCCCGCTCTTTCTCCCACACCTCCGCACCGTACAGCATACTCTGCTCTACCGTCCTACCAATTACCCTTCTCTTCCACTCTCCCGGCCCTTTCACATTACACATCAACCTCCCCAACCATGCTGCCCTCACTTTCTCCTTCTCTGCCGCCTTTAACATATGATTTTCGAAGGATAATTGACTATCCAGCCACACCCCTAGGTATTTCACAGACTCCTCCATCCGAATTCTCCTACCCTTTACCATCACCACCGTCTTGCTTCGTCCCTTCACTAGAAACCCCCACCAACTTCCTCCTCAATCCTCTCCTTTAATATCCCCTCCATAAATTTACCCATACCACACAGCAGGCTGATGGGCCTGTAGTCCCCCGCCCGCTTCCCCTCTCTATCCGCCTTCTTCAGCAGTATCACCCTGGCCACCTTCTATCCTTCCGGAAACTCTTCCTATCTTAGCACCCTTAGCACCCAGAAGTACTCCCTATTGTCATCCAACAGCCTCTTCATCATATCACCCCTCAGGCCATCTATCCCTGGGGCTTTCCTTACTCAAATGTTTCTTCCCCCCTCCTCTACTCCCCACTTCTATAACGGCCTTATCCCCCTAATTTTCCCTACCCCCTAGTATCCAACTACTCACTTTTTCCCCCAGCCATTCATCGCATGCTGTTATATCAATGAATGACGAACCCCCGTCACACCTCACGAAGGATGTCAATACTCCCTCCTCCAGGATCTCCCCTCTCCTGTCCGTTTTCTACCCCCCCCCCCAATTTCTGTGTTCAATTAGTATTTGAATTAGATTTTTGATAAATGCGCCACTTCATCCTACAAAAAACTGTTTGTACCTATCCTTTATCTGCCGTCCCTGTCTAACCGGTGCTGATTATTATGTTTTAAGCAAAACATATCGTATTTCGAAGAGAAGGAATAAAAATACTCAATCACCAGCTTTTTTTCACCATTCTCTTCTATACTCTTCGCCTGCAACGTAAATACCCGCATTTTGGCGTTCCAATCCCAATCTTGGCTTAATCTCCTAACTGCACCTACTGATATGTTTAATTTTTACCGGTGAACTTCTTAAAGGTGATATCAAGGGTTATTTGGACTGTTCTCAAAATTCCAACCTTAGGGTATTTGCCTCCTTCAATGTTCTTATACCTACAATACACAGGCACCCTTCATTCCTTATTTTTCCTTCAACAACCGATACCGGCACATACGGAGTAGCCACATAAACGATGGGTCTTCCAGAGATTAAACGATGAGCTAACCATGGTGAACATTGATCAATGTGGCAATACATTCTAAAAGAAAAAAAGAAAAGGCAAATGGCATAGGAGGTTTTGGGAGTGTGATGGGAGTGTGCTGGGAGCTGTTTTCTCGGGTTTTGAGGTGGAAGTTTTCCTTTTTGGGCATTTTTGGTCATAGTTTGCGTGGTCGCCACCATTGTTCCTGCAACATAACTTTTTTGCCTTGTCACATTTTTCGGATCTGTGTTCGTGACTACCACAGTTTGGACAGGTGTATAGCTTGGCCTTACATTCGGTGACGGAGAGGCCTAGTTTTGTACATCGAGTACAGTATTTAGGGACGGGTGTAAGCTGGTAGGAATTTGAGATTTCACGGTTGAGGCCGTAAAGGAAGATTCCTTTGGAAAGAGCCTGGTGAAGTTGAATTTCAGAGTTTGTGATGACTCTGATTAAGGAGGTTGGAGAATTTGTAGCTTTGGAGATGATTTCAAATCTTGACTTTGGAGACGAATGATTTGAAGATCTTTGAGAAGATCAAAGATTTCTTCATTGGAGGAAGGAGTTTGATAGTGGAGAGGTATGCATACCACGTTGTTGTCTCCTATCGCATTTTGAATTTTCAGCTGAAAGATTTTGGGAAGGGAAAGTACAGTTTGGGTTGGCTTTCAGGTAAGAGATTTTATTTATGTTCAGAAGGATGGAAAGTTCCTTCTGAGAGCAGAATTTGGGTGGTAGGTTTCGTAGGTTAAGGGATTGAAGCGGAGTTGTTGATAGTGATGAGGTGTTGGATGAAGATTTGGACGAAGAAGTCCGAACTGAGGCTGATTCGTCGATTTGGTTGAGATTTGATGCATCGTGAACTGAGGAGGCCTGGATAGAACGAGAAAATTGGATAGAAGGAGGCGGATATTTAGCAGATTGTGCCTGAGTTACTCGTGTGATTGGTGTACTTAGAGGCTTTGTTGAAGACGGTTTCTTTTATTAAATGGAAAAGTTTTTTGGCTTTCTTAGGAGATATATCTTTATAGGTGAGTGTGTCAAATTGTTGACGATATTCGGGCGATTGTATGTATTCGGTAATAGAAAATGGTGGAGGAACAGGAGTTTCGATCAAAGAGCGGAGTTTGGATGAAGAGCTGGAGGGCGTCTCCAAAGTTGGTTGAGGTTTGGAAGATTTTTTTGAAGATTTGGGTAGTTCGGGAAATTCCTCATCGTCATTGTCTTTTTTTTTTAGTCTTTGTTCTCGTTCTAGTCATGTTGGGAAAAGGAAAGGTTTTCTTCGTAGCACTATTCACTGGTTAGGTTAGGTTAGAATAGGTCAGTGGTGCAGACGTTGTTTTTTATACCAGTTAATTATAATGAAAATATTCAAATTATTCATAGACATCACCTCTCCGGCACTAATTTACGATTTACCATACAATTTATGCTATAAATAATTTTGAAATAGATCATAGTTGTTTTCAAATGTTTCAGTTACACCCCGTAAAAGTAAATTGTTTTTTTTAAACGTTTGTCACATCATGACGTAAGCCGAACTAAGCGTAAAAATAAAATGCGACTATATGTTTAATTAAAAGCTTACCCCAGCTATCCGCCACCCTTGGTTAGAGTTCTCCCATTTTGCGCTAAATGAAAGCCATAAAAGAAACTCACATTGCACTAGTCATAAAATATGTAACATTATGGTCTATGAGGGGTCCTTAATTGGCTAGAGTTAATAAAAGACTGAAAATTGCCATAAATAGCCCGATTAATGAAGTTAATAATGGTGCCGTAATTGAAAGGGCGGACACTACTATCTTTTTATTGCAGTTATTTTGCAGTTGTAGTTAACCTAGAGCTATTATAAATAATTTTAAATTGTCGGCCTTTTGCCTAATATAATTTATAGATTATTTATCAACCTGTTAACAATAATTTAAAGTCTTGTCAACTCTTAAGGAATTCAAAGTACGTTCAGTTGTCGATTTTTAATCAATTCAAACAACTTCTTACTCCTATTTCATTTTCAATCAAAAGTTTTATGACAGAGTGTAAATTTGCGGTGATAGCTCCTATGTATGTATGTAAACAGAAGTGACATTCACAGAGACCTAAGAAATCTATTGCGCCCCCTTTCTTCGACTTAGCTCCTGAGAAAGGTCTCAGAGACAAGTAGTTCCTCTAGACCTAGTTCCGGAAGGGATTTTAGCATCTTTCTCCACGAGTTTAAGCTTTTTGAGGTGTCCATTCAGGTGCCAGTGTCCTGACAGAACACCTGTCAAAATTCTTAGTTCAGTCTTACTCTGGCTTGTGTATTCATTTGTTCTCACCTGGCTATAGTTTCCCAGTAGTAACTTTGATTCTTTAAGCCCCACTAGATATTTCTAATGGTCAAATCTTCTCTTCTACTTGGCATTGCATATTTCTTCCAATATTACATTGGTGCTGATTCCGCTGAAGGGTGGTTCAGTCCTATTTGCTAGTTCATCTGCTATTCCATTTCCTTCTATTTCAGTGTGTCCTTGAACCAACAGTGAGGGAATGCTGCTCCCGCCTAGTTCATTGAGTATTCCTAGGCATTTCAATTGAAGGACCTATAAGGGTGGGTAACTTAAAGGTTTTATAGTAGACTTGTAATGATAATTTTTTGAAAATTCTGTATAGGAAGGTTAGAAGGTTAGAAGGTCAATATTTTATAGTCAAGTCGAGAGGACTTAGTTTAGAAGTCATTAGTATAAATAATTATAATAAATTCCAGTGAATTTAAGAAGTAGTTTTACTTTCAGTCAGTCAGATGGTCGAGGGTGAATAACTTGCACTTCATCAGGTGCACCATCAATTTTATTATATGGCACCCTATCATATATTACCACCCTTAGTTATAAAACAGCGCACGCCAGTGAAGTCATCCGTTCGAGGAAAGTTCTGACAAAACTATTCCGTTTCAAATGTAGTTAGTTAGTTTTATGTACAGGGTGATGCTTTTAGGAAACTATCGAGTTCTATTTTTTGTTAATCCGATGCTAAAAGACAAAGAGTACCTACGCAGTGCATTGACCACCCGGTGAAATAATTTATTTGGGATAACCTGTAAAGTCGCAATAAATAATGTATAAAACAATTTTTAGTGCACCCTTCTTAAAATCTGGTATTTAACGTCCCGAATGATTTTTCCGTTGTCCAGAAAAATACATTTTCCGCCCTCTCAACAATCTCGGTCCCTTTGGAATCCTTGAAGGAAAATTTTACGACGGGGCATTTTTACAACCTTCAAATTGTCGCCTTTTACTAGCTTCGTGAGTGAATCAGAAAATAGAAAAGGGATTTATTTCATTGGGAAATCAATTTGCCGAGTGGGTCGCTCCGACAGGATCGTATTGGAACTCCCACTCGAACATTATTTATCGTGGTGAAAGTGAATTTCAGTACCACAAGGAAATAACTGGTCTGCATTAAAAGTGTCTACGTATTAATTTGGGAGTTTGTTCCGAAATTTATTTAGAACTAGTTGTTTATCTGCTGGGTTGCAAAAGCAAGTGGAAGTTACTAATTGTATAAAATTGTTTTTTCTTGTTTTAAAGAATTATGTAAACAATACCCTATTTTTACAACAAAATTTTTTCTATTGCTTCTAGTTTATTTTCACTTCAAATCATAAACAATTGTGGTTCTCTGAATTAAGGTTAAATTCCCCTTATCCTAGATATTTTTGCCGCATCCATTTTCTTTTGGCCATATTTTCCTCAACATTGCAACACCGCAGTTTGGTTCCGGTCTAATAAATGGCATTGACGAGCTTTGTCTGATCATTCCATCTGCCTTTTCATTTCCCTTTCGACCCTCATGTCCTTCAACCCAAGAAATCATAATCTTGCAATGAGCATTTAAGGTCCGTACGCAATCCCGTACTAGCTTAGAATTGACCTTTACGACACCGAGTGCCTTTAGTGCTGCTTAGCTGTCTGTTTTCACTTCCTCTTGTAAAGTTTTGACGTCCTCGGATATGCCTATTTGAATAGCTATCCTTTGTCATTCCACACTACTCCCGGCTCCTTGACTCTTTGGCACCGGCAGGTTGATTTTTCTGTTTTTCCAATATCTTCAATACAATGCAATCTAGAAGACAAAAATAATAACAAAATATTAGTACTTCAGAGATTTTCCCTTCCAAAAAATGTTTTTGTTCAATCCTATCTTCGAAACAAATGTCTGGCTTAATTACAGAAAATTGACATTGTAAGTTCCTGTCCTGTAAGATTTTACTACTTCCAATGAGGAAATAAGAAGAAGCTAGACGTATATAAGTTTCCTTGATTAATTCAGCTTAACGTTTCAACTGTTTTATTAGCCCTAAGCAATATGTACTTTTGCATTGTGGACGACAAAAAGAAAATAACAAACTATTGTTGTGTACGATGGAGTCTGGAGTTTATAACCGTCTATTAAACTTTCCTTTGGTATTGAACAGTAAATTAAAATGTAATAGGAAATTTAATATCAGCTTATATCGGTTAAAGTCTTCTACAAAACATTTTAAGGAGAAGTTTGATGTATGTGAAAATACAATTTATATCCTATAACTCTGACGTCTAAACAAAATATATTTTTTATTATTAAGTTGAAGCAGATATATTGTAATAATATTCGGAGTTTGTTGGACCAGTACCGGAAAGTAAGATCGTGGCAGCCAATTATTCATAATATTTCCATGCCACCATTTTTGCTCCATGTCGGCATTATTGATTATTATTGATAAATAAATCATAACTGACGATATAAAAATTATGGAAAGGTGTAAAGAATAATTGGAAGAACTACTATATACGGTACAAATCTTAAAAGACTCAAATCGAGAAATTGTCATAAACGAACAATATGAAGGCCGCAACAACACAATTGAGAGTGGAGAAGTCATAGATTTACCTAGTTAAAAATCTGGGAAGGGGCAAATCCGCAGATAGTGAGAAGATCACAACAAAAGTGTTACAGAGTTTAGAAAAAATGCTAACAGAAATAATAATTAAAAAAGTTAAGATGGGAGATAAAGTACCTGAAGAAGGGCATGATTATTTTGATACGTCATTCATTCATTCATTCGTTTGGGTAGTGCTCAACAGCCCCGGCACTTGAACTGAATCTTTGTACCTACCATTTCCCATGTTATCTACTTCCGTTCCAGAAGCTTCGTGTCTTCTATATAATAATAATGTTTATTCATAAAAATACAATACAATTTGATAGGTAGAAACAATTATAAATATTATATAATATATAGGCCACTAGTTTGACTGGAGGGATTTTCAGTAGTTGTAATGGTTGTGTTGATTCCTTTCCAAAGTGCTTCCGTCTAAGTACTTGTAAGTTCTCGCAGAAGCAGAGAATGTGAGAAGGTGTTTAATCATCAAGTTCACATTTTCTGCACATAGGTTAACTAGCTTTGCCCATTTTGTGCAGATGTTTCCTTAGGGTGCAGTGTCCAATCACGAGGTCGGTAACTGTCTTCAAATGTCTCTTACCCAGTTCCAATAGCCTGGTTGAGAGTTCCGTGTCTACCTTGTTTAGTAAACTCTTTATATGGAGGTTCCCTTGTGTCAACCTCCATTTGAGTTGGTGATCCCTATCTAGCCAGTTCCCAATTTCCCTTCTATTGCAAGCTTCTGTGATTCCACAAAAAGGTTCTGGACCTATCCGGTCCTTTAGAGCCTTCTTTAGCTAACTGGTCTACTATTTCATTTCCTGCAATACCCTTATGTGCCGGCACCCATATTAGAGACACTTTGTTATCTCTTGCCAGCCTTTTGAGGACTTCTTTGCAATTTTTTACAAGTCTAAACCCCAGTTGTGGGATTACTGATAGCTTTAAGCAGAGCCTGGCTGACAGTGATTATTTTAACTTTTTGTACGACATATCATCTTCTGATGTTTTCATCATCAATACAGGCTATAGCGGCAATCGTCTCTGCTTGAATCACAGTCGTATATCAACCAAAGCTGAAGAACATTCTCCTTCTAGGTCCTTTTATACTATCCCTAGTGCCATGGTTTGTTTTGGAACCATCGGTGAACCAGATGATTCCTCCAGAATCACCTGGGTTCATCACCTGTTCCCTAGATGAAATGATCATGTTCACTCGCTCAGTGTATATATTCTCGGGTGTCATGCTATCTAAACTCATGTGAAATATTGGTTCATCTAGTATTGTCGCAGTTGTATCAGTGCGACCTTCTCGAACATTGTTCGTGGACCATAAGTCTCTCGATTTCAGCCTAAGAATTGCCGTCATTGCCTTCGCCCTTAAAAAAAGTTCCAAAGGAGTAAGTCCAATAAGGGCTTTCATTGCTGCCGTCCCCGTGCTGTTCATTGCCCCAGAAATACCAAAAACGGCTTGTCTTTGGATTGCAGTTAATATATTACCTGCAGAGGACCCTTCTCTCCCACTTCACCAGATTATTGTTCCATAGGTGATCTTTGGCCACCTCAGATCGATTCCTCAGGTTTTGCCCATAACTCTTCTGCATTGCCAAAAAAGCCTAGTCGCCCTGGTAGTAATTTTATCCACTTGTGCCTTCCCATTCAGTTTGGAATCAAGCATCACTCCCAGATATTTAACTTCTTTGGATATTTCTAGTTTTTCTCCGAACATCAGTTCCCTGCGGGAGAACTCTTCTATTCGTAAAAGCAACTAGTTTGGTTTTTTTGGATTAACTGAAAGGCTCTCTTTAAGGCACCATTCCTCCACAATTCGTAGGTCATTAATAACTACCTCTGGGAATTTCCCATTGGTGACAATCACTATGTATGTGTATTTTGATACGTAAAAGGAGGGAGATTCCAGAAACTGTGCCAATTACCTTGGCAGTGTTACTCTGTTAACTGTAGTGTCAAAAATTTACGAGAGTACTCGTTAAGAAAGTGAGAGCTGCTGTGGAAAACCAAGTAGATGTCTCCTAAAGTGAGTACTGGAATGGGCATAGTACACTAAACAGATAAAAGAGAAAAACAGACCAAATAACAACGTATTTGATACGGAGGAGTATGGAAAAACAAAACAATGTTAAATAAGAAGTAGGTACGTATAGAAGTATAACATGGAATCGAAACAATTTAAAATAAAAAATGGACTCAAACAAGGAAATGTAGCAAACTCTTCCGTGTTTATATTATTAATGGACGACATAATAAATATATTAACAAATAAAACTAAAGTGTTACCAGGATATTAGAAAGTAAACACTGTTAAATTGTCAGAGTGTGCCTTTGCTGACGACACAATGATATGCGCTGAAAGTGAGATAGATCTACAGGAAGTCTCAGTATGGAAATAGGATATGAGCAAAACGAAGGTAATGGTGACCAATTAAGAATAAGAGGGGAAAGTATAGAGCAAGTAAACAGATTCAAGTATCTAAGAGTTGTAATATCCAAATAATGTAATATGGATGGAGAAATAAATGGGAGATTAATCAATGCAGCACGCCCATGCCAAACTTTGGTAAGATTTCTTCATAAACTTGGTGCAGTACATTTTGTGTAAAACAAATTTAGAGAGAGGCAGTGCTGTTGAAGCGCTTGTGTGTAATTAGCTATCTTACAACCAATCTTATTTTTGGAATAGTAGAAATATTAGATTAAAAAACGTGCCTTCCTAAACAGAAAATAATTTTTATTCATTTTAATTATTGAAATGAGTAATAATACAAAAACTCTTATTAGGTAATACCTTTAAAAAGTCGATCATAGATCATTGAACTCGAAGCGATTACTTGCTGATTACCTTTGTGTGAAGCTATTAGAAGAAATAGTCATATTATTTTCAAGATGTAGCGGCCTTTATCAATAACTGCAAGCTAAACCACGGAATGAGGACATGCGAATGTATTCTTAATAACAGAAATTATGCCAATCAGATTCAGATCCGGATTGAGTGAGATACATTTTGAAACGTTGTAAGCTACAAAACAATGAATCTTCTAAAAGAATAAACTCACAAATTATCTGATATCAACGTACAAATACGAATTAATTCATTTTTTCGCATCGTATTATTTAAAAGTAGACATAATTATTTATATCAGTAATTTAGATAAATGTATAAGAAATAATTAAATTGATATTTAACATTATTTAGTGCCCAATTTATACAAAGTTCATAAACAGCTTGTCAATCTGAAAACTTCGATACTTCCAGTAAATGCGACAACGTCGCTTATATTACTGTCAACCGGCCAACAATTACTGTCGAATCTTTTGATAGTATGGAAATTGAGTGAATAGTAAATACATTTGAAAGAGTAGGTCAATGTGATAAGTTATTCACTTCAAAGAGGACTTACTAAATCGAGTTTCAATTTTGACATTTAGATCCATGTTTTAAATCTGAAAGTTTACCGTAACACTGATGACATAAACACCATACCAGCTCTTTACATCTTTGGGAAAAAATAATAATGTGAAAAGAGATAAGTGTAGCTTTAACTACCTGCTACCAAGACACAATAATAGTTAATCATACTTGCTTACCAGTGGTAGCCCCGTTTCGATACCAAAGGTATAATAGTAAATTACATACCCAAGTAAAAATAGTTTGTTTCTTGTGGAGAGTGGAAGTGGTAGACAACGTCAAAATTTGGACTCTATTATATCCAGTACACCAATAGGATTATCTGACTGACAGTTACAAATTATTGTTTGACACTACGCCATAGAGTACATTTTCTGCTTTTTACTTCGACAGCACCTAATTGTGATTTTTTTGTGTAAAACTATCATCCAATGACAAATCCATGGAGACTATAATATAAGGAGATCGGGCTCATGTATTCCAGTTTCTGGTCATAGCAAAGGGCGCCAGTTTAAATCCAAGACCAAAACATCTGACTGCTGAACAATAACAGCCAATCATAATCCTTGCATACACTTTCAGTACATGGTGTTTTATTGGTTGCCAGATCATTTGACAGTATGTGCGGTGAGTGAGGTTAGGAAACAGAAATATGATAAAAAACCACAAGTAAAAGTGATTTACAGTTTTACTCCTAACATGTATACCTCAACAAGGATCCTCCAGGTATTCCCACTATCCCTTTTGTTATACAATCTATATGTGTGGTTACTAAAAATAGTCACCTCGCTTCGTAAAAACAGCCGGAAATCGAAAAAAAGATACCTTATCTGTTTCTCCCCCCGCATTCCACACTTAACAACACTACAAAACGATGGCATTTTAGATACCTTCAGGAACGAATTGTTAATTAAGGCCCAATTGTGTGCCCTCCAGCACAATATGGCCGACCTATCAGAGACGTGATTCTATTGGTCTATTGGATGTACAGTGGCGACGCCGCGGTGAAAAAATAAACTGCTTAGATAGCCGATTTTAATAACAGGTTTTGTCAATTTTTCCGTATGAGTTCGATCTCCTTATCTAGTTTCCATGGGCAAATCAATGGATTTTGAAGTTATTTATACACCTCCCGAGTAACGAGAATGTTCAGCAAAATCGGAACAAAATTTATATATAAAAAGCACTATATAATGTGTATCAACTGACCATTAACTTGGCCAGGCCGAAGGTGCGACCTTACCACCCGGGTCGAAATTAAAAGTCAACAACTATATATTTTTCAGCTTTGAAACCAGTCGGAAATTACGTCTTTACCTATACGGTTGTAGATAAAATTATTTTATACAATTACTTTTTTATTGTTTATTGGTTTTATTTAAAATAAGGTCATCAACCTAAGATATTTTAATATTAGTGTATAAATTTAATGAACCGTGATACTACTTTGGTTGACCGATTGGTTTCATAGTAAAGTAATTCAGAAAAGAACTAGTACTAGATAGATAATGTTGATTTGTGAACTCAAATTTAATATCGCTACAATAAAAAAAAGTTTTGTTAGCAAAAATTTCATATTTAACAGAAAAAATTTAGTATGATGAATGTAAGTCGTTTTTTCCATCAGGAAGTTATTTGGTTTTTCAATGCAAGAATTTCAGCTCGAAGGGATTCTTCTCCCATTTAACCATGTCAGAATCAGTTAGGGATTATAAATAGTCTCTTTAAAGTCAATGTGAGAAGAGATATTTTTGATTCCATTGATAGCAAACGCAAAGATCATCTCGAACTGTCGTTCCAAATTATAATTATCAATTTTACATTCAGCAAATAGTTATAATAAAAACAAACCTAGTTGAAAAAGAATACTGCTCCCAACATCTAAACACAACACAATAGACGGCGCCACTGGCGAGAATAACTTATTAATGTAAATCATTATAACGACACTGTAGACGGCATAGATATTGATTGGTTCAGCACCACCAGTCAGAGGGTTAGATACCTCGGCACCTCAGCCTTAAGGCTTTTTGTGCTCTTGGTTATACCGTTTGTGTGAAGAGACCAGTAGCCCTTATCAGGCTCAACAGTCTTTTCACTAGGTCCTTCTTGGGGAAATCCTCCCTTGGATACTCTAGACCTAGGAGTCTATATCTCAAATGAGATAGTGCTTCACATTCGAAGATAATGTGTGAGGCTGTTTCCTCCTCTTCCATGCACAACCGACAGATAGGTTCCTCCCTATATATCCCAATTGTATGCATGTGCTTCTTTAGGGTACAGTGACCGGTTAGTAATCATGCACTTTCCTTATCTGGCCCCTGCTGAGGTTTAATATTTCGTTAGTTAGCGACTTCAAGGATTTTTTTACCAAGAGTGTGCTGTGTTCCTATTTTGGCACGTGTCTCCTGTACGTTTGATGTTTAGTTTGAATCCACCGAGATTTACAACCACGTGCAGCAGATTTTGATATTCCAAATACTGGTTCAAGACCAGTGAATGCAGTTTCAGACCCTAGCTTTGCTAGGGTATCTTCCTTTTCATTGCCTTGTGCCCGGGAACCACTTAAGAGTACTCTATTATGGTTTGCCAGGGTTAAAAGTTTTTGTAGGCAGTCACAGACCAGTTTGGATCTGATCTGTGGACATGCTAAAGATTTCAGTGCTGCATGACTATCTGAGAGTGAGAGGATCTTTTGGCCTCTATACCCCCTTCCGATGTTCATCTGCAGACAGGTGTCGATAGCGTAGATTTCTGCCTGGAATACTGATGCAAACTTTCCCAACGAAGCGTGGACATTGCACCTGGGTCTGGCACCATGGACTCCAGCTCCTGTTCCTATGTCAGTTTTAGATCCGTCTGTGTACCACACCATCGTTCCTTCTGGAATGACTATGGGCGAGTTGTACCAACAAGGTTTAAAACATGACTAATGGTTTAAGCAAAATGGGTGTTGTACCAGACTGGATCAGTGGGTAACCAGAGTTTTGCCAACGGGTTTTTTAACCGCCCAAAAGTGAGTGGTTAAAATAATAATCCCAGTTTTCTAACCTAAAAACTTTGTGTCAGTGGATTTTGTAAATTTTTCATTTTTAGCAAATTAGAATAATGGAATATCCTGATTTACCAAATTTTAGTGATGACGAAGATTTCAATGAACTTGTAAATTTCTTCTTTGGCCGTGACGTTTTCTGACCTTTTTCATTCTTATTCATTTTCAGTAAATAAAATAATTTGCAAAAGCAAACAACAGAGGCGGATGAATGTCACGAACAATCCGACGTTGCCACTTTTATGAAAGTATAATCTGTCAATTTCTTCAAAATAATAACCTTATATTTTCTTGGTTAACACAGATCATTGGTTAATTTATCGAGAAGGGCAAGAATAATGATTGAAGAAGCTATGCAGTGTTGAAAGAATGTCTTCTTGAATCATTATCCTTGCCCTTCTCGATAAAATGATCTGTGTTAACCAAGAAAATATAAGGTTATTATTTTGAAGAAATTGACAGATTATACTTTTATAAAAATGGCAACGTCGGATTGTTCGTGACATTCATCCGCCTCTTCAGGGAGAGGGTTAGAATCGCATTAAGAATTCTTCTTTTATATTTTCTCTTTGGCAAAACGTAAGTAATTCACTCCACAGTAATTCATTTGTCTAACATTCATTGATACCAACCTTTCAAAATGATTGATTAACAAAACTGCACGGAAACACCACTGGTACAACAAGCACCGGATTAAACTTTTGTTAAATTTAACCCCATGGTTAAATAAACCAGGTTTAGCCGACTGTTGGTACAACTCGCCCTATGGGTGCTGGTTTCTTAACATGCAGAGCAAGAGGTGGAAGATTGAGAATGGCTTCCATTGCCGCAGTCGCGCTGCTTCTCATCGTACCCGTTATGAACAGACAGGAAAGCCTCTGAAGTTTTGATAGCTCCAATTCGGCTTTCCTCTGATCTGTCTTTTGCCACCAAACATAGGCTCCATAGGAAACCATGGGTCTCACCACAGTTGTGTACAGCTAGAGAACGATCCGTGGATTTAGTCCCTATGTGTTTTATTTCGCCTGATTGGCAGCCATTAGGGCATTTTTCCCTTTATTGGTTTTGTCATGTAGGTGTAGAATTATGCCCAGATACTTGACCTCCTGGCAAAGACACAGCTGCACGTTGAAGAGGCTTGGCCTTTTTCTAGTGAAGGGAATGAGCGCAGTTTTGCAGAGTTCACCCTTAGGTACGAAATCTCCACCATTTCCAGAGCTTGTTGCATCAGCTCCGATATAATATTAGGGTATTTCCCCAGTACAAGTATTATCAGATCATCTGCATACCCCTGGGTGTATAACCCCATCCTGTTCAACTCCTCCAGGAGTTCGTCTATGACAAGATCCCACATCAAAGCAGCTATCATGGAGTTTTATCAAGTGAACTAATATATAGTAAAATTAATACCTATTTAGAGGTACCAGCCGTTTTAGTAAATTAACGTATGCGGCTTCTTGAACCATCTGACATTAACATGAAATCAAAATTTGACGTAACTTCAAAAACGTGACATCTAATAAATTAGTTACGACGTTCATTTTTGTTGGTAATTTTTTGTTTCAACCGATTTATTAATAATAAATAAGGATGGTCTTATTCTAAATGGGTATAAAATTTACTATACATAAACTTGTTTTAATTGATAATTTCACATTAACTTTTGATAAAGTATACTAAGGTATCATTTCAATTGCCACAAACTATGAATATATCTACTCTATTATTTTTCTACAGCATTTGAAAGAAATATATATCGTTACTGTCACGGAAATAAGTAGGTATTAAATAAAAATCACTTATGGTTCATAGTTAATTACTTACTGTAAATTTAAATCGATGATGATGCCGGTTCAATAAACATCATTTTAATAAGTTCTATAAATTGGATCTTATCAAGCGTTGTAATAGCAGAAATAGAAACCGGTTTCTAGAGTGTTCAAATGTAAAAAACGTCTATAGTAATTTTATATTAAAAGTTAAATTTGGCTAAAATATCTATATAGATTTTTTGGTTAATCAAATAAAATCCTATGTAGTTTAATAAACATGAATATAGTCGAAATTGACAAAATATTAATACGCGATAACGGAAGTAGTGACGGTTAGGCGGTGACGTCTTCATATCCACATATAAAGAACTCTAGTGGCGTAAGACCAGGAAAACGTGCTGGTAATTCTATCGATCTTGCCTTCCTATTCACTGGTTTGAAAAAATATTAAGTCGCTGTTTGTACATTTTTTAATGTTTTTCAAATCAAATTTCATCAACCGTAACCAATCTTAAGACGCTAATACAAATTAACACTAACATTAACATTTTGATCTAAATCTGCACTTAGCTATACACTAACATTTATTTAAATAACTTGAGTCTTCTGATTTTAATATTTCTAAGAAACTAGATGACCTCAACATTGAGGTTCGTTAGTCGTCGTAGTAGCTCCAACTCACCGTGGAGTTCACTAGTTTGTTACTTTGTTCAATAATCTGGTCGATGTTCTGCTACATCTAGTATTTGTACCCCTGATACTGCTTACCATAAGTCCATCTGGTTTTGAGAATTGCTTAAAAATCGCAGCCCAAAATTCAATTCATTCAAAAAATTCTATTGAATAATATACAAATGATGGCAATTACATCATGAATCTGTAACTAAGTTGGGAATTTTGGAACCGTTGGCGATCCTTGACACTGAAGACTGCTTACACTACCTCTTTACACCAACACTATCACTTTACACTATCTTACGCGCGTTTCGATAACCAAGTTATCTTCTTCAGAAACTTAAGGTGAACTAACACCGTGGGAATAAACCATCCTGGCAGTTAGCCTTCAGACTCTGAAGAAGATAACAAATTGGTTATCGAAACGCACGTAAGATAGTGTAAAGTGTTGGTGTTGTGGTAGTGTTCAGTGTCATGAATCTGTAAAGTAGACCTAATAAAGCTGGTGGTCATTATAATAACTGATTTTATTTTTTGTTTTCAGGTAAGCTTTGCTAACATCTTTGTCCAAAGTCAGTTGGTCGGGTAAGTTTATTCTTCATATTGTTTTTTGTTATTAAAAACGAAGACGTGTACCAAAAATGATTACCTTCGTTATACTATTCAAAATTATGTGTGCCCTTTCTGGTGAGGCTTGCCTGTTGACCGATTTTATAAAAATGATCTAAGAGATAAAGTGAAGAGGAAATAGCTGGAATTTTTGAAAAGATACACATCATATTTAGTCTGGAGGTAAGACGGTTATGACAAATCATGGGACTAAGCAACTAATTGAAATTTTTGTGAAGATTCCTAGTTTATATTGAAGAGTCTGTGTTTGGCAGCATATTTCAACATGTGCTGGAACTACTGATGAGTTGATTGCTTCATTGCTCATATTCAAATGTTCTTTTATGTTTATTTTGAGTTATCTTGGAAGCTGTTCTTTGAATCTACTCTTTTATCATTGTAAGCTTTCCATTCCTTTCGCAGTCAAACAATGACAGGCTAATAGAGATGTGAAATGCATATGACAAGAAATAACGATATAATTAATAAAAATATACCGAATGCAATACAATACAATACAATATCCTCAAACATGTAATACTTTCTTTGGAAGTGATTTTGAAATCACAGTGGTTAATATGAAAAAGTGTTAGCAATTCAGGAAATCAATTGTTTTATGATTGTTTTGTATATACATACAGGGTCAGGGTCAAATGTAGGGTAAAAATTTTGGAGAAACATTAAAATTTGTATTAAAGACCTTAGTAAATTTTTATGTGGATCTTCGTAATCTACGGAGTAATCTAGAAGTGTTACACTTAATATGGATTTTGGAATTTCAAAATTTCGAAAAGTGAGGTTAGGCCATAACCGTAAGGTGAAAGTGGAAGAGTGATTTTCGACCGATATTTATATAAAAAATACGCATATTTAAAAGCCAAAGAGTTCTCTCTTTATAGAAAATTCCATGTTGAATCGATTGTTGTTGACTAGAATATGATGCGGTGGATAGTTATACAGTTATAATCAAAGGTATGGTACATTTCCAGATATTTTAATGGTCATTTTCGCAATCTACAGGGTCAAATCAGTAGATTTCCGTACCCAAAAATATCTGAGAGCGAAAAGTCAAAAAATCGAAGAGTCCGTAATAGTGGAAACTTCAAACTGAAATTTGAAATCCATACTCTCAGATAACGCTGGAATATGGAAAAAAATTAGGAAAATTGTATCCATGATATTTTGTATACAGGGTCATCCGAAAATGAAGAGTACATATTTTCGAAAAAGAAAATTTATTAAAGACTTTTTTAAACACTTTTATGTGGATTTTCGTAATCTACGGGGTAATCTAGAAGTGTTAAAAAAGACTCAATATGGATTTTTGAATTTCAAAATTTTGAAAAGTGAGGTTAATTAATACTTTTTCATGTTCAATAACATCAAGAATATAAATTTCTATAGCTCTTGCTTTCTACTTCCTAGTAACATTAGTTACGGAACGAAGACTTTACTGAGTTTAAAAATGATACAAAATTTTTTTTTCCGAATTTACTTACCATAATAATTGTAAACCTAGATATAGATCAAGACCTTTCTAACGTCAGTATCAATCTGACCATAATTAAACAACGAAAATTTTTTTTGGCGCCTTTAAAAAAGATCGGTATCATTTAAAAGGTTTTGAGACGACTTTTAAATAGAATGTTTTATACTCATAAAATATCGAGTTGTCAAAAGAAGATAAAGGGCAAATATATATTTGTATTGGGACCATTTCTAAAAAATGGTTGAGAATTTTATTAGATTCTCCTCAATTTTAGCACAAATTTGAAGCGTTTGTGGCCTTTCAGACAGCACCTTAGTCTCACTGAGTTCTCTTAAGAAAACATTTAACTCAAGATGGCGCAACTATGCAGAAATTGGTTGGGGATGAGTGATATATAATGAGCTGTGATTCAATCACTGATACCAGAGTTTTACGGATCACCACAAAAGTATGACGTATAATCCGCCCTCCGTTAAAAATAACTGTCAAACGATTGACTGAAGCTGATAATTACTAACGGGATTAGGGAGATTTTTCAGTGAATTTCATTGATTCTGCTTACCTAATCCGAACCAAGTCACGATTCCGATCCGCAATATTCAATGTAGTAGCAATGCAATATAACAAATTGAATGTCGTGATCACGCCTCATGTTCACATTTATTAAATAATAACTGGAGCAATTAACAATGTGATGAAAAAATCACGGTTTTGCAGAATCTGCATGTTCCACTGTACACTTTGCCTATCTTTCAGAGACGGTAATGGCTCAACGCGCCTGAAAGTTTTCACTCTATAAATCAAACGGTTTTTTAAAGGAATAACATCAGTTAATATTTTCAATTGTTTAGGAAATAACAGGTTATGATATCGATACTAAAAACTTTCAGTTCTGTGGATGACGGTAACACGTAACGCGATAACGGTGACATGTGATGGTTACGCGATGACGGTGACAGGTGACGGTTTCGTGGCTGAAGAAAGTTCTGCAAACTGTACCGTGTAATATATCAAATAAAAAGGCTTATTTCCAAAATGTCAATTATCTATATGATCTTAAAATGAAGAGTTATTTAATAAAATTAACATTTTTCACCTATGATCTCCAAAACTACTTGGCCTAAAATGTTGAAAAGCCACAGAACATAATTGTTTTTTTGTAGATTACAGAAATCCTTTAAAAAGTTCATGGTAATTAAATATAATTTTCAGATTTATCTTTGCTAGTTCACCTCGCAGTCCGATCTAAAAAAATAAAATTTATCTTATTTTCAAGTAACTTTTGTACCCTTGTATATTTTGATTGTCTCGCAGCTTGCTGTATCGGCCAATACGACTGAAAATTCACCTACCTGAATGATGTTTCTCTTTCTGCCTCATTTAAAATATTTTTTCCTCGACTACAACCTATAATTTAACGCTTAATTCTTTTTTACCTGCCGAGAATCTCAACTACAAATTAGATCAAAAATTCTTGTGTAACATTTTGTGATAATTTGTCTCGACCACTTTAAATCCCATTTCGACCGAAACAAAACAAGCAACATTTCATGCATCGACAACTCTATCTACCGGAATTATGAATAAATTGTAAACATTGCTACCCTTTACAAGAATTCGTTGAAAATTGAATGCCCTTAAAAACGATTATTTCATATTTCGGTTGTCATTGAAATTTAGGTAACGACAAAAAATTATTGTGTCCCATGTAGTATAAGTTGAGCCAAAATTTTGTTAGTTTTTCATATACATTTTTCAATTCAGCTACTCGTTTGCGAGTTCTAGAACTCCAAAGTTAGAATTCTACATTGGTCACTAGAGGAATGTGAAATTGCTGGGAATACAAAAGAATGCAACTTGCCTTAAACTCAAAAAATTATCAACTTGGAAACAAAAAATGACAGGCAATACTTTAGTGAATAAAACAGTTAATAATTTTTAACAAAAATCAAATATTTGTGAACTTTACCAACTTTTTTGGGGCAGTTTAAATTCGATTGTATTGCAGGTAATCTGTTAATATATTCATTCAGTGGCTGTCATCCCTAAAAAATGTTTCGATGTTTAACCACTGATTTCAAAGCAATAGTGCTTGCCACTTCTGAAATAATCATAACCATACGTTCTAAGAATATTCAACGATATGAACTTAAAACTAAAAATTAGAACAAACGTAGAACAATAACTTTGGAGGGCTAAAACTCGGAAATGTGGTCCTGAATAAAAAAAAGTAAATTTTAATATTGTTTTGGCTCAATCTATACGCTTTTTCCAATCAGTCATGGGACATTCTGTATATGTGGATAAAATACCTGATAAGCAAAAGCTGTAAACCACGTTTTTAATTCCTCTGAAGAACAGAAGGATTACTGAAAGGTGACAAATGAGTGCAATAGTATTGTAATGTTTTTGTTATTTATTTAAATAGTTTTTACTTGTGGGATAAAATTATACACACTATGGCTAATTACTATCTATTGATTTATTTATTGAACTTAATTTATATTCACACTACTTAATGTCTACTAATTTATTTACACTTGTTATAATAGTTCTAATTTATTTTCATCACTTGAATATTACACTATTTATCTTCACTATTTCATTCACTGTCCGATTACTTCTGTAAACTGTCTGTGAACTAACTATTTGTCTTCGTTTCCCTAATTCTCAACTACCTCACTCAAAAAACCGCATTTCAACTCTCGAAAATTCTAGTATTTTCCGCGCTCGTGCTATGCATAAATAAAGCGTATTTTCGAGAATGTTTTCGAAAGGAGCGCAGCCACCAAAATTTACAGTCGAGAGACAGGGCCGGCTTTGAGTTGGTGACCTCGCAACAGTATATTGTGTGGCAAGGGATGAAACAAGACGAGCTCCTTCTGATTACTTTCTACCAATGAATTTTTTGAAACAACCTCTTTTTCATTCAATAAATCAAGGGTTGTAGCTGTCATTTTAAAGCAGCTTTGACAATTCTTGTCTATAAAATATTAAAACGGTAAATCAGAAGATCCCCTATAGTCTGGCTCAACCCTGTATATCTTACTCTATTGAACTCTGTTGAATCCGGAACAAAATTTTGTTTTTATTATGCTCGCAAAACTATTCAGTGATCGATTTTATGTATAACAATGAATAATAATTTTATTTAAACTTCTGATAGATATTATTACAAAATTTAATAACAATACACTTACTCATCATTTTTAACTAATAAAAAATGTGAAAGTCCATTAAAATATAAGCTGTAACATCTTATTTTCGAGCAAACAATGCAACATGCTATTATATAATCCCAAAAAAAGAACTGTAACAAATTGTTACCATAGAACTATTCTATTTGAAAAAAAATAGACCGCAAGTTTTTTGGTTCTCTTTAATCGATCCGTAAATGTAAAATAGGAAGCATAAGGAATGTTAAATATTGTTCTCTTTTTCATTCCACCAAAAAATAAAGATTCCTAAATTTCATAAGAAGTACTGATGTTCGGAGAAGTACTAGAAATATCCAAATAAGTTAAATATCTGGGATTGACCCTTGATTCCAAACTGAATTGGAATTAATTAGTAATATGGTAATTCTACCATGGCACAGGCAACCAAGCTGCACGGAAGTCACTCGATTTCATAGAGGTCAATTCTAAGCTAGTATCGGGTCATAATAGTAACGAATTGGTGAATAAAACGGCCAGAAAAGGCTCATCAATGCCATTCATTGGACCGGATCCATTCTGCGGCGTCGCAAAGTCGACAATAAATATGGCCATAAGGAAGTAGGTGACACATAAATCTCTAGAATGGTGGGCAATCTCACCAGAACAGAGACAGGCGAAACAACTCATTAGAGGACATTCGCCAACATTTCTGGAAGACCTAATTAGCAAAGATAGGCAAACTGTCAAAGCCATAGTAGGTACCTATGTTAACAGGGCACTGTAAGCTTAACAGGTATGCATATCTCATGGGGTTGACAGACAAAGACATGTGCAAATTCTGTCCCCTAGAGGAAAAACTAGGCGATGGGAAGCCTCCGGCAAGAAACTACATGAAAGATTCAGCTTTTTGGCAATTCTCTGCAGTTTATTCGCGAGCTCTCAAAATTTGTGCTTATCTAATGATAAAATCAAAGTATTGCAGTGGAAGAAATAGTGTATGCAACTCGCATTTGAGGGCTATCAATACACTCGTATTTATTACGACATACTGCTTCTTGAATGTCCAGACTAGTACAAGAAATAGTTCACTGGACATAGGAAGTTCAACATTGATTTAATATATTTTTTAATATACAGTGTATAATGTTGCGAGGTCACCAACTCAAAGCCGGCCCTGTCTCTCGACTGTATATTTTGGTGGCTGCGCCCATTTCGAGAACACTCTCGAAAAGACGCTTTGCTTACGCATAGGACGAGCGCGGAAAATACTAGAATTTTCGAGAGTTGATAAAGACTATATATACGCGGGTTTTTGAGTGAATTGAGGAATTAGTGAAACGAAGACAAAGAGTTAGTTGACAGACAGTTTACAGAAGTTCTTAGTAATCGGACAGTGAATGAAATAGTGAAGATAAATAGTGTGATATTCAAGTGGTAAAAATGAATTAGAACTATTATACCGAGTGTAAATAAATTAATAGACATTAAGTAGAGTGTACATATAAATTAAGTTTAATACATAAATCAATAGATAGTAATTAGCCATAGTGTGTATAATTTTATCCCACAAGTAAAAACTATTTAAGAATTTAAATTTCTTGCAATTATACTAGATGTGAGATAGTTTTCCAAACTCCAGAAAAATTATCAATTTTCATAATCTATACTCTTGATGATGCAATCTCATAATTTGTCAGACCGATAGAGTAATATAGGTATGTAATATGTTTGTTCTGGAATTTATTATTAATTGATTTTGTTTGAGTTGAAGCTATCGATTCTTGTAAATAAAAATATAGCTGAATACCAGATTTTTGAGAATTATCAAACGAACTAAATTAATAACAAATTTCACATCAGAAACAACATTTATTACTCTACCGGTCTCGCAAATTACATTTGTATCGTTAGGAGTAAATGGTTGAAATAATTAATGACGTTATTGACAATAAATATCAATACGACGCACCTTTGGTATCTGCATTCGGTGGTAACACTTAGAAAAAACAAATTCAACAAAAAATTCTCCTTGTAATGAAGAGCAGCGTACCTAATTATTCACTAAAACTTATTTACAAAGAATGTCAACATTTAAATTCGCGACAGATGTTTTTCCAATCATATTTATATACATAAATAACATTATCTAATGAATATAATTTCATGCAACATTCTTGTTTTTATAAAGCAGTAATAGGAAAACATGGTGAAAAATTCAGGAATAATAATGGAGAAAGGTTGCTGGATTTTAGAATATTATACAATTTTATAGTAACTAATACGCTTTTTAAACATAAAGATATACATAAATATACACGTGTGATGGAAAGCAAAAATGAAAGGTCAATAATAGATTATGTATTAGTGGAAAAAAGCAATAGAAAGGAAGTATTTGATACCAAAGTTAGAAGAGGACCAGAAATAGGAAGTGACCACTACTTACTTGTCATAAAAATAAGAGAACAAGTAGAGATTACAAACTATGAGTGACAAACATCAGAAAAAATAATAGAATATGAATCAGTCAGATCATAAACACTTCAGAATAAAGAAAAAGCAGACAAAACATTGTCACTAATAAAGGAAAAAGACAAGAATTAACCTAGTTAAAAAATGAAAAAGGAGATATACTGAGAAATGAAAGCGAAGTAATTGATAGATGGAAAGAGTATTTTGAGGAATAACGAGGATCAGACAAAAATGTTCAACCCCGTTATAGAAGTGTAATTCAATGTCTTTTTTTTGGGCCGAGATGGGAAACTCATGTTCCAATGGGTCCAGGACCCAAACAGTGTAGGACTCATCCCCAAGGAAAACCAAACCCACCTCAATCTCGCCGTTACCCCCGTCTCGGAATCACTTCCGTAGCATACTTCGAGACGGGCGGCGATCCCGCGCACACTCCCCCGTCACACCGTCGTCTTCTCCCTATCTTTCACTCCTACCTCTCATGCCTTATCGAGTCCTTTTCTCCCCCTAACCATGCTCTCTACTACGACATTTACCTCTATCCATTCCTCCTCCCCCCTCAACATTATCTCCACCATGTACTCCCAGTACACCGCCTCCCCTATTTCCTCTCCAACTTCTTCAGCACTTCCTCGTTGCTCTAGTATCTAAACACATGCCCCACATCATCTTCCACTTAACACCTCTCGCACACTCCAGTCTCTCTTTTTCCAATCTGGTGGAGGTACCCTACTCTCGACCCATGTCCACCAATTCAATGTTTGTCGGGGCATATATCCCGAGAAGTAGTTGTTGCGTCTTAGTGAACGATCTCTATTCTTTGAACAATATTTTTTAAAAACTTTGTAAGGCGTTATAATAGTATTAAACTGTTATCTTCGACATCTATTGATAATTTGTTTATTCGTTTAAATTGTATTCAGGAAATGTTGATTCGCTGTGAAGTGTGCAAAAGAAAAACCCTCGTATATATAGTCCTTCTCAACTCTCGAAAATTCCAGTACCTTCCGCGCTCGTCCTATGCACAACCAAAGCGTTTTAGTCGAATGTTCTCGAAGGGGGTGCAGCCACCAAAATTCACAGTCGAGGGACAGGGCCGGCTTTGAGTTGGTGACCTCGCAACAATATAATGCACATATTTCTCCAGTCTAGTTATTGAATTTAAACGATTATAATTATTCGTCAATATTATTAAGATCTGAATGCATTGATCTTTAACCTTGTATATCGACCTCGCTTTACTTCATTTTTTTTACTAAGAATATTTCAGTGCGAGAAACCTCAATTTCGTTCCACTTTGCAGAAATGTCTCCGTGGTCATCCATAAGGAAACGGTGTGTTTGATTTCGCAATGCTCGATTGCGCATCAATAAAATGAAATAAACGAATACAGAATTATTCTTTTTTGCTATTAAATGTTCAATAGTAGAAGGCAGGCGAGTTTTATAATAGTGAAAGCAGACGGTTTACAATACCTTCCAACTGTTATATGAACATTTCTTGTTGTTGTTTGTTAATAAATTTATTATAATCTTGTTGTTTAATGATGTTTGTCCATATGTGGTTGATTTGTCATTAGAATGCTTTTTGTTCTTTTTTACAAGTTGTACAAGAGTGTATGAAATGCTACAATTATTTTTTCATCGACCTTCGCAGGTGCTTTAACTCAGAGGTACAGGTAAAAAAAATCTGTATCGAATTTATAACAAACCCCGACGTGGTTACGAAAGAGTAAAAGTATTTCTGCCAATGGTAGAACAAATATTTTCACAGAGAAGCTACTCTAAGCACTAGTGTCGAAACTCAAACAAAACGATTTAACATCCTGTATAATTTGCAAAAAAATATACAGGGTTGCAAAAGATCGGGTTGTTGTTAATGAAAACTCTTCTTGGAACTAACTTGTATATATCTTCATAACATTTTCACATTGATTTACATCTGACCTTAGTGGAGTTCAAGTTATCATTATTTCTTTATTCTATTTGTAATTGTCATCAATATCAAAACTATATATATTTATGCTTACTTATACTTTTATATCATTGTTGTTAAACATGTCTATCCAATATTATAAAAGTATTAAATAAGTAATTGCTGACGCTATTTTGGGAATTTTGGGACCTACATTTAATTAAATTATACGAGGGCACTACATGGTGTTTCAATAAGAATTGTCCATATTGTAACTGGAGAAACATAAACATATAATATGGAGATTTAACGTAAAACATCTTTTCTGTTCGTACTTGGCAAATGGTTTACATATATTACGATATTTTGGTGTTTGTTACCAGAGGCGTGCGGTAGGTATATAATATACGGATATTGTGGAACATAGATTCAAAAAATACGCAGAATATTTGTAATATTGAGAGGGCCAGTCTTTTTATTATATAAAATGTCTGATGAATATTCGTACTCTTAGAAATGTTATAATCCTGAAATCATGACAAATTTGACATATCGTATTTAAAATAGCCTTCACTCAGGCAAATTTTGTAAAATGTTCATTTTTTTTATTTTCAGTATTCGATTACGCCCTCTAGGTTTCTATCGAGATCATTTTTATCATAAAAATATTTGTCCCGACGTACTATAAACGGTTCATATCAGGATTCCCGGAATTAAATGTTACAAAAATCATAATAATAATCATAATGGAGACAAAAAGTCAAGTATCTAGGTTTGACTCTAGACAGTGAACTCATGTGGAACAAACACGAAAAGGAGATTATATACAAAGCAAAAATGGCTCTCATGGTGTCCAGGAATCTGACAGGAAGAAATTGGGGGTGTAACCCAAAAATCCTGAGCTGGATGTACACTGCCATAGTGAGACCAATTATCACTTATAGAGCCGTCGCGTGGAGTAGTAGAACTAACCTATTGACGATGAGAGAAAACCTCTCCAAAATTCAAAGACCTGTATGTGCATTACAGGAGCAATGAGATCATGCCCAACGGTAGCCATGGGAGTGTTTCTCAACCTCACACCACTATATATGGTGATGGAAAGTTTTGCAGAAAGAACAAGATACAGACTGAGTAGAGAGTGAATCGTTAAAAAAAATACCTTCTCACTTCTTAGAGATCAGAAAACCTGGGACATGCCACAAGATGGTATGATGAAAAAGTATAACTTCAACGTAATTAGTTACGGAATTAAGCAACAAGAAGGAATGGGATCCAAATACCATTACCAGACTTGGAAAGAATACAATCCAATGGTACATAGACGGCCCAAAAGCAATAAAGGAACTGGGATAGGAGTGTACGGGCCAGAAACCAAACATTCTGAAAGCTTGGGAAAAATCTCAAGTATATTTCCAGGAAATTTACGCCATAAGAAAGTGTGCATAGCTCAATATTGATAAAGGATATAGAAGGCAAAGGAATATCATGATGTCGCATAGTCAAGCAGCCATTAAAGCACTGAGCTCTTGTGAAAACAGTTCCAAAATGGTGTGGGAATGCACTAGGCGAGAACAATATAGTCACCTTACTATTAACTCCAGGTCACACTGGAATAGAAGGAAATGAAATAGCAGATGAACTAGCAATGAGGGAGACTGAAACACCTTTAAGGGAGCCGGACCCCGTTTGCGGTATCAGCTCCAATGTAATATTGGAAGAAATAGGCATGACCTAAAAAAAGAGAAGATCTGATCATTGGAAAGATCTAGTAGGACCTGAACAATCAAATATTCTTCTGGGTAACTACAATCTGTTGAGATCAAATGAATGCATGAGTCAAAGTAAAACTGCACTAAGAGTTTTAAAAGGGATCCTAACGGGACATTGTCGCCTGAATGGGCACCTGAAAAAGCTCAAAATAGTGGAGGAAGAAGAATGTAGATTCTGTGGTATGGAAGAAGAAACCTCCATCCACATACTTGCGAACTGCACAGCAATTCAGAATCCTAGGGCACAACACCTTGGAGATTACTGGATAGAAGAGGGACATTTACCTAAGTTAAAGCCTGCAGATATCCTAAAATTCCTCCGGGAAATAGGAATAAAGGAGCTACTAGTCTCTGAGACTTTTCGAAGGAACTAAGTAGAATTAAGGGGGCATAATAGATCTTTTAGGTATCAGTGAATGTCATACCAAAATACATACATACATACATCGTACGCCCATGGAGCATGTTGGTGACGCAAAATCAAAAGTTTTGTACCTACCAGAAGTTGCTCAACGCGGCTATAGTTATTTTCCCAACTAGTGCAGGAAATACGCTTTCCGGATGTTTTAGAAACACCATTTTTTCTACAAGCGAGAGGAAAATTGAAAAAATATTATTCAATAAGACATAAAATTACTAGATACAAATTAACAAGTTTATTAGTTACCTTCTGGTTATTGATGTAATCATTGAAAGTTATTAACGCAAGATTCAACTAAACTCCAATAAAACGTAAAAAATGAGCACTGTTGATACCTTGTATGCGGAAAGGTCACTTTTGCGCACGGCGTGCGGAGAAGTGGTATTTAGCGTGCGGAAGAGTAGAACTTTCTGAACTAAAATGCGCCCAAAAAAGTATACTTTTATAAAATATGGGCTTTACGGAGATAAAATGGAATACTGCGTGATCCGTTAAAAAAAAGCTATATTATTTTTTGTATTCCCCAGCTGTGATACGCCTCTGAAATGAAAATTAACCTAAAACCGTCCCTCACGCCACTGAGATAAAAACTATATTATAATTTTCGCAGCAAGTGCAAGTTGTCAAAGGTTTATAGTAATCGGTTTAACGGTACGGCAGCGCATGAAATACGAACAAACAAACCATATATAAGATGGTGAAAATATTCAATTATTATATTATAGTAATAAGCAATAATAGCTCAAGAGTGCTTCGAAAATATTATCTTAAAGAAGGATATTTAATTCTTAATCGTTGAAACAAAAAGATCGAAACGGTAGATCAGAACAGTAACTCGCCACTTCACCATATATAAGATAGTGAAAATATTCAATTATTATATTATAGTAATAAGCAATAATAGCTCAAGAGTGCTTCGAAAATATTATCTTAAAGAAGGATATTTAATTCTTAATCGTTGAAACAAAAAGATCGAAACGGTAGATCAGAACAGTAACTCGCCACTTCACCATATATAAGATAGTGAAAATATTCAATTATTATATTATAGTAATAAGCAATAATAGCTCAAGAGTGCTTCGAAAATATTACCTTAAAGAAGGATATTTAATTCTTAATCGTTCAAACAAAAAGATCGAAACGGTAGATCAGAACAGTAACTCGCCACTTCACCATATATAAGATAGTGAAAATATTCAATTATTATATTATAGTAATAAGCAAAAATAGCTCAAGAGTGCTTCGAAAATATTATCTTGAAGAAGGATATTTAATTCTTAATCGTTGAAACAAAAAGATCGAAACGGTAGATCAGAACAGTAACTCGCCACTTCACCATATATAAGATAGTGAAAATATTCAATTATTATATTATAGTAATAAGCAAAAATAGCTCAAGAGTGCTTCGAAAATATTATCTTGAAGAAGGATATTTAATTCTTAATCGTTGAAACAAAAAGATCGAAACGGTAGATCAGAACAGTAACTCGCCACTTCACCATATATAAGATAGTGAAAATATTCAATTATTATATTATAGTAATAAGCAATAATATCTCAAGAGTGCTTCGAAAATATTATCTTAAAGAAGGATATTTAATTCTTAATCGTTCAAACAAAAAGATCGAAACGGTAGATCAGAACAGTAACTCGCCACTTTCCACTAGTGTGCGTTGGAATCGCGTGCCCCTTCGTCTGTCAACGGCTCGCTGCCGCAGTCTTGACCGGCATTTGTTACGCAGATGATCGTTATTCATCTGTTCGCGCCCGAAATCGTGCTTAAACAATCGCGGATCGACGGTCGATACACGCTTTCTTCCGGATTTCGGAACGTGGATGTGAATCAGTGTCAGTGATATCAACTTGTTTTGTAAAATATTATTGGATTACGCGAATATTTTAACCAATCAATGGCAAGTTAAACTTGGTTTTTATTGTTGATTAGTGGTGGTAATTTCATAAGAATTAATTTGAAGTTCACGAGCACGTGTTGATATCTGTCAAAAGTCAAGTGTACCTATCTGTATATCATTAAATTTATTTTTGTAAAATAGTGATTTGAAATTAAAAATTTATCGATCAAAGTATTTTTAAAGGATTCTAAAGAATAAGAAACTGAAGAAAATGAGTTAATAAATAATTGTTATATATTTAAAGTTGTTCCCATTTTTAACTGATCAATTGTAATCTCCTATTTTTCCAACTAAATGCTTGCACTATTAAAATATTTTATGATTCTTCCAATATTTTATTTAAAAACATCTTGGATGTCTCATACTTTTCATAAATCAGTTGAAAATGGTGTTTTTCCTTTCCTTTCTCAAAGATATCCAGCCTCATACATCTCACACTTATAGTTGTCTGCCAAGGCTCTCATATTTTCTGCTGTCATTTAAATTGTTTGAATTGATTATTTTCGCAAACACAGAAGTTCGTACAAAAATTTCACTCACTCCCTATATGTTTCAAAAGTTGGAAATTGATAATTGGTTTATATTTATAATGATCAAATGATTTGTTGTGAATGAATCAACATTCCACTGTTTATAAAAACTATACATGCACACTTTCTGGCATTATTAAATAGATCTTGTGAATTCAGGTACGGACTAAGCTCAATGGTTGATTATAAAATTGTTATTCATATTCAGTTTTTTTTTCAAATCTAAGTGCGACACCTAAATTCCTCAAAAGTTTTTAAGGAATAAGCATCTTCTTGTAACACCAGGATAAAATTAACGGTTCAAGAGATATAGACAATTTTATGTCGCACTGCACACCTTTTATCTTACAGAGAAACCTCTCAATCTGAACAGTGACTCAAATCCGGTCTCCATTTTGACAGTGCCCTCAAAAGGTCTGTACATGTTGAAACTTTAGCGAAAAAATGATCTTCTGCCTGTTTTACCATTAAATTTGATTCTTCAACAATTTACACACTCATCCAAATGTTAGCTTGTTAGTTGAACGACATTCAAATTCGTTCCAGTTTACTCTGGATGATGCGACATTACGTCCTTTTTTTGGAAGTCTTAAGATATTTTAAGATTCAATATACAGGCTGATCATTTCAAATGGTACTAGCATTGTAATTCTGGAAACCGTAAAAGTTAAAAGATAAATAAAATATGAGTAAAATTGCCTTATTAGGGGACCAAACTAATGGTCGTAATTCGCGTTAGTATACTTGACAGTTGTGCCAACTTTTTAAGTTATAATACTTTATAGTACTTTTTTGACACTAAGTATATTTTTTTCAGACTTTCTATCGTTGATACGTTTTATTGCTTTTTATTACGCAACTAAATCGCATTTTCCACATCGATTATTTCGGGACCTTCTAACGGTGATTTTTGTAGGGTGCGGCTATTTCTTGCGTATTCAATAATTGTGATATATAAATATATACCTCTCACCCACGTGTTTATTTTTGTTTCGTATTTGTGAACCTGTCTACAGAATTAACAATGGAACACATGTTGTGTTCTTTCTTGAAGGTGAATTCGATCACTTTACGATTTAAATTGAATGAATCGTGTTCCGTTTCTACGTTCGATATTTCGGCACAATTCCGGTTTGAATATTCTTTGACATATTGCGTATACTACCATATGTCGTCCGTTTTTGTCCGAATTCTTTTAATATTGGCTACGAAATATATTTATCAATTACTTCATTTTATGCTTGCAAACTTTTATCTTTATATATGTTTTTGGATAGTTTGTTAGGTTTATTAGTGTCCCGATGAGTCTAGATTTAGTCTAGATTTCCATTTATGAGATTTCTAATCAATTTGAGTTGAAAGTATTCTCGATGGTAGTTTAGATTAAATAATATGAGGTGGCTAGTCGGCCTATTCCACTGCGACCCTTTCAGATCTATTATGGTCCTCTGAATCTAGATTACATTCTCCAGCCCGACTCTTTTTAAGTAGCCAATTAGCCTTGAAACTGAATCTTCCATGGAATTTCTTGCCGGTGGCTTCTCATCGCCTAGTACAAAAAACTCCACATTCGCCAGGCAGTCACAGTAGCATAGGATGTGCTCTGCAGTTTCTTCTTCTTGGTTACAGAATCTGGACATGGCTTCTTCTGTCAACCCCATTAGATTTGCGTGCCTGTCAAGCATACATGATGAGCCTTGCCTGGCCGTTCCACCTGCCAATTCGTTGTCCTTATGACCCTCGTGCCCTGGTACCCAGGCTACCATGGTAACTAACATGTGTGTTGTGACTTTAATTTTCTTGTTCCTAATACCCGTCTCTTCTTCAAATTCTTTCCATTTTTAGTAGTTTGATTCAGCAGTCAACCTGTTAAACCAATTAAATCCATTAAAAACCAGTATTGTTGTCTGCAAAAATACCATTAGAATTGCTGTTTCAAGATGATTACGTTAATTTCATCAAATATAAAGTAAAGTGAAATTGATAATAATCTACTATATTATTGTACAATTTTACGACTGGAACAACAGGTTATGGACCCAGCGCCAACGGAAGAAGTTACAGTAATATAAGCGGTTCAATAATTATCCCAATTATTTTTATTGAAAGTTACCAATTTACATCATGTCATTATCCGTATCAGAATGTACCAGCAGAACTCCAACATTCACGACTGTGCAGTCAATTTCTACGTCTGTGCCAAATATAGACAAGCTGGAATGGCAGGCGAATTATGCATCATGGAAATTTGCCATGAGAATGAGTTTGATATTGGAAGGTTTATGGAATATTGTATCCAATGGTACAAACAATGCTGCGAACAAAGACAGCGATAATAAAGCATTTGAGTGTAAGACATACTGTTTGTAAAGCCACGACGTCCAAAGAAGCTTGGAATAATTTGCTTAAAGCTTTTGAATCGAAACATATGAACAGAAAATTCGACTTACAAAGACATTTATTCAGAATGAGACGTGATGAATTTACTTCAATGAAGGAGTACATCAATGATATTATGTCTACAGTTTATAAGCTAGCAGATATTGGTGTAACCATAGATGATGATTTTGTCGCTTTTGTTATGATAAATGATCTGAATACAGAGTATGAGCCTTTGGTTATGGCCGTAACGTATAATAATACAGATCTGTCATCAAATGAAATTAATGCGAAGCTCATAGAAGAAGATGCAAGAAAGAAATCCCAAGATTACGGAGCGAAAAGCGAGGTAGCATTATCAAAGAATGCATACAAAAAGAAAAAGAAAATAAAATGTTATTCCAGTGGAGAAATTGGTAAAAGTCTAGTTTAGTGAACCAACGCGGATTTTGATGAAATTTTTTTTTATATTAATTCGAGGTCGCTGAACACGAAAATGAAAAAAGAAATCGGCGCTCTCTTACCATAAACGAGTTATGAATTTTTGAAGATGAGGTCAGATCAGCACTGCACTGGTTTTAATGTCATATTATAACTGCTTTAAAATGATGCATTATAACTTGTACACAATATTAAATACACTATAATTGCTTTTTAAGATATTCCTCTCACACACACATTTAAAAAACACTGATATTGATATTCATTTCTTGTAAATTCTTTTTTTAATTCCACAATTATTATATATTTTGACATTTTCATGTAACATGACTGACATATCAGTTTTGGTCTGTTTCCTCTTAGTCTTACAACCTGTACCTAATAGCATATTCAGCTATTAGATATTTAGCCACTTGAATTAGTTGCTGAATATTTTCGATTTCATGATTGTGACATGAAAGATAAACAAGATGAACATCATGAACATACACCTATTTTTCCGATAGCTGGCGCTGTATTTGGTTCAACTTTCGTTTAACTGAAATCAGTTATGGAAAAATTGAATGAACAGCCATCAACATACTGTGAAAAAGGCGCGCCGGATCGACGTTTCGCAATTCGCGCGCGCGAATTGCGAAACGTCGATCCGGCGCGCTCGCTTCGCTCGCGATAATCAATGTACTTCATTATTTCAAACGGAAATCCAATCTAATAAATGTATCGAGCTGATAAGAAGCGATTGCGATTTCACTTTGATCTGTGTTAGTTGGTCGCGAAGCGATATTAGTAGAATTTTCAAATTTTCTAAAAAGGGTATTAGGGTTCCACAGAACCGTAAAGTTGTAACCTTTACCCAAGGGGTCAATTGTTAGTAGTGATTTTAAACGAAAACGCAAGGGAACAAAATTGTCAATAACTACAAGTTATTACTAAGATACACAGTATACTGAATTGAACTATCAGCATAATATTGTATCTTATGTATTTAAAGGCACGGAAAATATGCACTTACCTATTTTTTTTTCCAATTCTGTAGTGGAGAAAACAAATAATCGCTGCTTATATAAGGCGTTATCGCCGATGGTTGCCCAGGCTAAATCAAAGTATACTTGAAGCGATTAAACTATATCTGGAGGAAAATAATTGAGAACTATACCTCAGGGAATAAATAATATAGGGTTCTTTGTATTACAGTTTCCTTGGTCATATGATTATGTCAAATCCGGGAATAGGCGCCACCGAGTTTTTAGAAGCTATTATGCTGAAGGCGATCGTAAAAGAAATGTTATACAAGTAATCAAAAACGCGGAAAAATATATATATTTACAAATGACGTATAAATAAATAGTCCAACTAGTACAGGCCAATCTTTTATTGCTAAATAAGATAATCGGCAATACGACGCTCCTGTTACAAGTAAATACAAGAAATATATATCAAAGACAAATCAAAATTGAGTCAAAATTAAATCAAAATCAGTCGAAATATGTCACAAATATTTGTTATCCAAAAGAAAATATCGTAGGTATAAAACAAAAGAATAATCGTTTAGTAGGTGATAGAGGTGTAGTCAAGTATGATCATACCAGCTTTACATGTACCATAAACCTACCTATAAATGCCAAAAGCCGAATAATAATCTACATCATAATACTACCGCAATTATAAAGGCTTTGAAATAAAATTGCATCCCAAATCAAGACAATTTTACAACCGTCCAAATTGAAATTATTTGGTATAACTAATAATCACTTAAACTCGTGTTTGAAACTGAGAATCTTAAAACGATAATAAACGTAGAATCAAGTTCTTTTTTTGTACTTAGCTTTCACGAATTTGGAGGTCCAGCCACCATCCACAAGGTCACTCTCGGGAGTAGAAAACTGGTAAATTTCCAGGCATCGTCTCGGCTGCGAAGATTCTCTGATGTCGTAAAACAGGTCGAACCATGTGTGAAATCTGGGACGAAATCCAATCCAGACAACCAAAAGGGTCCCAAATTAAAACCCCAACAGTAGAAGGAAGAGTAAAGCGTAGAAATAAGGACACAACAGAAAAACCCTCAATTTATCAATGAGGGTTCGCAAAATTCTCATGTCCAGCCCTGTGAAACTAACAATGGACGACCTCCACCAATAGGCTCACAAAATGGTGGATTCTGGCAGGTTTTGAAAGGAGGTTGATTCGATCTTAATGAATCGTGGATCCGGTGTGAAATAATCCCTTAACGGCGGAAAAAAACGACTTCCAAACAAACTACCCAAAATAGTCGAATTTCCAAGCAACTTATGCGAATTTATATCCCCTAATTAGGGTAACTAATCGAAAATTTAACTAATAAAATAACTCGCACTAAGCACCGAACCTTTCGTTCTCCAAAACTCTATCACCTTCTCCCCGTTGCCCTAGAAAGATGGCTTCAAAACAGTCATACCACAATATCCAATAATATAAAATTCGAAATATCCAAAAATCCGTTAATAAAAACAATTAAAATCTAGCTATTAAATTATTCCAGTTGGTAACCTGTAGTTGTCGAGCACAATGGGGAAACAAAAGAAGTACGTCCAAGTTTCCTAAATTCTCCTACCTTGTCGATACTACAGCATTATACATATATACTGTGAACAAGAAACACCGTTCTCGTAGCGAAACAATTTCATTAGATTCGTAGATTAATACCAGCCACTCGGAGAAGACACGAGTTCTACCGATAACCGAAGCATTTGTAAATTTATTAGTTATACAGAGTGTCCAAAATATTAATTTTAAGTCAACTGGTGAATGCATATTACGAAAAGATTTTATTTGAAAGTCAGACCATAACACTACCCCCTCCCCAAAGGATTTACACTGTAAATTCACTTGTAATCAGCTTCGTGATAAGGTTTCAGGTCTTGCGTGTGCCAACGACCTTTTGATTTACCCTGTAAGTCTTCAAGTTCATATACGCAGTAACCCCATTTTTTGAAAATTCTAAAAGGACCTTCAAACTTCCCACCTAGTTTCGCTGTATAATAATTACCAGCATCAGACAATGTAAACTTTTTCTTCCAAACTAAATCGCCAATTGCAAATTCCACGTTACGACGTCTTAGATCGTATTGCTTTTTAGCCTGGTCGTGAGCTTTTTCCATTTTCTTCACAACACCTTCTCGCAGCTTTGCCAAGGTTGTTAGTTTTTGACCGAGATCTACAGGAAGACTATTCGAGTCCTGGAATTTAGAGCAATGTTCGGAACCATGGAGCTTCATCTCAGTACCAAAATTTATAAAGTATGGAGTTTGGCCAGTTACAGCATGTTTAGCTGTGTTAACTGCACAAGCGAATGCAGAAAGATCAACATCCCAATCTCTCTGATTTTCAGACACAAAAGATGATAATATTGTTTTCATAACTCTATTCACTCGTTCCGTTAAATTGGATGAGGGATGATAATTTGGATTACATAATATTCTTACACCAAATTTTGATTTAAGGCCCATAAAGTCAATGCTTTTAAATTGGGGCCCATTGTCACATCTGATTAACTCAGGTACTCCGTAAGAAAAGAAAATTCTATCTTCTAATAGTTGAATTATTGTTTTGGTATTGGCCTTTCGAATAGGGAAAAACAAGTTAAACTTACTGAAGGTATCAGTAACTACGAAAATATGCATATTACCAGACTTGCTTTTTGGTAAGGGGCCAAAAAGATCCATACTAATAATTTGCCAACAGCGAGCTGCAATAACAGCACTTCCCATTAATCCACCAGGTAGTTTTTGTTCTGGCTTAACTTGTTGACAAGTTACACAGCCCTTTATAAACTTAGCCACATCAGCCTTTAGGCATGGCCAGTAATACAGTCTAGCTACTTTGTGGAATGTTTTGTGAACACCAAGATGACCACCCACGGTTGTATCATGACACGATGATAAAACCTCCTTACGATTTTGTTTAGGAACCACCAACTTCCAAAAGTCGTCATCATTACGAATTTCAGGAAAATCGAGATTAACCCTTTTATACAATTTATCTCCAGACACACGCCAACAAGGAAATAAGAGAGGATTAGCTTTCACTCTATCCAACATATTAAGATACCACCTATCTTTTACTTCACCAATTTGTATCACAGATATTTCAAGCTCGCCACTTACAGAATCCGGATCATCGGCCACTGCTCGACTGAGAGTATCAGGGACTACGTGTTCTTTTCCTTTGCGGTGGATCACTTCAAAATCAAATTGTTGAAGCCTTAAACACCAACGACCCAAGCGACCTTGAGGGTTTTTCAGGTTGTGCAACCACTTTAAACTAAAATGATCGGTGATAACCTGAAATTTTGAATTCTCCAAGTAACAACGAAGTTTCTCTGCACTCCAAATTACCGCCAGTAGCTCGCGTTCTGTAGCACTATATACCCGTTCAGTACGACTCAATGTTCGAGAAACGTAGCACACAACATGCTCACGGTTGTCGTAAAATTGTGTAAGGACCGCACCAACACCAAATGACGAAGCATCCGTTTGCAATATAAAGCCATGATCAAAATTAGGACAATCCAAAATTGGAGCAGACACAAGAGCATTTTTAATGTTTTCGAATGATTTACGACAATCCTCGTCCCAATTAAATTTCACACCGTTGCGAAGAAGTCTAGTAAGGGGTGATATGACGTCAGAGAATGCAGGAATAAATCTTCTGTAGTACGAAATCATACCAATCACTCTTCGTATGTCTCGAACGTTTTTAGGCACCGCTAAATTGGTAATAGCTTCTACTTTACCTGGGTCTACAGAAATACCTTGCCTATTGACTAAGTAACCAAGATACTTCAATTCATCACGACAAAACTTGCTTTTTTCCCTATTTAACGTCAAACCATTAGAAAGCAAACGCGTAAAAACTTCTTTTAAAATATTTATATGAGTATCAAAATCAGGTGTAACCACAATAATGTCATCCAGATAGCAAAAAACATATTTATCCAATTCTGGACCCAAAATAGTGTCTATCAACCGCTGAAATGTTGCTGGTGCATTGTGGAGACCAAAAGGTAGTCTAGTAAATTGAAATAAGCCACGCCCTGGGACTGTAAACGCGGTATATTGCTTGCTATTTTCTTCCAACGCAACTTGCCAGTAAGCACTTTTTAGGTCTAGCGATGACATAAACCGAGCACCCCCTAGTTTATCCAAAATGTTTGAAATGTATGGTAGCGGGTAAGCATCACGCTGAGACACAGCATTTAATTTCCTAAAGTCAACACAAAAGCGCTGTTCTTCGTTGGATTTCGGAACAAGCAACACGGGAGATGACCAAGCTGACTTAGAGGGTTCAACAATTCCATTAGTCAACATTTCATCTAACTGTTCATCAATTAATTTTTGTTTGAAGGGAGAAACAGGGTAATACCGTTGTTTTATCGGGGGGCTAGACGTAACTATCTTATGCTTAACTGCAGAGGTGCAACCAAGCTTATCGCCAATTTTATCAAAATACTCTGAAATCACCTCATTCAGACATTGCTTTTGTTCAAAAGTTAAATCATCTTCACCATGAATATGATTAATTTGCGGTGTACTTAATATTTCAGACGAAAAAAACCATTCTCCACGACGCATATCAGGAACTATACCCATTGTTTGCCAAAAATCGATCCCCAAAATAATTTCATGACGAAGTTTAGGAACAACAAAAATATCAAATATTTTTACAACATTTCTCACTTGAATAGGTGCTGATATAACCCCAATACATTCACATGTGTCATTGGACGCCACAGTACACAAGGTTTTACGATTCTGATCCAATACTAATCCTAAATTTTTAAGCTTTTGCCAGCCAAGAGAGCCAAGAAAAATTTTGTTAGCACCAGAATCTAATAAACCATAGAGTTTTTGACCTAGAATACTAATCTTAAGATAAGGACATTCACCAGGGCCTACATGAGATAAGATATAATCTAAGACGAATTTTTCCTTACAACTAGAGTAATCTATGGTCGATTTGGTAAACGAAGACAATCTCCGACCTACGATTGACTTCGTGTGAAGTTTCCCGATGAATTTTGGCAATCTGGACAAGTCCTCTTAGTAAAACCAACCTTTTTACAAGAGAAACATCTAATTATACCTGAAGTGCAATGTTTCGCTAAATGATTAGGCTGATCACACTTAAAACATGTTCGAGGTGCGATACTCCTTTGAAAAGTTGTAGAGTTCCCTTGAGGGTATCTTGAGTTAGTATTGCTACCTGAAGAAACAGAAACTTCCCTAACTACTAGTGGCTTATTTTCAGGAGTAGCCCTATAATCCAAATCAGGTTCCAATGACAAATTACCAGGCTTAGGGGGGCTATATTGTTCGATATTAATCTTTGTTTCCTCTAGTTTCCTGCAGAGCTCAATTAAATCGAAAGGGGTGTTTATAGTTTGAAGTGTAAGACGCTCTTGGTAAAATGGGAGAATATTAGACTTCAAAACCTTTAATCTCAAATCATCCGAAACCGGAACAGGCATCCTGTCAAAAAGTTTACTCATAGCTGCAACATACAACCCAATTGGTTCGTCAGGACCCTGAGTTCTATTTAAAATTTGTTTCCAAAGCTGGTCACTAATATGTGAAGGTACAAACTGCTCTCTCATGAGACCTATTAGAGTATCCCAATCATTTGCATATTTAACTACCATATGATAAAAATTTAAAGCATCACCCTCGAATAAATCATGGGCTGATAAAAATAGTTCAGCCTTACTAACCTGTCGAGACCTACTTAATTCTTCTACTCGCTGCAAAAAAGAATTAAAACTCAATCCAGAATTACTGGAAAATTTTAAATCCCATTTATATACAGGAACTGACTTAACACTGCTAAATTGTTGACCAGGCATAGTTATTTGATGTAAACTAGAAGTATTTGCACTGCTATTGGTTAAGGTTTGGCTAGGAGACTGAGTACCAAGATTAGGATCACTAGGTACGGAATTACTACCCTTATCCTCAAAAAGCTTAACTTTATTCTGGTAATCCGGAACAAGTTCTGATAAAGAAATTAGTAATTTTGACCTATCTTCGGAAATACTATCATCATCTTCTGAAATTCTCCCAATCCTACCCATTAAATGAGCGAACTTTGTTTCAATTTTTTTAACTTGGCTTGAAGAACCACTAAAGGAAGAAACATGATCACGCAATTCATCTAATTTTTTCTGACATTCTGTAATCTCCAATTTAGGATCCAAATTACATTTTCCCTTAAGGGGACTATTGGATTTTTCTAAAGCTAAAATACTTCTAAGGTGCTTCCGCAATGAGTCAACATTTCCCTGATCGGAAATACCCCTCACTGATAATTCGTACTCTAGTTCATCTCTTACCAGGTTATTCACCTGCATTTGAAACATTTTGTTCAACAATAAGCAAAAAAAATACCCCAAGATGAAAATGGAAATACTTTTGTAAAATAATCAATAAAAAAAATTGTTTAAGATTCTCACCACCAAACTGTCAAAATCGAGAAATATAATATGACCAAAGAACAATAATTTATACACTCAAATTCACAAATAGGTTGGGCGCCAGTTATTAGGGTTCCACAGAACCGTAAAGTTGTAACCTTTACCCAAGGGGTCAATTGTTAGTAGTGATTTTAAACGAAAACGCAAGGGAACAAAATTGTCAATAACTACAAGTTATTACTAAGATACACAGTATACTGAATTGAACTATCAGCATAATATTGTATCTTATGTATTTAAAGGCACGGAAAATATGCACTTACCTATTTTTTTTTCCAATTCTGTAGTGGAGAAAACAAATAATCGCTGCTTATATAAGGCGTTATCGCCGATGGTTGCCCAGGCTAAATCAAAGTATACTTGAAGCGATTAAACTATATCTGGAGGAAAATAATTGAGAACTATACCTCAGGGAATAAATAATATAGGGTTCTTTGTATTACAGTTTCCTTGGTCATATGATTATGTCAAATCCGGGAATAGGCGCCACCGAGTTTTTAGAAGCTATTATGCTGAAGGCGATCGTAAAAGAAATGTTATACAAGTAATCAAAAACGCGGAAAAATATATATATTTACAAATGACGTATAAATAAATAGTCCAACTAGTACAGGCCAATCTTTTATTGCTAAATAAGATAATCGGCAATACGACGCTCCTGTTACAAGTAAATACAAGAAATATATATCAAAGACAAATCAAAATTGAGTCAAAATTAAATCAAAATCAGTCGAAATATGTCACAAATATTTGTTATCCAAAAGAAAATATCGTAGGTATAAAACAAAAGAATAATCGTTTAGTAGGTGATAGAGGTGTAGTCAAGTATGATCATACCAGCTTTACATGTACCATAAACCTACCTATAAATGCCAAAAGCCGAATAATAATCTACATCATAATACTACCGCAATTATAAAGGCTTTGAAATAAAATTGCATCCCAAATCAAGACAATTTTACAACCGTCCAAATTGAAATTATTTGGTATAACTAATAATCACTTAAACTCGTGTTTGAAACTGAGAATCTTAAAACGATAATAAACGTAGAATCAAGTTCTTTTTTTGTACTTAGCTTTCACGAATTTGGAGGTCCAGCCACCATCCACAAGGTCACTCTCGGGAGTAGAAAACTGGTAAATTTCCAGGCATCGTCTCGGCTGCGAAGATTCTCTGATGTCGTAAAACAGGTCGAACCATGTGTGAAATCTGGGACGAAATCCAATCCAGACAACCAAAAGGGTCCCAAATTAAAACCCCAACAGTAGAAGGAAGAGTAAAGCGTAGAAATAAGGACACAACAGAAAAACCCTCAATTTATCAATGAGGGTTCGCAAAATTCTCATGTCCAGCCCTGTGAAACTAACAATGGACGACCTCCACCAATAGGCTCACAAAATGGTGGATTCTGGCAGGTTTTGAAAGGAGGTTGATTCGATCTTAATGAATCGTGGATCCGGTGTGAAATAATCCCTTAACGGCGGAAAAAAACGACTTCCAAACAAACTACCCAAAATAGTCGAATTTCCAAGCAACTTATGCGAATTTATATCCCCTAATTAGGGTAACTAATCGAAAATTTAACTAATAAAATAACTCGCACTAAGCACCGAACCTTTCGTTCTCCAAAACTCTATCACCTTCTCCCCGTTGCCCTAGAAAGATGGCTTCAAAACAGTCATACCACAATATCCAATAATATAAAATTCGAAATATCCAAAAATCCGTTAATAAAAACAATTAAAATCTAGCTATTAAATTATTCCAGTTGGTAACCTGTAGTTGTCGAGCACAATGGGGAAACAAAAGAAGTACGTCCAAGTTTCCTAAATTCTCCTACCTTGTCGATACTACAGCATTATACATATATACTGTGAACAAGAAACACCGTTCTCGTAGCGAAACAATTTCATTAGATTCGTAGATTAATACCAGCCACTCGGAGAAGACACGAGTTCTACCGATAACCGAAGCATTTGTAAATTTATTAGTTATACAGAGTGTCCAAAATATTAATTTTAAGTCAACTGGTGAATGCATATTACGAAAAGATTTTATTTGAAAGTCAGACCATAACAAGGGAAAACAGCTTCTGATAACCAAAGTCTTATAATATTAGCAGTATGTTCAAAATTTTAATTGGAATTACACCTGCAGCAACTATTTTCGTTGTCAGCAGTGTTTATAGAGGCTGAACAACTGAGGAGGTGATTTTTTTTAAAGAATTAATTGATGAGTGCAATTCAGAGAAAAAAAATTGTTCAGCATCCTCAATGATCAAATTGAATGGTTCATTATCCTTCAAATAAACGATAAATATCAACCAAACTTATCTCAAAACTAACCATCTTTCTAAAATCATCATCTCTCAAAATTTGAAAAAAAAAATGTTTCAGCTGTAATACGGCGCTAGCTATCGTAAAAATCGGTGTATGTTCATGGTGTTCATCTTGTTTATATCTTCTATGTCACGATATGGTCACGATCATGAAATCGAAAATATTGAGCAACTAACTCAAGTGGCTAAATATCTCTAATGGCTGAATATGCTATTAGGTACAAGTTGTACGACTAAGAGGAAACAGACCAAAACTTATATGTCAGTCATGTTACATGAAAATGTCAAAATATATAATAATTGTGGAATTAAAAAAAGAATTCACAAGAAATGAATATCAATATCAGTTTTTTTTTAAATGTGTGTATGAGTGGAATATCTTAAAAAGCAATTATAGTGTATTTAATATTGTGTACAAGTTATAATGCATCATTTTAAAGCAGTTATAATATGACATTAAAACCAGTGCAGTGCTGATCTGACCTCATCTTCAAAAATTCATAACTCGTTTTTGGTAAGAGAGCGCCGATTTCTTTTTTCATTTCATTTCATCAAAATCCGCGTTGGTTCACTAAACTAGATTTTTTCCACACTACTCATTACTGCAATGTTAACGTCTTCAAAATCTGATTGGATAATTGACTCAGGCGCCACATCACATCATGTCTCCAAACAATGACTGGATGACAAATTTCAGTGAAACGAAGAAATCTAATATCTCAGTTGCAAATGGAGAAGAAATTTTGTCAAATGGTATGGGACATGTGAGTATTGGCATGTACCATAATAAATATATTATCACAAAGACAGTTAAAAATGTGATGTATGTACCTAACCTAATAACAAACCTTTTGTCAGTGAACGCTATGACTGAAAAGGGTCTTGTTGTGTCATTTGATAATTTTGGCTGCAAAGTCTACGATGAATCAAATTATTTGTGAAAGGAAAAGTAGAATTCACTGGACACTTGAAAAATGGGTTATATATTGCTGACACATGCAATAAAGAACCAGTGAGGGCGTTATCTGCCACCACTTCAGACCACATGATATGGCATAAACGTTTAGGTCACTTGAACAGAAAAAGTATGCGATTACTGAAAAGTTTGGTATCTGGTTTACACCTTGGTCAAGAAAATAGTGAACCTTGTATTCAATGTATTGTTGGAAAGCAGACTGTTAAAAACTTTCCTAGTAGGAGTTCAAGAAGAGCAAGTGAGTTATTAGAACTCAACCATAGCGACATAGTAGGACCGATGGAAGAGACTTCATGGGGTGAAGCGAAGTATTGCCTTATTTTTGTAGATGATTTTAGCAGAAAAACTTTTTGCTATATGCTGAAAACAAAAAGTGAAGTTTTTTGTTAGTTTCGAGATTTTAAAGCTTTGGTAGAGAACCAGACAGAAAAAAAGATAAAACGCCTTATTAGTGATAATGGTTCAGAGTACGTCAATAACGATTTTAAAAAATTTCTTAAAATTCACGGCATAATTCATCAGACAACTATTCCGTACACTCGACAACAAAACGGAATAGCGGAACGGACTAATAGAAAAAGCTTGATGTGTGTTGTTCGATGCGAATTTGGAAAAACGATAGCAATGAACACCCCCATCTATTTAAAGAACAGATCACCCACCGCTGCTGTGAAGGAAGCAGTACCAGAAGAAGTTTGGACCATACCATAAATTTGATGAAAAATCACGTCAATATTTGATGATGGATTATTGTTAAACATCGAAAGGTTACAGACTATCAGATAAGCAGAATCCCCGCAAAATAATCGAAGCACGAGATGTGGCTTTTATAGAATCTGTAAAGATTCACTCAGATTATTCACAAGACACTCAACAAAATAGTTGCTTGTGTGAAATCACTAAAATCGGAAGTTTAGAAAATATCCAAGAACAAGTTGCATTTACCAGAAATCAATTTACAGGGTAACAGTTCGTTAATAACCGAAAATATTAATAATGTTACTGAAGAAATTTCCGATGAACAGGAAAATATTGAAAACACAAGTTCAACTTCAGAAAACGAAAACGAAGTTGAAAGTAATTATCAGATTAGACGATATCCTTCAAGGGAGAGAAAACTTCCTCATAGATATGACGATATGGAATATTCTTATTCATCAGTATTAGGTAACAGATGCTCGTTCAAGATCTGACAAAAAACTGTGGGAACGCGCAATGGAAGAAGAGTTGCGATCACTAGCTGAAAATGAGACCTGGGAGCTTGTTGACCGTCCCCCTGGAAAAAATGTTGTCAAATGCAAGTGGGTTTTCAAACTTGAGATTGGAGCTGATGGAAAAGCCCAGAGACATAAGGCGAGACTTGTAGCAAAGAGATTTTCACAAAAATTCGGAGATTATGTAGAAATATTTGCAACCGTTGTAAGACTCACCACAATAAGAATATCATTTGGACTAGCTGCAGAACTGAATTTGGAAATAGATCATGTTGATGATATAACCACCGCATTTTTGAACGAAAATCTTTGAAAGATCTTGGTGAAATTAAGGAATGTTTCGGAATGAGAGTTATAAAAGATAGATTAAATAAAACAATTACTCTTGACCAGAAAACTTACATAGAAACTATTTTAAAAAGATTTGGAATGGAAAATTCAAAATCAGTGAGTACTACATTAGAACCAAATTTGAAATTGGGAGAATCTTTGGAAAACGATTCTCAATATCCTTATCAAGAACTCATCGGTGCTTTCATGTATTAGTCAGTATGTACACGTCCTGCCATCACATATTCGACAAGTTGAATGAGCCAGTTCAATAGTTGTCATGATAAAGAGAGCATTGGAAGAGAATTCTTAGGTATCTGAAGGGTACAATAGACCTCTGTCTATGTTTCCAGGAGAGCCGAAAACTTATTCAAGGTTATGTTAATGCTGACTGGGGTAGTTGCATAGAAGATCGTCGTTCATACACCGGTTTTGTGCTGACATATGCTGAAGCTGCTATCAGGTGGCAATCTAGAAAGCAAAAAAGTACAACTGAAGCAGAATACAACATGGCAATAGCCGAAGGAGTAAAAGAAGTTATGTATGTTAAAAGATTATTCAATGAGCTATACAAAGAATGTGAGTCAATTGTGGTCTATAACGACAATCGAGGAGCAAACAAGCTTGTGTATAATCCAGTTTTTCACAATCATACTAAACACAACTTCATTAAATATCATTACGTGCGAGAGCTGGTTGAGAAAAAGGAAATATCGGTAATTTATCTGCCTACGGAAGTAATGCCAGCTGATATATTAACTAAGCCATTGTTTAGACCAAAACATTCATTCTGTGCTGTACAATTAGGATTAAGAAGATTACAGTGATTTTATTAATTGTTTGACATGAGATTAAGTGAGGGTGTTAGAATATATAATTAGTAATCTAATGTCAAATAATGTTTTTCAGTTAGTTGTGTCAATGTTTTAAGATGATTACGTTAATGTCATAAAATATAAAATATTAAATTTCTCTGGTATCTTTTCACTTAGTACTTCATGCAATTAAATGTAATTGAATAGGAAAATATGGGTAAGCAAAAATCCAACTATATTCTCAATCGATTCAACACTGCTTTCTTGGTATACTTTTCCAAAACTGTTGGCAAATGCATCGAACAGTAATTCTATTAGATATTTGACCTAAATTTCTTTTGATTGACATAAGAAAATTGAGGCTATAAAAACAATTTAACAACTTGTAACTGTAAATAAGTGGAATATGGACTAGGTAGTTATGTAATTAAATAGTCTTATATGCAAGTCTCGGAAGAAAAATAATTGATTTTCTTATAAGAAGTTGATGATGATAAGCAAAAAATAAAGTTGTACTTACCTATTTCTTAAATGTAATCGAGAATATCATCACAATTTTCGATAATTGAAACTCTCTCATTTCAACTTCAACGAGTACTTTTCATTTTATAATAAAGTAGCAAAATAATAATCACAATTCCATTTAGGTAAACTTTTTATTGACAATTAAACACGCACCTGTATCCTCTCTCTATTTTTTCGTGTTGTGTTCAACTTTCTCTGGTTCTATTTCTGTTTTTGTTGTTTTAAGTTATTCAATTGATTTTATTTTTATTCTGTGAACGTCATTTGTGAACACATAGTATGCAGTACAAGCCACTAAAGTGCGGAAAACTATGTTTTTTGGCACTTGAATTTTCTGTGACGGCAATGTGGCCACCATATGGTGTAGATTCCTGTATTGCAGTATCATCTCCAACATTTTTTTCTCCATCTAAAGTGTGGACAGAACTTAAACAACCTCATTGTTCAGAATCCTGAATTGTATTATGCACATTTCATAATATTATCATCAAATTCACGAATTTATCTTACCATATTATTCATGTAATACCATTTTTTCTTCGCTTTTTTCTTTTAAGTTGTACATGATACAGATCGTTTCAAATTCCACCTACTTTTTATTTGAGCGCTAATTAAAGCGAAATGAAATGAATTACTTACATTATCTTCGAATGTGAAGCACTGTCTCATTGGAGATATAGACTCCTAGGACTAGAGTATCCAAGGGAGGATTTCTCCAAGAAGGACCTAGTGAAAAGACTGTTAAGCCTGATAAGCGCTACTGATCTCTTCACATAAACGGTATAACCAAGAGCACAAAAAACCTTAAGGCTGAGGTGCCGAGGTCGCTAAGTCTCTGATTGGTGGTGCCGAACCAATCAATCAGTTAATCAGTTAATACCTTAGGTATTTACTTGCAGTTTAAGATTTCACCACAGCAGTTCTGTAAATTAAGATTGTTTCGCCAATACTATTTTATCGTTTGGATCGCTTGGAAATCGAAGTCCACCATTGGCTAAAAACAAATATGATTCTTCCAATTTTTGTAAATCAAATTCAACACAATTCGGGTTGGTGAATCGGAAGATATTTGAATTTTATTGAGTATCAATTATTCTGTATTTACAAAAATATTTTTATTATTTTGTTTTGTATGCTCAATCAATTTAAATATCTTCTCAACTATTTTATGGCACTATTCAAAACGATTCAAGTAATGATTCATATTTGTATGTTTTTAAACGACCCCAGCATGCAATAAGGAAACCATTTTGGAACGTCTCCTAATCGTTTATAGTGGGTTACCAAGTACTATTAAAATAATGTGGTTATTTAGCTTTCATATATAGCAATATTTTCACCCACACAAAAAAATATAATATCAATATAACATTCTCTGTGTCCCATCAATATTAATTCATCCCTTTACTCTTGAAGCAACTTGTTTTCCTCCTTATTATCCTCCATTTTTGTTCGAGATTTCCTTTCTGTTTTCCTTCAGTGCCGCTCCTGCTCTATCATTCTCGGTTATACCAAAGCTTTCCAGCCCTTCGGAAATAACTAACATTCTTACTTTGACTAGTAAATAGCTATTTGCTTCGTTTCTCAAAGTTAAAATCATGCGCACCACTTTCTTCTTCCATATATTCAATTTTTTAACATAATTTTGGATCACTGCTTCGATTTATAGATTTATTCATTGGTAAGGTACCACCAATCGTAGGCTTCGAGTCCTCGGCACCTCAGACCTTATGACTTTTGTGCTCTTTTAAACAAAACTGGATATTAGAGAAATATATAAACTCAACATCCATTTAAGTTGCAAATACTTCATCACAATAAGTGCTGAAACTGCTGGTCATTTGTTTGTTGTCAATGATATAATCTAGTTTCGAAGCTAAGAATAGAATCGTTGATCATTTGTGGAGTAATTCACTGCATTTCGAGACGTATGCGATCCTTTAAATCGTTCAAGTTAGTTAGTCTGTTAACATAAACTAGATATTTCAGATAAGTAGCCCCAGAGGAAAAAATCAAGTGGTGTCAAGTCGAGGGATCTTGCCGGCCTCTCAATTGCACCCTTTTCTATCTCTAAGGGAAAATTGTGCCTAACGTCTCTATGATAATGTGGAGGTGCGCCTTCTTGTTGAAAGTATAGGTTCATATTAGGAAATAATCGATTTATTTTATGTATAATCTCATTTTGGAGTAACTCACAGTGTAATATTTTATACAAATACTTGACTTTTGACATTGTTTAAACATAGTGTTCAGTACAGTGTTACTCAACAAATTTATCTTAAAAAATAATTGGATTTTACCACCTTTAATTTAGTATCAATTAAGCAATATAATTTCGTTTTGAAGCACAGTGACAACACAAAAACCCGTCAAGAAGGGGCCCAATCCTATTCATAATAATTATACCTTTTATAAACTTCTTCTTACATTACAATTTCATTTTTCTTCGTTCGAGATATCGAAGGACACATTTATGTAAAAAAACTTGTTTATTATTTTAATTTTATTATGATGCGGAATTAATAACAGTTATTAGTTTAGAAATGAAGGTTGCGTTAACCAGATCTTATATTGCTACCATTTTTTGTCCAAATTAGAATGTGAGTTGATCTCACCAACGTTAGCATGAGCTTCTTTCTTAAATTATGTTACAGTTCACTGCATCTAGAAGTTTCATTTGCTTAATACATTAATATTAAAATAAATAATAACAGAATTATGGATAAGATATATTGTTAACAATAATTCTCTTGGTTTTAAAATAAGTTGATAAATATTCAAGTTTCTTGTAACCTACAAATTTGTCTTGAATGTAAGTAGATGTGTTTCTTCAAAACGAAAAAAATATTACAAGAATGTTGTCGAAGAGTCGAACTGTTTATTATATGACGACAGGTGCTTCGGAAGGTGTCGCGGAATGCACGGGCGCCGAAGTCAAAAAGTGGATCACTCCACAGTAGTAACCGTCTATAAAGTTGTTTATTGTGTTCGTTTGGTTTTTGTGAATTAATTTTTATGAACATTTTTTTGAATCTTTATCGGTAATATTAGTAAATAATGTCATCACAACGTACGATCTAAAAGCGATATTAAAAAATTCGAGTATCTCGGGATTTTTTATTAGTTGTACAATAAAATTTGAAATCTTTGAAAATATATGTTTTGGCAGTTCAAATTCTCGAAAACTGTTCATATGACATGTATGAAATTTGGCAGATATAAACAGTCGAAACTGATACTTATATTTATTATAAAATGACTTCCGTTTTTCCTATCATTTCGGGTAACGTAACCCCAGCATACTTTTTTTTTAAATGGGACAACCGGTATAATATTTCGATTTTGGATATAACATTCAAAAACAAATTCATCGATACCACACTTGTCATCGTTGTATTGTGCAGTAATGATGATAGGGGCAATTAAATGAACATCTGTATACTTTATTTTATTAAAAAACGTAACATAGGTAATTAAAAAGTACAAGTAATTAAAAAAATTTAAGAAAATGTTGAATTTGATGACCATTTACATTGACACAATGTTCAAATATTGTTAAAAGGTTTCTTGTAACTGCTGCTGTAATCATTTCGGGTGTTACGGTCCGACATCCGACATAGAAATAAATCTAAGGGTGTAATATCCGGAGAACGGGGTGGCCACAGAATCGCACCATTTCGCCCAATCCATTTTTCAGGAAATGTGTTATCAAGATATTCTCTAGCTGGCCCAAAAAAGTGAGAAGATGCTCCATCTTGCTGCCACCACATTGTTTGCCTTTCATGTAAGGGAGTATCTTTCAAGTAATTCTGGTAGAGTATTTTGAATAAAATCTAAGTATCCTTGCCCCGTTAATGTTCCTTCATAAAAATAGGAACCAATCAATCGACCGTTAAATAAACCGCACCAAACATTGATTCCCCATATTGTTTGAAAATTGGTTTCGCGCATCCACTTTGGATTCTCCTGCGAACAATAATGACAATTATGGCGATTAACAATACCATTGTTATGAAATCTACTTTCATCACTCCATATTAATTTTTCTAAAAAAGAAGGGTCATCATTACTTTGTACTAACATTTCAGCAATAAAATTTATTCCCCTTTCAGGATCTGCAGGAATTAATTGTATTTTATAGGGATGATATTTGTGATTTTTCAATATTCTTTTTATTGAACTTCTACTTATTTGTAATTCTTGTTCAAGAAATCGAATTGAGGTGTGTGGATTTACCTGAAGATAAGCCAAAATATTTATCACATTGTCATCTGTTTGAGCGGTCTTTTGACGAGGAACTTGATTTTTACCGCTTGGAAAAGAACCAGTTCTTAGCTTTCGTTCGACATGGACAAAAGTATTTTTGCTTGGAGTTATTCTTTGAGGAAAACGATTTCTATACAAACCTTGAGCATGAGTTTTGTTTTCTTCCACATTCTCCATAAATAAAAGTAGCATGTCAACATATTCATCGTAAGTAAAAATTGAAGGCATTATTTACTTATTATTACACTGTCTACACAAGATGATGACTAATAATTAATAACAGTTCATGAATAAACTTCACCTAACAATAATGAATGACAACCTATGTTGTTGCTACTTAGTAATTGTTTCATAGCCACTTAAATTTTCGAGTGCAAAATATTGCTTTAATAAATTTAGTAAAAATAAATAGCCCTTATTATCATTACTACAAAATACAATGATGACAAGTGTGGTATCGTTGAATTTGTTTTTGAACGATATATCCAATATCTAATATATACTCATTTAAAAAAATTATGTTGGGGTCACGTTACCCGAAATGACAGGAAAAACGGAAGTCATTTCAAAATAAATATAAGCATCAGTTTCGACTGTTTATATCTGCCAAATTTCATACATGTCATATGAACAGTATTCGAGAATTCGGACTGTCAAAACGTCGTGGGACACCCTGTATAATTTAAAAAGAAATATTTGCGAACTATCTGTATAAAATGAATTTTTTCGGTGTAGGGAGATTTCTTAAAATTTTCTTCAACAAAAGTTTTCCATTATTTTCTATTTGTTGCCAATTGTTTGCTTCTGTCATTGTTTTCCCTATTTCCTCTAATATTTCGGCTATGCTGTTATCCCAGGACTCTTTTGGTCTACCTCTGTCTTCTTTTACAATCATCTTTGCTTCCCATACATTTTTAACCAGTCTAGTATCCTCTATTCGCTATAGATGTCCCCACCAGCTCAGTTGTCTTTCTTCTCTATAGCCTAGCTTGGTTTTTGTTTCTAGCTCCTCTCTTATGTCTACATTCTTTATTCTGTCTCGTTTTGTTATTCCTTCCACAGATTTCAGCTATTTCATTTCTATAGCTTGTATTCTTCTCTTCTTTTTTTGGTCCTGTACCCACGTTTTGCTGCCATAAGTCAAAAGCTTTCTCCAAGTGTATGAATGCGAAGTCTTTGTTTTGCTATTTTGTGTTTTTCCATGATTTGCTTAACTGTAAATATGTGGTCGTGTACACTTCTTTCAACCCGTATTGTGCTTCATCCAGTGTTGGTTCTATATGCATTTTTAATTTCTTATCAATAATTTTTTCGTACACCTTCAGGGTTGAACTTAACAACATTATCCCCCTGTAACTGCTGCACTCTCTAACATCTCCTGTTTCATGTATTGGAAAAATTATTGCTGTCTGCCAATCTTCTGGTATTTTTTCTTCGGGCCATGATTTATTACAAACACCTAAAAGCAATTCTGTTCCTTTTTCTCCCAAATTTTTCATCGTTTCTGAAGTTATTTTATCGTAACCTGCAGCTTTTCCGTTTTTTAATGTCTGTATTGCTTCTATAATGTCATTCAAAGAAATAGCATCGCTTGTTTCTTGGTCCTTATTCACAGACTCCGTTTTTTCTATTGATTCTTCATCAGAAGTAGTAACTAGTAGTTTTTGAAAATAATCCTTCCATCTGTCCATTATTTCAATATCATTTGTTAATATTTCTGCTTACTATTTACTATTTTACTACCTCTCATTTGTTTATGGTTCTGTAGAACAGTTTTTGGTTGTCCTTACTGTTTTCTTCCAATTTCCTACCAAAAAGTTCCCAGCTCTTCTGTTTTTCTTCTTTGACTACATTTTCGTTGAAAATCATGTTAATTATTTACGATATTTTATATTTTTACTGCCTTCATAATTACAGAGGCAAAATGAAATGGGCCTAAGGAAAAAAATTTATAGGAAGTACTATGATTATTTTTAGTCTCTCTATCATATATTATCAATGTTTTTCAAATTCCATCAACTAAGTTGATTATGATCACCAAAGATAGAGTGAGACATTCCCTAAATACATAAGTAGCAATTTATTCTCACTTTCTTGTGATACTACTAGAGCTAATATTTTATAATAAACATGAAGAAAATGCTTGTGGATATTTGTATTCATTTGTTATTAGACATATCAGAATTCCGACCAGATTAATATCAGTGAGTCGATCAATCAATCAATCGTTCAATTAATCAATGTGGATTTTTATTGCGATTGTTCTGTTATTCATGCTGTTAGTAATAAAACAAACGCTTGGATGAAAAATAATAAATCTGTCACAGCATTGCGCCATTAACTCACTATAGTATAAAGGTAAAAAGTAGTTGTTACAGTAAATTCATTTGTTGATTCACCAGCAGAGATTTTTCGGAAAAAAAGGACACTTCACGCTCTAGCTTCTTAATAGTAGTTTGTACAACCAAGGTGGAAAGTATGCCGACGCATGCGTGATAAGCGGTATGTTCAATTGCTTCGAAAGCGATCCGCACCTTGTAAAGTTATCAATTTCAGGTTAAAATACGTTGAATATGTACTTGAAGAAAATAGTCAGTAAAATATTACTAAAATCTAAATACTAAGATCAATTCGCTGTGATACGAAGTTGTTCGGGGTTTTTACAAGGACTGAAGCCTTTCCAGCAAAGGCTTGTTAAATGTTCTACCTTTACTAGCTACCAGTCTATCTTAAATCATTCCAGATATGGAACTGCCATCTCAAAGAAAAACGCTGAACTAAGCCTATTTTTTTGTCAGCAGAAGTAGGTTAGGTTAAGTTTGTCGTGAGCGGAACTATTAGGCCTTCCACCTAACAAATTCAACTTCATAGTATTGACCGATTAGTTTATTCGGTCAATACCTGATTCGGACCACGGCGGATCAGTCACAAAATTATATGTTTGGCTGTTCCATTATCTTTCAGACAAAGACAGAACCTCGGATGTTCCGGCAGTTTAAGTCTTACCATTATGAGGATTTAGACGACAGTGGTCTCTCAAAAGGCCTGATAGATACACATATTTGCTACTTGTTCGGAGGCAATGTATAAACTACTTCGAATGGAACAATCCTGGAAAATTATGACATTCAAGGTATTTATGTTGGTTTGGTTGAAATCAATAGGATCTTAATGGCCGTTTCTGATCCAATAGAACCGACTACAAGAGATTCTGCCTTCTCATCGTCATACATACCAGAATGACAAGGATCCAGACTAGAGATACTTCGTTGAGTCTTTCTATTGAGGAATTTGTTGCTTTCAAAGCAGCTTGTTATTCCAATTTATTTTATAAATTTGTACCAGAAACTACTAGTCTCTAAGACTTCCCTGGGGAACTAAGTAGAAGAAAGGAGGCACAATATATATTTTAGGTCTCAGTGAATATCACCCCAATATACACACATACATGTGTGTGTACCACAAGGCTGCTAGGGTCTGAAACGGCATCCACTGGTCCTTAACCAATATTTGGAATATCAAAAACTGCTGCAAGTGGTTGTACATCTCGGTGGATTCGAACAAAACATCAGACGTACTAGATCCACATGCCAAAGCAAACTCGTAGTCAAAAAATGCTCGGAGTCGCTGACTAACCTCAGCAGGGGCCAGATAAGGAAAGTTACGGAATAAACCACCGGTCACTGTACCCCAAGGAAGCACATGCATACAATTGGCATGTATAGGGAGGAACCTATCTGTAGGTTGTGCATGGAAGAGGAGGAAACAGCCTCACACATTATCTTTGAATGTGAAGCACCGTTTCATTGGAGATATATACTAGGAATAGAACACCAAAAAGGAGCATTTCCCCAAGAAGGATCTAGTGAAAAGACTATTGAGCCTTATAAGGGCTATTGGTCTTTTCACATAAACGGTACTACCAAGAGCACAAAAGTCCAAAAGGCTGAGGTGCCGAGGTCTCGAAGCCTCTGAATGCTGGTGTCGAACCAACCAATCAATCAATCACTACCAAGCTATCTGCTTTTGGTAGTTCTTCTTGACGGAGGACCCAGCAGTTCCTATTGGGAGGTCACTCAATTATGTAGCTTTCAGTGTCCACCAGAAGTCTGCTACGCTCCAAATAATCCCGTTTTGTATCATTGGGAAGAAAGGAAACGTTGGAACCCCATCCTCGAGTCCTTTATTTTGCTTAAACAAAACCTAAAAATTGGAACTATAAAATTGACATTATTGAAAGATAATAATTGATTTGAGAGAAATAATAATCATTTTAAAAAGAATATTGGGTCGTTTGTGGTGAGTTGGATGTGGAATAGGATTTCAATTAACTACAATTGCGTCTATATAAAACAACAAATATACTTACAGGGGTAAAAAGATAACCATTTCTGGGTTTCTTATGTTATTCTTGTTCTTGTAATATTCTTTAACATGCAGACCCGATTCACTTAACTAGCTATGATATTTAATGCGGTCAAGCTTTTTATACTCTTGTTTTATCATTTTCAATCTCTCGCAGCATTTTTTAAAATTTGTTTACTATAAAAATCTCACTTTCACGAATAGGTGTTGATTTTCTTTTAGTATCTAGTTACTACACCTTTTACTGCAGGATTTTATGTGGTAGGATAAGAAATTACTAATTTGCATACTTTGAAATCCATTTATTCTGCAGATACTATAATTTTATCAGCAGTGTGAGAAAGCGATGGAAATTACTGTTTCTTCATTGGAGTACCTTTATGGACAATCGATCGTCAATAAACCTCTTACACCGCTAGTTGTTTTTTACTATTTCTCCTTAAACATAAAATTTCATCACTTCTACACATCACATTGAATGAATGATTTAATTAAGTGGAGTGTTGTATCCCTGCGAAAAAATTAGATACATTGTATCCACTTTTGTGTCCATCTTAAGCACACCCCCTTATCCTGTTCCTTCTACGACGTTCAGGATCTGTTGAGGTGTCTCTTTTACATAAATTTAAAAGGGATGTTTATGGTCCAGTGCCTGGTTGAAGCTTCTCTTAAAATTTTTGTACGCAATGTATTTTGAAGATCTGATTTACCTAATTGAACAAAAAATTGCGACGTCAAAAATTCCTAATCCACACATAAACTAATTTGAATAGAAGTCTGTCAGTGTGTCCAATTTACTAGATGTGACTCAATATTAATACCTACAGAGAAAAACTACACTATTTTCATTGTTATAGACATTATGGATGTATCTCAAAAATACCATACGTCTCGTGAGCGCACGTACCAAACGTCCTTCCACCAACTTGAGATGTTGGCTTGATCGGTGCAAAATTGAGATTGTTTGCAATTTATCTTGAAATCCATTGGCAATACTGCATACAAAGCAGAAAGTCATTGGGTAGCACGTTGGACATGATCTGGATACAATAAACTTCTTTCAGAACATATCGATTAGTATTGTTACTAACATTTACTTGCTGAGCAATTTTTCTGGTACTCGTTTCCGGATGTTCGTCGATAATTTGAAAAGCTTGATCTTCGAATTGTGGAGTTCTCGCAGTTCAAGTCGTCCAATAATATTCCTCGATTTTCCAGCTACTTATAAACGTATATGAAATTTTGTTAACGTTTCAGAACACTATGTATCTCATTTACGAAAACCCAATCGCCCACAACAATATTTTAGATTACTTTGGAAACACCCTATATATTAGCCGACTTTCTAAATCTGAGCTAGTTCTCGAAGGTATAAGTTCTCTTTTTTTATTCCTTTTTCGGATGTACTTTTTTTGAATAGTTCAGGTAATAATAAATTCTCCGATAAGATTCCTTACGTCAATTAACACAATTTTACAATTTCAGTGATGGAATACTCTATCAATATATCCAAATTCGATATTCTTTGGATACCAGATGGTGTCCGTTATTTACCAGGGTTAAAAGAAAACCAAATCAGATGTAAATGCCTTCACATTAAAATACCTTTTAAATTCAGTTCAATTTTCTTAATGTCTCGGAATAATTGGTGCGGCCGATGATTATCTTCACCTACAACGTGGTCTTCAGGTGTAGTAAATTACTTTAAACGCATTACAAACCCACGACGTTCTGAACGATTGAAAACACCAGAACTATAAAAGATCGATTGAAAAACTACGTGCCTAAATCTTTAATAAAAGCTTTGCTTCGATTGAGAAAAATTGGTTGCTTCACATAGAATTTTATTATTTTTTATATCCAATGTTCAATATCTATGAAGAACTGTTTTTTCTTTTTTTTCCTTTTTTCCTTTCCTTTTTTTCTTTTTTTTCTTTTTCTTTTTCTTTTTCTTTTTCTTTTTCTTTTTCTTTTTCTTTTTCTTTTTATTTTAAAATCTTTAATTGGATTTTTCTCTGGAAATTGCAAAATCAGTCAAAAACTCATGGTTCCGTATAGTTCATCGAATCAAATTTCTTCTGCAGACCTGAGCAACCCGACGATTTTTAGGTTTTTGAAGCTTGATGTCTCTTAATAATACTGCAGATGTAGCTTATACCGGTGTTCTTCTTAATCAATTAATTTCGTACCCTACCCAACTTTGAAGTCATTTATCGGATGAGTGAGCATACCTATCCTTTCTGAGGTGGCTTGTAACTTCTCGGTAAGCTAGTGATAAAAAAGATAATTCTAGTGTTACTTACGGTATGCTTTCGACTAAGCTCTAGGTAAAACAATGGGTCGTGAATTTTCGCCTAAATGTTGTATAACACTTAGATAATAAAAATTTGTCTGGCATATAAATTGTTTGAGCGCAACGTCATTTGTAAAATGAAATAATATAATTTACCCTGATCAAATGACGAAAAACAGAGTAAATGGTTTTTTATAGGTACGTAGATGATCATGAAATAAAAGTCGGGAAAGTAACTTAACAATCTAATGAAGAATATCCTACTTAAAGTCGACTTTGGTCCCTACTATTTTACATATATGGCCCTTGGCCGTCGTACATTTAATATACAAATTAATAAGATTTCGAGGGAAATTAGTTCAATGCTAAAGGTTCTACAACAATATGATGAATCAAAGAAATATATATCGGCTTATGCATCTATAAATGGTTTTCGTATTCTCCAATGGAGAAGAAAAACGAATTTTTTGTCCATAAAGTACTGGACATGATATGATCCATACTTGTAAAAGCAAGTATAACGTAGTGTCGGAAGTAGAGAATCGAACTGAATTGATTTTCAAATCAAGTTGCTAGTTGAATCAGATTGATTGTAGAATGTAAAATGTAGAACGTAGAGTGTAGAACGTAGAATGGAGAATGTAGAGTGTAGAGTTGTTGCAATCTAAAAAGACACAGGAATTTTTAGAAGCTTCTACAAGCAACAAGTGCTGTCGGCGAAAGCAATTAATTTAGAATGACAGAGTCATCCCACAAACATTTCAAAGATATATACACGACAATCATTAGTAATGTATAAAAAGGTATTGACTTACTTAGAATTTCCTTCGACACAACTCACATTATAATTGTCTTTTTTTTTAGACAATCAAGAGAACGCCGGTCAGGCTTGTCTCCAAAATGGAGATCTAATTACCAACAAACTTTTCTGCGCACATCATTTCTGACAATTTTCGGATGTTTTAAATCTTTAACAGTGCCCTCTCAGAAAAGATATGACAACATAAGTAAGGAATCTAACTTGCGTCGACACTATAATTAAATGTAGTTAAATGCGTTTCGTAGGCATTGCCGTTAGATGGCTCGAGAGGTACTAAAATAGGTAATATATAAGCAAAACGAATTATTTTGAGCAGAGAAACAGGATCTCCTGTTACAGGCTGTCCAAACAATGCTTGCCTTCTGCGATTCAGTGTCACGTATTTGTACTATATGTATTGTGCTGATCCTGGTTTTTCATTGAATTACTCTAAATGAGGTCTCCATTGAATAATTTCATCGCAACAGCTGGTCTTTATCTAGTGTCTGACCAGTCGTTAACACCAAAGTGGTAATTATCAGCTTACTTCACCTCTTAACTAGCTGTTCTGCTTCTTTCTTCGGCTCCGATTCTTCAATTTCTACTAAATTAATTTCAATTTTGCCCAAGGCCATAAAAATAATTATTTGACCATTTGCAAAGCGATGTGAAAAAAATAAGAATTTGAACAAACTGATACAGGGCACAAAGTTGCTATGAGAAACATACAATAAACCGTGTGTTATCGGAGAGTTTCTCAGACGGGCTCTAGGAAATAAAAAAAACACATTTATACTACAGTTACAGTGCATACCAGTTTTATGAAAGGATCGTCTGAAAAATAGCCGTCTTTTTTACAAGAAACTCACATTTATTGGTTATGATATACAGTCGAAGGTCAAATGTTAATGCTTTCGCGGTATCCGAATAAATACATCAAAAATATAGCTGACTAAGCTTCGCAATGTACGACTACCAGCGATGGGTAGAAACCAAAGGATAGTAATAAATACATACTTCTCTATTGGGTCTTTACTTAAGTTCTTATAGACCTGGAAACAAAAGCTGTTTATTACAGGCATAGATAAAAACGATATACATTCAGGAAAGCTTATGGTTCAAGGAACATTCAATAACATGGTGGGGGTGGGATGAAATATAATAAATCGAACTGGCTTTCCAATTCGACGATTATTTTCTGGTTCCAACACTCGAGGTCGATGCTTTCGTTTCGACTATTTCTGCTATTCGAATACTTCCTTGATAATTTGATGCATTTGAGTACACGCCGAACAGAGGACCGAGAGAGCCAGTGACGTCACAACGGTGCACAAAAATTTGTTAAATGAGCCTATTAATGAATGATTAATGCAGATGAAACTGTTTATGCTGAGTCTATTGTTCTTTTAAACAGCTTGTTATTGCCTATTCCATAAAACGTACAAAAGAAAACGTTTGTGGGTGGACTTTAACTACCACAGTTTATCATCACCAGATCAATTTTAATAAATTGCTTTTATAATTTGAAATTCAGGTAAACAAACTGAATAATTTGACAGCCGAATAAAATAATGTGAGAACGGAAAAACAATATATAATATGATAATTAAAAACTCTAAGGAAGAAGTAATTCTAATTAGTTCAGATTTTATCAAAAGATAAAATGGTTTTATTACATATAAAGAGACAGATAATAATTATATTATTAACGGTTCGTTTGAACAAGAATGTAGTACTTAATGATTTACTTATTGCATATTTGAAATAGAAAGACGAAGATGTAAACAAAGTTGATTGGTTAAATATAAAACCGTTATCATATATGTATTTAATGTTATGAATAATATTTCCTCTATATAGTAGAGCCGTTTTAATTGCTATTAGGAAAAATTATTAAAACAACTGACGGTTTCAGATCAAAATAAAATCAAAACAGCACTTATTAATAATTACCGTTAAACCTTTCTGATACGGGTGAATTTTCTTAATCGATACCAAGATGAATCATGTTGCAGTTGGTCTTAAAATTGTTTAATGATGAAGCCAAAACAAGATATATAGACTCGTAAACTAGAGGTCAAAGTATGTGTCGCTCCCTGTTATGATCTGCTTATTGACGAGAGAGATCATATCTTTTTCTAGAACTGTTAAAAATTGGCAAATAATTTCATTTCATATTAAGCTTTGTTCCAGGTTCTTATGTCAGAGATTTTCTTTCTTCGACATCACCTGCTCCAGTCATCTGTTCTTTGGCATACATCTTGGTCGTGTTGTCTCAAATCTCTAGTGTTCATTATACATGTACAAAATACTTTGCCCTCCTATGGTTTTTGGTGATTTATAAGTGGTCTAAGTGATGTTCATTTTTAAACATTTGTGATGCCTTTTGGCCCAATATAATAATAAATATTTAAAATAAGAATTAAATTGATTTTATTTCAACAAAACATTCAAACGTTTTAATATTATATAAATAAAGAGTAAGAAGGTTATTGAATAGAAAGTCAAGTTCAAAGCGTGAAGTAAGACAAAACAGTAATATGTTTATTTGTTTTATGTGAACTTGACTGGTTATATAAATATGCATTCAATATTTTTATGATAGAGAAGTCGATTCAGAATAATTCAAGAAGATCATTCTATATAGTTGAATAGTCAGAGATCGGTGTAATCATTAACCATTAAGTATAAGTACGCTATACGGCTAGGTACTTATGCAGATCATTAGTAATAGTAAGTAGTGTAATATATTATAGTAAAAAAATCAAACATATCCCAGTGCTAGAAGAAGTTGTTTCATTCCGTTACGATGATCCTCCAAGGGACCCGCAACACCACCGATTCAGAGGCCTTTCCACACCCCTAGTCTACCAACGTTTCCATTGGAGACTCAACCATTACACATCAACCGATGTTAGGGTAAACTTGAAGTCCATAATACCATTTATTTTGAACACAAGTGCCCCATAAGGTTCGGTCCTCTCTTCCTCAGGTAGATAGTTGAATCTCCAATAAAACCTTTTAAATCTATCTACCATCTGAATGTATTCATCTTGAGCATAACGAGTTCAAAGTTGTACCTCTATTTTTGAGTCGAAGATCGCAAAACCTACAACAATACTCAAATCATCCAAAAAAAGGAAATCGATTAGAATGATGGCATCCAAAGTGATGATGTGAATAATATTGTTTGTCTTCAAAAATTAAGTCCAATATTTCCACTTATTTTTGCTCTAAAACGGATCCTACAGGACGCGATCCTACAAAGCTCATTAAAATAGGCATTTGATTAATTGGGAAGTTTGGAGTTGAGGGTTTTTATGAACAAGAAAACATTTTTGCTGTTTATTTATTTGAAAATATTGTTGGAGGGGGTTTCAGTAGAAAGTTTAGAGAGAGGTTTGAAGGCAATTACAAAAATAGGTTTTTCATCTTGGTGGAACATGAAGACACGAGTATGAAAATTACGTAACGATCTGTAAAAGTTTTTCCGTTATATTTGTGTATTTAGAGCGTAAAGTAACAGATTGCCGCTTGAGAAAGAATGTTGCCGCGCGACGCGACATAATTTTTTCTACAGTCGTCCTTTTAATAATTAAAAGTTTTTTATATTATCTTAGGTTATAATAGGTGTGCTAGAATAATCGTCATTTTCGCTATTCATCATGATTAACCTTAAAAAGTTTTTGACAGTTTTTGACAATTTCTGATAGTTTTTGACAATTATTGGCCATTTTGACAATTTTTAAAAAATTTTAACAATTTCAAAATTTTTGACCATTTTTCAAAATTATTGACAATTATCGACCATTTTTGATAGTTTTTGACAATTATCGACCATTTTCAAAATTTTAACAATTTTTGACAATTATTGACCAAATTTGACAATAATTGTTCATTTTTGACAGTTTTTAAAAATATTTGACAATTTTTAATCATTTTTGATAGTTTTTGACCATTTTTGACAATTTTTCAAAATTTTTAGACCATTTTTGACAATTATTGACCATTTTTGACCATATTTGAAAAACTTTAACAATTTTTGATAATTATTGACCAATTTTGACAATAATTGTCCATTTTTGACAATAATTGTCCATTTTTGACAATTTTTGACAATTTTTGACAATTTTTCAAAAGTTTTAACAATTTTTCAAAAATATTGTTTTTTTCAAAATTATTGCCCATTTTTAATAGTTTTTACCAATTATCACCATTTTTCAAAGTTTTAACAATTTTTGACAGTTATTGACCAATTTTGAAAATAATTGTCCATTTTTGACCATTTTTCAAAATTTCTTTTAAATTTTTGACAATTTTTGAAAATGTTTGGCCATTTTTCAAATTTTTGACAATTGATCATTTTTGACAATTTTTGATAATTTGTGACAATTTGTGACAATTTTTGACAATTTTTGACAATTTTTGACAATTTTTGACAATTTTTGACAATTTTTGACAATTTTTGACAATTTTTGACAATTTTTGACAATTATTGACAATTTTTGACAATTATTGACAGTTTTTGACAGTTTTTGACAGTTTTTGACAGTTTTTGACAGTTTTTGACAGTTTTTGACAGTTTTTGACAGTTTTTGACAGTTTTTGACAGTTTTTGACAGTTTTTGACAGTTTTTGACAATAATTGACAATTTTTGACAATTATTGGCCATATTTCAAAATTTTTGACAATTTTCATATAATTTTATTCTATTTTTAAGATGACAAATTGTTAATTATTCAATTGAGTAAATTGGGAGGGCGTGGTTTGATTAAATAAGCGAGCGAAAAAGATTCCTTTTTTGCGCTAGAGCGTAAAGTAACAATCCTCGGCATTTATCGACTTTACGATTTCATTTAAACATAGTAATTAGTCATTTTACGCGAGACTGTAGAAAAAATATATTTCTGTCTTTTGTATAATTATTGACCTAAAATATAAACCTTGGTCAGTCCAGTTTTAAGAACCAATCAAGTGTGAAATTATCAATGCTCTCTTGATGATGATTTACATGTGAATAGCAGACTTAGTGACTCCTTTTCAAAGTAATAGCAAGTTATTCTCAAATAACGAAATTCCCACATACTTCGTCTTCATAAAGAACACCCTATTGAGGATAATTTAACGGCTTGTATATGCATGTAGAAAGATAGAGGCATACTAAACAAAATGTCAATAAATTTAAATCCGTGACTAAAGAAGGAGGTGTCGAATTTTGCAGCATCTGAAAGCGGCGGCGGCGGTCGGTTCGATGTGTGTTTAGTTATCGCGAAAACGTTCGTATTTATCCGCAATAGCCGCGATTGTCAAACACGTTTTCATTGTATATCGACAGATTATCGTGAACAAGTCACATATTTTCTTAAATTGTAAGTTCTGGAATACGGAGGTAGTACCAGATGTTTAATTTTCTGTATTTATATTGATGATTATTGATCTTAGACTGACCAAGGACAACAGATGTACCAGAGGGTGAGGCAAGATTTTAAAATAAAAAAAATACAAGGGAAACAAATAATTGAACAGTCTACAAAACAATAAAAGGCTAAACAGAAGACTAAACTTAAAATCTGGGAGTGAAAAGATTTAAACCAATTCACGATGGGAAAAAATCAGAACAAGAAAGGGAGCACAAACAATGAAATTCATTAACTGTCAATAATTGAAGTAATCTGTTTAAAAATGCTGCAGAGTCTAGGCCATCAGGATGAAAATGCCAAGAAGAAAGAGGATGGAAGAGTTATGGAGGATGTCGCTAAAAAGAAGAGCTAGGGTCTCAAACTGCATTCACTGGTCCTGAACCATTTTTTTTATTTAAACAAACATAACCCCGCATCAACTACCAAGAGTTATTAGCAGGGCAGACATTAACAAAATAGTGTGGTACATTTATAATAACAAAAATTCAATTTTAGATGTTATGTTTATGTCTTCGAGATAAGAATTAGAGAGATATATTCTGAAAACTGGAAGGTGTAGATATTTGGCGTAAAATTGAAATTACAATAGGTATAAACAAACAAAACAAAAGAAATAAAAATGAATGTCCAATGAGTATAAATACATTTTGAAAATTTTAGATATTGTGACAGTTTCCAATGTACTGGTTGAGAGAGTAAAAACAAAATTTGAGTAAATACATTTTTAAATTCCTCCTAAATTTATTCAAACTCAAAACTTTCATTTCTGCTGGTAAGATATTAAAAAGAGAATAGTTGAGTGAATTCTTCTGTGACCTGGTCAGACGAAAACGATTTGTACGAATATCACATGCTTGTCTAGCATTGTAATTATAAAAGTCTGAATTTTTTGTTAAGGAATCAAGATTTTTGTGGATTTCAATAAGGGTGTTAAAAATAAATAAGGTCGGGAGGGGCATTATCCGCAGATGAACAAATAACGCCCTACAGTGTACACGGAAACTGACATTACTCAAAATCCTAATTGCTCTCTTTTGAATTACAAAGATATCTTTGACCGACGACGAATTTCCCCAAAGCACAACTCCATAGTTAATATGGGAATGTACAAGGGAAAAGGAAGCCGTTTAAGTTGTCGAAGTAAAAAAACTGAGCTTGATAATTTGTTTTTTAAATAGTCTACGTGAAAATCCCACGACAGAGATCTATCTAAAAAAAGTTCCAACAATTTAACACTTCCAGTTTTTTGGTTAGAAGAAGAAAAGTAGAGATTTTGTGTCTTCTCCGAATTTAATTTAAGTTTATTGGACAAAAACCATAGTTCAGATTTGTTTTCAATATCATCCGAAATTAACTTGAAGTTTTCATAGTTTTTATCGGAATAACTAAAAGTGGAGTCATCGGCAAATAAAACAGATTTACATTTATATAAATGATAAATAGCAAAGGTCCAAGAACTGACCCTTGAGGAACGCCATGAACAATCGGTTTAAAATCGGATGAAAAATTATTACATGATACAGCCTGATAAATATTACTTAGATACGACTCAATTAGCTCAATTAGTTTCACACCTCTAATGCCATAGTAGTTAAGTTTACGAAGCAATATATTGTGAGAAACACAGTCAAACGCCTTAGAAAGACCTACCTACATCACTAATAATATTTAGAACAGCCTGAGTAGTCGATCGTTCTCTTCTAAAACCATATTTCGAATTACAGAAAAAATCTTGTTTGTCGAAGTAACCATATAACCTCTGCCTTAACAGTACCTCAATGATTTTACTAAAAATAGAAATATTTAAAATTGGACGATAATTGTCAACCTCAGAGGTATCTCCTTTTTTATGTAATGGAAAAACTTTAGAGAATTTGAAGGCATCGGGGAAAATTCCTGGATGGAAAATTGAATTTATTAATATTGTGAGCGGTTTAATTATAAAATAACAAGTTTATGATTGAGCTATTGAAATAATTTCTATCTAGATAGCTGGAATTTTTTTAGGGAACTGATTATATTACTAACTTTCCCTTCGGTTACTGGTGTTAAAAAGAAAGGAGTACACGGTACTGGAAAGTTTTTTAAAATTTGGCAAATCCTCATGAGTTACTGTGGGCAAAGTTTTCATAACACCATCAGCAACACTTGCAAAAAAATTTGGAGACAATGGAAAATCTTGAGGACTAGATTTTGTTTTATTTCTTTCGAAATTGATTGTTTTCCAGCAAGCTTTTGGTTTATTTTGCGATGTTGCGATAAAATTATTTTAGGCTAACTTTTTTGTCTCTTTAAGCTTTGAATGTCTTGTTTGAACTTTCGAAATGCTACGATATCATTTGGATATTTTCCAGTTTCTGAAACGAGTTTTAAACAAGATAAATTATTTACTTAATTACAGTTAACTGTAAATAATTGTCATATTAGTAAAGCGTGATCTATAGACGTCAAAAAATAATAGTTCAATGGTGGGTTCTATCTTAACAGATATACCAACCCCGTTTACTTTAGAAGTGTAATTCAATGTCTGTCGGGGAATATAGCCCGAGAAGTAGTTGTTGCTTCTTAGTGGACGGTCTGCTCTTTGGAAATTAATTTTTCTAATTTTGTAAAGCGTTTAATAGTATTGAACTATTATTTTTTGACGTCCATAGATAAATTATGTCTCATAGACTTTAGATTCTCGTTGAACCAATCTACAGGACAATGATTCATTTTAGGTGAAATTGTCCCTAGGCTAAAATGTTTAACGACTAAATTTTTATAAGTACTTGTAAGAAAGTTAGCTGAAAAATTGACATCTTGATTCTTGTTAAATATTGACCAATTAACCTTATCTAGTGATTGTTTAAAATTATGCATGCCTAATTTTGAGAAAATACTTCTTTTAGGGAGAATATTACTAGCCTTGACTACCTACTTCCTTAAAAAGTAAAAAATACTGACCTCTATGGTCAAAAATGCCCGGTTCGAAAACTCCCGTTCTAAAACAACTCTGATCCATACTTGTGAATATATTCTCAATACAGCTTGCAGATGTTGCTGTTACCCTAGTGTAATCCCGAATATTTATTGATAAATTTAAGGAACACAATAGATCTGTTAAATATTTCAATTGCAAAGAATCAGATTTAAAATTGATATTAAAATCGCCCAAAATTACGATTTGGGTGTTATCACTTATTATTAAGTAGGTTTTCAAAATTGTTAAGAAACGTATCAAATTAACCACTTCCTGATCTACATACAGTTACAATTATTAGCTTCTTGTTTATTAAATCGATTTCAGAAAATTCTGCATCTTGTTCAATGTTATAATCATCAACGCTATGAGGTTTAAATTTACTACATTGCTTTACAAATATGTCAGTTCCACCCTTCTCAACTATTTTACTGCTAGAAAAATGTGCAAGACGGTACCCATCTAAATGTATACCTAGTAAATTGTTTTTTCTCTGCCAGTACTCAGAAATGCATATAATCTCGAATGAATATTCTGATAAAAATACATCTAGCAATTCAATCTTATTGGATAAACATTGGATATTGAGATGAAACACACTCACTGAGCATCCCTCATTGAACAATTTTTTTAAAACATCATTTTTTGTTGTTGCTATGTCAAACACTGGGGACGAGATTAAGATGTCTGACAACTGCTGAAAATTTCCCATAGTTTGCTTCTTAAACTTGAATCTTCTCACAACCGATCCATTGTGCTAAACAGAAGGATTAAATATATCATCCAGATTATCCAATGGAAATGAGACTTTATAGGAGCAGGAACCGACCGTTCTGTTCCATTCGATGCAAGAGAAGATGGTGAATGTAGTTCAATTCCAGAGTTATTGTTGAAAGTTTGTTTTAATAAAAGGATGAGATCTTATTGTTCTTGACATCTCTTCTCTAAATGAGACTTACAGCTTGAAGGTCCTTTTCCAATGAATTAGTAGATTCCGATATCCGATCACCTAGTACAGGTGATATCTTCTTCGGTATTGTGGAATTTCTCACTGTCAGAATTGATAAATTCGCCAATTTTGTTTAAATAGTTTATTATTAAATGCACATTTGTTACATATACTGAAACTTTAAAACTCATAATAATATCGATTAGTTCATTTTTCTTCAATTTATTAAGCTCCAACGTTAACACAGCTACATGGATCGCGGCCATTTTATGTATATTATATTTATATATTATTGGGGTGTCAAACCATCGTAGGACTTTTTAATTTATCTAAATGAAACATTCAAATCCCAATCACTAGAAGGTTTTTGTATATTTCTTTCCTTTCTGATATTGTGAAAAAATTGTGCATATTCTAACTTCCTTTTTAATCTCGTGTTCAATAAACATTGCTAACGCTAACTAACATTTATTCATTTCTCTGGTGACTGTAGTAAATTATGTCCATAATTAATTTTATCTTTAACTAAAAATAGAGAGAGAGAGACCAAAAAATGACATTTTCCCTCGTACATACAAGATTCTCTCCACATCAGGTATTTATTCTAGCTGGAAGACATAGTCTTTTGCCTTAATTAAGTTTAACCGGCTCTCGGTTAGTGCTTAAAGTCGAAACATAAACATCCGCGCGGTTACACAGACACTGCCGATGGCCCAACGATGGCAATTACGGCCGCTTCTTGTAATTGCTTTGATTTGATATCGCATTGTTGATGAAGTTGCATAAATATACCCTGAGGAATTCTACATCTGCCTATGATTTCGCAGAATTTTCTGCATTTGTGGTTTCTTCGTTTATTTGCTCGTGTCCAAATTAAGAAACATATATATATATATATATATATATATATATATGCCTCTTAACATGTAGGTTTTTTGTTTCCTTATTAATTGTTATTGCGATGCTAGTATAGTACTTGTTTAAACAAGAATCTGGTCAAGTTTCGCTGTTTTGATAATTAGAATGTACTGCGGTTGGATAAACAAGAAATGATGTCGTCTATGTTTTAGATGAAGTTCATAATACATGGTGTACCAAATTTATTTATTTCGAAAAAAGGGAATATGCTCAATTCAAACTCTTGACGTAGCTGTATATATGTTACCGGCAAAGTATAAAAGTCTGGTATTGATTGTATCCTTATTGAAGTTCTAAAAGTACAGAATATTATTAATCACTTTTCTTATGTAATGTATATGCATTTTCAATAACAGTGAAACATTTTTCTTTCTGCCCTCTCTTTCCCTTCACCATTCTATTTCCCTTTCCTTACCTCAATATCTGCCCTCCACAATTTTTCCGAGCCACTCTGTCAAAGTTCCCGATAACACTGCTGCTAATTTATTGCATTTTTCTCGTGCTTTTACATAGCATTGAATCCAGCACAAAGTTTCGGGTCCAGGTAAAGTGCTAAGGAACAATAACTGTATCAGGAACAAATTAACCCCATTTTACAAAATCCAGGATGTCTGAAGTATGAATTTGCTTGAGGAATTTGCTATTACATTGTTAAAGAAAATCATTTAAAACGTGGTTCATAATATTAAAGAAATATGAAAGAACAAAAAAACAAAATCATATTGATATATATTCCTGGCATTGGAACGACATTGCTACATAATAAAGATAGGAAAGTGGAAAACTGCTAAGAAAGAATAGTTAACAATATTTAAGCGAAATAACTTACCATTCACATGAATGCACTTTTTAAAGATAAGATAAGATAAAATAAAATTTTTACCAACACATGTCCACAGGAAAGAAGAATGAAACCTCTTTGCCACTGTTTAAATACACGAAATCATGTGAAAGATAACAGACTTACGTCTCATCTTCATATCAAGCTCAGACGCCTTGACTAGGAAAGGAATTTACATTTCAATGGTGAATTCTTAATTCATATTCAATTAATAAGTGGTAGAAGAAGAGATAAGAACGAGGTCGAAGTGGGAATAGCAAATAGCAGTGGCTATTTTCACGACAGACGGTCCTGGTTCGGCCCGTATGAAAACGTGGATTTCGACTCTTGTCGACAGTAAATATATTCAGCCTCGAAACATTTCTCGGTGTTGGGAATTAGAAAGGACTGGCTATTCGCCGCCCACACGATAATTTATGATTAAATAGAAGAAAGTAAAATGAACGAAATTGACGTTACATGCTCTCTGTTCCAGTCCTTTACAGATCCTAGTACCAAGGTATACCTAGGTCCTGGTTCAATCAGTGTATCATCTGGCCTTTTTCTTGCAAGTTTTTCAGCTTTTTTATTGTCCTCGATACCTTGATGTTATTTCATTCGGATAACGTCTTCAGTTTATCGATCCCATCCTAGTCTAAATGTCAGTTTCTAGCTCGAAATTGCCTTGAGTGCTTCCTTACTGTCTGACATAATGTGGATCTGCAGCTCTCCATAGCTCTCCAGTTGTTCATTCTCACGCATTGTAAGATTGTGTTTATCACTGTCTGAAACAGGAGCGTCTGTCCATTAAAAGTGTGGTCTTCGCTTTCCCTATTACTTTTTCCAAATGTTGGTTCCAGGAAAGTTTTGAGTTAATTGACAATCTACAATTTCTCCTTGTAGTCTTAAAAGTCCTAGTACCATCTTATTCCTATGGGTGTGTCATTCAGGCCAAACTCCTATAATTATAATTAACTAACTATACCAAATCCCATGCTTTTATCACAATTTTTATGTCACGAGATTCAAGTTTTTTGGAATACCCCATTTAACTTTAAGTGCATTTGGTAGATTTGGTTACTTATAGAAGGTTTGTTTCGAGAAATGTAAATTTATCGTACATTGATAATAAATGAAAATGGAATATTAACATATACCTATTTCCTGGACTTTGGGGCCACTTGAAAAAGGGTGTACCCGAATTGAGCGAATGTATGAGGTTTTCTTAGTCTAGTGTAATGCCTTTTGGCCCAGTATAATAGTATAATAATAAATATTTAAAATAAGAATTAAATTGATCTTATTTCAACAAAACGTTCGAACATTTCATTATTATATAAATATAAATTAAGAAGGTTATTGAATAGAAAGTCAAGTTCAAGCGTGAAGTAAGGCAAAACAGTAATATGTTTATTTGTTTTATTTGACCTTGACTGGTTATATAAATATGCATTCAATATTTACTATAGGAGAAGTTGATTTAGAATAAGTCATGAAGAACATTCTATATCTTCGAATGGTCAGAGATCAGTAATCTTTAACCATAAAATATAAGTATGCTATACGGCTAGATACTTATGTATATCATTAGCCTTAGTAAGTAGTGTAATGTATTATAGTAAATGAATCAAACGTATCCCAGTGCTAGAAGTAGTTGTTTCATTCCCTTGAGATGATCCTCCAAGTGACCCGCAACACCACCGATTCAGAGGCCTTTCCACACCCCTAGTCTACCAACGTATTCATTGGAGACACATCCATTACACTAGGTGTATGTAATAGGAACGGGCTTTTGGAGTGGTTTGATTTATTTGTATTTCTTTATATTGCTCATCTATCAATATTTTTACTAAATTGAGTTGAAATAGGAGGTTACAGGAGCTGATAAAAAAACTGGAATTGATGATATGGTAAAACGTGAGTGGAAAGTGTCTGCTAAACTGAGGGTTGAATGATTGGTTTAAGGGGTGGGTGTCTCCAAGCTGGAGAGGGGAATAAAGTTAGTTGCTTCATTAAGTTATTGTATACTTTTTACCCGATTGATGGTTATACTTCTCGTGTATGTATATACAGCCTAACATATTATCTTCTTCCCAAAATTACACTTTCATCTCGTGGTCTATTTTATTTCTTCACTAATAGACAAAAGTAAATCTTCCGACTGGTCCTCAGCTCTTTTCAAGCTTTTTCAACCTTCAATAGTATATTGTGTCCCAAGGGCAGAAAATGAGCTTTAACAGCCCGAGACTATTATAGTTAAGTGTGTTATCCGTAGATCCGTTTTTGCACCAGTCTTTTAAATTAAGAGCTGGATACAGAGAAATTATTCATTTTCTATCAAATTTTTACTAGAGGCGCCACAGCTACTTTTATTCAAGAAAAAAGACATCAAAACAAAGCGAGCGACTCCTTTCTCACTTTGTATTATTTTCAACTCTGAAGTGTAATTTGTTATTTTCGTTCATTCGATAAAAGCGAATATTTCTCAGAAATTTTCACGTTCGATTATTATCATCCGAGCAGAGTTTGTAACAATCACCGATGAGTCAGTTAACAAAAGCAAAACTTTAGCCATAACAATAAATTTATTTGTATTGGTTCTATGTAAGAAAATATATTGAGACAGGTTTTATTTGTAACGAAAGCAAATAGCAAGTGTAACTTCTCCGAAGGTAGACGTTTAAAAATACTAGGGTGAAAGATGTCAGAATATTTCAAGGCAGTATGTTTCTGTTGGAGATAAAGTTGAGATACTCATGTTGATTGTTGTTTTGTAAATGATGATAAATACAATCGGTTTAACAATAAAATTGAAATTAATTGACAAATTAGTAGCTAAAATAGAATAATAATTTCAGATGCGGATAATACAGGAAGGGAAAATATTAAACGAAAATAGAGATAAAACAAGGCATATATCAAAATTTGAAATAAATATGAATGAAAATATTGTAACGGATAAACAAGTAGTGGCTGATTACTTTAATAATTTTTTTATTGATATACAAAATATTACACCAAGTAAATATGTAAAGCTAGCACCTTTTGAAAATTTCTCTATTTATGTACCCTACAACCCAACATGAGATCCAAAACATCATTAATAAAGTAACAAAAAAATATACATCAGCGATTGACGAAATAGATGGAAGAACAATAAAAGCTGTAAATGACATAATAGGTGTACCTCTGTCACATATAATTGATCAGTTTTTCAGCACAGGGAAATATCCTGAAAATCTTTAAAGCTTTCAAGAATAAAGGATTAAAGCTGGAAGTGAGTAATTATAGAAATGTTTCTTTGCAATCCTAGTTTTTAAAAATTATCGTTTATGGTTATTATTTAAGTCTTAATGATTCCACCTCACAGTACAATTTAACACCTAGTAGTCAAGACGGTTCAATAAATGAACAGTGCAACAACATAATTGACACTTTGGATGGAAAGCAGTGTCCAGTTGCTGTATTTTACGACCTGACCAGGGCATTTAATATAGTCAATCACAGCCTACAAATTAACAAGCTGTATAAAACGGAACATCTAATGACTGGATTACTAGTTATTTAAGCAACATAGTAGATGAGCAACACGGGTTCTGGGCCATCAGGACCGGCATCAGGGGGCTATGAAAACTGAAAATAGTGTTGGGTAGTAGAATGTGCTGCGAGGTGTATGGGGGGGGGGGGAGGAGAGGTACGCTGGGAACGGTACTGCGTTGTGTGACGCATGAATCGTGCGCCGTGACGTACGAATCATGCGCCAAAAGGACATTAGTGAAGTATGTTTTGTTGAGTTATTGTTGTATTTGACTGCGCGGCGCCGGTCCTGATTTTTGTTTCATTTCATAAATACTTAATATTCTGAAGCTATTGTCCAACATACTCCGCTAATGTCCTTTCGTACGTCACGGCGCACGATTCATGCGTCACACAACGCAGTACCGTTCCCAGCGTACCTCTTCTCCCCCCCCCACCCCCCATACACCAAGCAGCACATTCTACTACCCAACACTATTTTCGATTTTCATAGCCCCCTGATGCCGGTCCTGATGGCCCAGAACCCGTGTTGCTCATCTACTCAACATGCATCAAATAGTCAGCATAGTCTCATTAAAATCAACATGGGGGTACCACAAGGCTCGACACTGGCACCATTACTATTCATTTACTTTTATCAGTGATATCCCACACGAATGTACAAAAGCCAAAAAATGTGTATTTGTATTGCATTGCCATTTTCCTATGAAGTCGTCTGGTACGTGGATGTCTTCGGTTGGTTTGCTGTTTCCCTTTTATTCCCGTATGAAATAGGACCCATAGGAAAGCAATCTCTTTGTAAAGATGACTTGAGTTGTGTAGCTCGTGTTTAATGTAGAAAGCAATTGGATTTTTTCAGTATGTCTTGGTTAGTAAAGCTATAGCATTAAGTGAGTCGGTAATTATGAGGTGTTTGTCTGTTTGTTTGACTGTTTTTATTTTACTGGTTGCGACCACAGCTGCTGCGACTCCTTCCATGGTTTTAGTCGTCTAAGTATAACCTTGGAAGTTGAGCAGAGATTGAGAAGATATGAGAGCTCTTGTTTTCTTAATTGTGAGAGATGTGTTCACAAATGGAGGACTGATCAGCCAGGGAGAAGTTAGTTGGAAAATTGATGGGAAAATGTCGTTGCCAGTAGATTGTAAATAATGGTGTATTCCTTCATAGATTGTGAGACTGCGAAATTTTGTGGTGAATGGGAGAGTTGGGATTGGCTCGTAATCTAGCTGCATATGAGAGACTACGGTACTGTCGTATGTATTTAAAAGGACCTTCTCCTGCTTTTCAATTTAAACTGTTTGTGGAGGTTGTACGGTATGCCAGTAATATTAATCGTAATGCATTGTTGTGTAAAGTATCTAATGGTCTTAAAATAGTTGATGAAGCTGAAGCGTAAGCTACACATCTGTAATCTATTTTGGATCTGATAAGTGTTCTATATATCAATAGCAATAGTTTTCCTTCAGTTCCCCAATGTTTATTTGATGTATATTTCAGTAAGTTGAGTGCAGGTTGACAAGAAAGGATCACTTTTTTGATATGATTTTTCCAATTTTGGAAGTTGGTGGTATATCATCCCAAGAAATTTCAGTTCTTCCGCAAAAAGCTGTGAGATTTGTAGGGAAGCATCTACAGGGTATCTATTTAGTACCTTTTCTTATAATATTAGCTCACTGACAAGTTCTCATTAAACTATTTGAAACAACGTCAATATCTCCAAACGTACTGCAAAAGCTTTAAAAGTTTAACCAAGGCATATTGGTATTGGAAAAATGGAATAAAAGGAAGATCAATCCATAAGTTGCATCAATATATACAGAGTGAAAAATAGCGATAATGCATTTCGAAAATCTCTAAATATGACATTAGGTTTTAGACTGATATAATAGAAACTGCTTTGTGCCTGCAACTTGGCAATTCTATATAAGATTCTGAAAAAAATTTGGCCTAAAGATTACTTTTACAAAGAACTATACTACAATAATTTCATACTAAACTTCATTTGATACCATTTTCGATTCCCAAGTTGTTTTAATCTCTAATCAAACTTAAACTCGTAAGTTTATAGGGGAGAACTAGATGAACGCCCTGTATAATGTGTAACTTTGTGTAACAAATATTATTTCAGTTGTGTACGTGACCATATATATGGAATATTCGATGTACTTAGAGACCACCTTATATAAATTTGAATAAGTAAATTATGGCTGAACCTTTTTTTGTTATTATAATGGCGAACTCACATACCTGCCTCAAATTTTCACGCATAATAAGATTACTGCAGTTTTTTTTAAAGAGACGCTAAATATCTGAGGTTAACGCTGCTCGCTTATTAAATAGTTAATTAGACACACACGAGATCTTATCTGTATCGCCAAACCGGCTTTTTGGTTAAAGTCGATTTCATAAAAAAAATAATAAATGAAAAAAGTATCGCTACAGGTAGTCGGAATGTCAACATTAGCAAATAAATGTTGTCGACGTCAGTTAAAGGGGTAATCTACAGATTAAGATAACTTCAAATTTAATCTGATTCAGTCGGTTGAAATAAAAAATGGTCGCAATGCATTAAAAATAATTTTTTCCACTCTCTTGAAACGGAACAATTGGAATACAGACAATTCCAAAACCTAAAGATATTGAGTTACTATCTTAGTTAGATTAGATTCGATGAGGCTGCTAATTGGCCCATTTTGCTGCGATCTTTTCAGATCTATGGTGGTCCTCCGAATCTTGATTACATTCTCCAGCCCAATCATTTTCGAGAAGCCCATCAGCCTCGAAACTAAGCCTTATAAGTATGTAGTTTATTGTCAGTGACTAGTATATTCGCCAGACAACCTCAAGGCTTTGACACTTTTCCTATCTTTACTTATTAGGTCTGCCGTATATTTTGGCAAAAGTTCTCTACCGAACCATCACACCTGACTCTGTCCTGTATTTATTGTCGATTTTGCGACGCCGCCGAATGGCTCCGGTCTAATGACTAGCATTGATAAGCTCGCTCTGTCCAGCCTTTTCATTGCTCTTATGACCTTCGTGCCCTGGTACTCAGGCTACCCTGACCTCGCATCGGCCCCCCATTAGCTTAGAATTCTCCCCCAGTGTACCTTGGCTGTCTGTGAAGATGGCTTCCTTTAAATTTTTCCAACACTTAGATAGGCTCATTGGAATAGCTATCCTTTATTTTAGTCCTACAATTCCGACTCCTACACCTACCTAGCCGTCCGTATTCCTGGTTGCCTCAGCCTGAATAAGTACATATTCCTTCCAGCCTTTCATACCTTGTGGCTGTCGCTTCAATGGGTTGCTCATCAACTTTCAGCTCCTTGAAAAGCTTTCTATAGTAGCACTATGCTTTTAGCTTATGTGACTTTGAAGTTGTCTGTGCGTTACAGATTTGTGTATCGGTTGAAGATCTAAGAGATCTCAGTCGTAATTGTGTACGAGGTTTTTATGGCAAATTAAGCCTTTGTGAACAACTTAACAACCTTATAGCTCCTACTTGCTATGTCCACCACAGATCCATAGTCTATCATTGATCTAACAACTTTTATTGGGTCATTTTTGGGTGGAAATCCCATCTTTTTCACACGTTCTTCTGGTAGCTTCCAGTGTGGTTTCTGAAGGAGAGTGTTCCATGAAAGACTTTCATTAAAGTATACTCCTAGGTAGGCAATTTTAGAGTGACATTTCTCAGATTGTTTTCGGAGAAACTTCCTTCGCCTATTGTTCTTGAAACTTGCCGAAGACTCAACTCGAAAAAAAATTCCTATAAATATATAAAAAAAATAATGAGCTATCTGCCTAGGTCAAAAAAATATGGGTTCTTCGGTATTAATTATCGAAATTCTCTTTACATTATTTCCTTTTAACGACATATTAAGTTGTCAGGTTATCTCCACGTATCTATATAAAAAATCATTCACTGGACTAGTCCATTATAAGAACAATTAGTCTAAAACAATGTGTACCAAAGCCGCTAGAGATCGTGTTTGACCGTTTTTTCTTCTCTATACGAGTCACGTACCATACTGCTTGATAATAATTCTCTATTGACTGATTCATCATCGTCTTTCATGAATAGCAAATGGGAGTACAATTACCAACCACAAATTGTATTTGCAGTGGTGTCGTCATTGTTGTATTTTATACATATTTGAGGATGCTTAAAAAGTGTATACTTTTTTTTATATCCTGCGGTTACTAAACAAGCATTTTCAGATTTAATGTAAGTTTTTTAATATAATCACAAAAACATGAAGTAAACAATAATGCATATATTCAAAAAAAGTATTATAATGAAAAATAATCCCAGCCTTATTCATAGTCACAGCGTTAGTAGCTACTAAACAGAGACCGTTCAACTAAGAAAGAACAACTACTTCTCGGGCTATATGCCCCGGCAGACATTGAATTACACTTCTAAGCTAAACGGGGTTAGTATATCTGCAAGATATAACCAACCATTCTGGTTTGTAATTAGAAGGGACAACATAACTTGCAGACCAATTTCGGCGTATTTGTGCCTCAACAGTAGAAGGTAGATGCTATCCGTCCAGAAGCCCTGAGAGCATAATCCTGGACTGGAGACAATGTTGAAACCACATCAATACATTAATCTCAGTCAAGGAAATGTTATACTTATTTTGTTCTTGTGTATTTTGCACAGTTTTTTATTGATAAACTTTAAAGAATAATTATTTGAGGTGCAAACAGCTGAAATGGTAATATATCAGAATCCAAAAGTGTATTTGTAACGACAAAATCGTTTAGAGAATGTATTATTCAATTTATTCAAGAGCAGATATAGCAAATGTTGTGTATAATTGGAGCCTTCCTGTCACGCAAGTCTTAAAAATATTATAAACAACGTAAGTTATTTTGAAATTTGACAAAGCTAGTGCCTGTGAATATAAATGTATGAAATGAGGGGAAGGACTGAATGCAATGTGTATAAATTGTGAATTAGGAAAAGTCTACAAGGAGAATGGAGGTGACAAAAATATATCGAGTAGAAGAAAAGTATAAATAGCCTAATCTCATTATGAGCAGTATTCATTGCTTTAAAATATTATCTCAAGTTATATTGGATATAATAAAGATAGTTTGCTATTATTTATGTTTTTCAAACGAAAATAAGAGCAGTTCAGAAAGGTAGAATTGCAGATACGTTCTTATGTGTAATCTTGATATAAAAGATCCTCGATTTATGATGCTTAATACAGCTATTACTAGTTTATTTGAGATTTTTCAACTAGTAGTCTTAGTAGCCACTAATTTCGACTATGAATAAGGCTGCACGTTTTTAAAGCGGTCAATCATTTTATTTTGAGAAATATGTATTCCCTGGTATTATCAACGTAACATGAAATACTTTTTGGAGGTAAGTGTGGGAGCCGGAATTGTAGTGTTAAAGCAGAGGATAACTATTCCAATAAACTATTCCAATAAGCCTGCGGTTGCTTCCCTATCAAGTTGGCTATAGTTTCTTTCTGCTTTTGTTAATGATCTTGAAATAAAAACAACTGGTTTTTCTAGACCATTCGGTTTATGTGAAAGTACACAATAAATGCCATGAGGACTTGCATCAGTAGCTAGTATTATTTGAAATTCTGGTGAAAAAGGCATTAAAACTTGCTTGCTGGCAATTACCTCTTTGGCATTGTTAAAGGCAGCTTCACATTCAATGGTCCAAATAAATGGTCTAGCATATATAATATATGGTTTGCCATTTTTCGTCAATTCATTTTTCCGCCTTCAATTGAACAACCTTGAGATTTTTGCCGATATCTACTTCCTCGGTCATCTTGCAGGCTTATTGGAATAGTTGCCATCTCCACAGACAGTCAAGCTGCACTGAAGGCACAAGATTCCATAAAGGTCAATTCAAAGCTATTAAGGGATTGAGTACGTGCCTTGAACGCATTCGAAGACCGTTTCAAGGATGCGGTAGCCTGATTCGCGTTGGTCATAAGAGCAATTAAAACACGGATTAAATGGCCAGACAAGGCCTATCAGTGCCATAGATTGGACTGAAACCCTTCTGCGGACTCACTGTATTGACAATAAACCTAGTCACAAGAGAGTAGGTGTCATAGAAGTATTTAGAATATTATCAAAGATAGGCGAGACAGTTCATTAGAGGACATTCGCTAAAATTCTGGGTAGATCCAGTAAGCAAAGATAGGAAGACTGTAGTAAGTATGCTATATGTGCACTGTAAGCATTCAAAGCTAATGGAGTTCACAGAAGAAACCAGGTTATTTTAGAAAAATGCACCAGTAAATGGAGGTTGAAATATCTATGATAATTCAATGGAATCCTAAACAAACTGTGTTTAACATAACCGATCTATTAGTGATGTTATTTTGAATCATTCTTCTGAATCAGAGTCTTAGGATTTCAAAATGCACGAACAGTCAGTATGATTTTAATACAGAATAAACAACTTATTTCTACACAAATATTACACGAAATAAATGAATATTCATCACTAATAATGTAAATACTATTTAGAGTACTCGACTTCATTTAAACATTTATTTTCGAAAATACAATATTGTTTAGCATAAACACACATTCAATTTGCATAATATTTACTAATACGTACAAGCTTATATTGTACAGTGTCGTAATTGTTAATAGCATTCACTACTAACGACGTAGTCGGTAAACATTTACTCTGTAATTACGAATAGAGTTACCTTTTTCTGCGCCACTGAACTGGAAAACGTCTTAAATATTCTATTAGTTCCCGAGGTGCATTCTGTACCTCGCGTAATTCTACACTCTTCACCTCCATGTCTATAGATCTACTTTACGTTGTTCTTAACTATCCTAATCCCAAAAGGTTGAGTTACTGAAATCTATATTCAAGTTTGAGTGTGCGTGTGCGTGTGCGTGAGTCTGTCTGACTTAAATATTTATCGAGTTTGTAGAAGAGCTCCTTTCAACCCATCCACTGCCACTGACGAACTCGCGTTCAAGATATAACCACTTTATGAAGTATAAATAGAAAAAGAGTTGGCACATACTTTGGTTTGTATTTTTTTAAAAAGTAGTAATTGTAAAATGTACAGGGTGTACAAGTAAAGAATTAATAACTAATTGAACGAATGACAGTAATTGTGATAAGTATTATCCAAAAGCTGAAAATAATATGCAAATTAATTACCTACTAGCAAATTAATACAGAAATTAAATGAACAAAATAATAATAAAAAGAGAAGATAACAAAACAAAAGTACAATAATTCGTTATTTAAGACAAGATGAAAAATCCTTGAACCTGCCAATTTTGTTTTTTTCGAGGTGTCTTATAACATACAAAAAAATGTCACCCTTTAACACCCCTACACTTAACAGCTACCCCATCCGATTTTTTAAATAGCAAGGGGGGTCGTGTGATATTTCGTTAGAAAGGGTTTGAAAAGCAGAACTCAAAAATGTATCACACTTTGCTTCAATCTCAATTATCTGTTTGTTAATAACGATTTATTGGTTCAAGATTCACACTTTGCGATATAACAATACAAAAGTAGTTACACTGGTTTTGCTTTAATTTGGGACACTCAATAACAAAAATTATTTAATTTTTATTCCCGATCGCTTATACCGATTTATTTTTTACCGAATAAATACTTTTGTATTGTTAGAACGTACCGTGGTTAGAACACTTTTCAAATAATATAGTTGGCGTGTCTAAGGTTTTGATAGATGTCAAAAAAACCAAGTATTTATCAATAATTGATCGTAACGAATAATGACAAGAACAAAGTGAAATTAACACTTGCCGACACTTGCTGAACTCCATCAAAGAATAATCGAATAATGTTATGGGATTGTGTGATTATGGTCTGGTTGGCCGAAAATTAATAAGGGCTCCAACAATCGAATATTAAGCTAAAAGTTTTAGATATGATGGTGAAATAACCCACCTTGTAAAAAATGTTATTTTCAGAAAGGCAATAAGAATATTTCAATATTGTAGCATAAACTACACTAACAAAAAATCTTCTTTTAGATAAAAATATGAAGTTTCAAAATTATTAAAAATACAAAATGTTGCGTGGGGGAGTTTATTCAAAGCTGTCTATAGCCGCGTTCTAACTTTACCATATCTGAATCCATTCCCTCCCACCACTAGCGTCATCTAGCGAACGTTTTTATATAAAACATGACGTGGCACGTGACGTGAGACATGATTTTTGACGTAACACATGACGTTTGTTATAACACATTGTAATCTCTTAGGCAACCAATATTACATCGTATAATACTTTTAAGCTGCCCTTGGTATATCACAAAATTATTTCAGACAACCAACCTCAAAAAGCTTGCCTGCCTAATCACGTTATTATCGTAAGAGATCGCAGCAGTGTATGCATATCTTAGGTCCCGTGTCATCTGTCAGCTATCACTTTTCAAGAGTTGAGGAAATACATAGAACACGAAGTTTGATGTTGTTTAAATATACCCTGTATATAATCCTTTTATTAAAATATTATTATCGCTCCTCGGCGTTATCTAACCGCAGCTCAGATTCCAATAATGAAGGGGAACCATTTTTGCTATTTTTGACCTTAGCTTTTTTCGCGATTTCCTTATAGAGATTCCCATGTTAGCGCCTCCGCCATATTCCAGAACTCGCATAGCCTATTTACTAACACCTCAGTTAAACTGTCACAAAAGTGAAACTAGATGAACTTTCAAGTGGTCCATCAAAACAACAAAATAAAAAATAGACCTACTTCGGAATTTTTTCATTTAACTGTTTATTCAGTTAATAATAAAAATATGCGTTAATTTATGGACGCTCTGTATATACAACGTTCAAGATCCTTCAAAAATTGTAAAAATATCTAGCAACTGGGATGATATTTTCATAAAATTGTTAAATATCTAATATTTTGAATCGAATTATACGGAAAAATATGTTACTATCACAAAAACCTCCGAAGGGCCTGTCATATTAAACACATAATCCTTTATTTAGAATTATCTCTTTCATTCACAGGTGGTCCAGTGAAAAACAACTAGGAAATGTAAAATTATCAAGCTTATTAAGTTTTAAAGGTTATTAAGAAAAAATATAAAAGAAAGTTTGTGTACTTGATATAAAAGAAGAAGATGATTAGTGAGCAGTGTATAGTGTGATGGGCATTAAATTGGCTTGGGAAGAGACACCGAGAAATATAATAAATCTTCGGCGTGTTTTTTGTTTCCAGGTTCATTCAATATTAAACGGTAATTCTCAAAGAACTTCCTTGGGAACTGTAATGTTCAGTTATGTCGATATTGAAGCAGTACTAACATACTTTAAGAGGCCAATGTCGTTTATAAATAATGTTTGCGTATGCAAAAAATATACAGGATGTTTGAATTTTTTAATAAACATAATTTTTCTCAACGTCTCGATATTTAGACACTAAATTGATGATATTATCTTGAACAATTATTTTTCGATCTTATCGTCTTCTGTCACTGTTTTTTTTAAGTCGATCTTGATATTGCGATTTTTTCACTGATGGAACAATTCCTAACTCTTTATATTTTATCTGCTTAGAACTAGCTCAGAACCCAGTGATTATTCAAAAAGTTATTTTAATTGTCCCAAAAAACTGTTTCCTTTAAAACTACAAAGAACATTCAATGTATCAAAAACATCCTAATCGATTCTCATAGTTTGATTCTAACCTCTTTTTTCCCTAGTAAAATCACCAACAAAAGAATGAATTCGTTGCTAAGAGCAATAAAAGTAGATCATATTGAACTTCTAGTAATTATTTCATCTGCACTTCCAAACCAAAATTATATTCAGTACTCTAAGTAAATTTTCAAGAAGGTCAACTTGAGCTTCACTTATGTACAGAAATTTTTACTTCTTAGTAATATTTTGACGTCATGTTGCTTCACTTCTGTGTAAGATTTTGACCCATTACAATTGGACTAGATATATCCAATTCTGACTTTTTTGTACCATCAACATTTTACCTCTATATGTATACAGAATGATTGAAAAAAGTTTGCCCCGTTTACTAGGACAAGTAGAATAGTGAAAAATAAGAGCGGTCTGTAAAACTGGTGGCCAATATAGAAGACACGAAGCTTCTGGAATGGAAGCAGCTGTTGAGCACATTCCAAACCAATGAATGAAGTGCGGTCTGCTCAGATAAAAACTTGTCGTATTTAAAATACAGAGTTTTGGAAAAAATAAATGTTTACACAGATTAAATCGAAACTTCTGCCAACATTGGATTCAAATTGTGTATGAACAGATTTTGGAAGCTGACACATCGCATGAATTCGTTTTGACTCTTATAGAGGGCGCTAGTTATACGGTCGGTCGTTACCGAGTAGTTTCATTTGAATCATAAAAAAGTTATGTTTAAAACTACTTTGTACGAACCGTGTAACTAGCGCCATCTATGAAAGACAAAATTAATCCTCGGGATATGTCAGCTTCCAAAACATATTCATACAAAATCCCATTTCAATGTTGCCAGTGGTATCGAAGTAATCGTGAAAAGTTTGCATAAATTTATTTTTTTCAACACCATGTATCCTGAATACGAATGGCGTTACGAGATTTTTTCATTAAGCAAGCCCCATTTATTTTTCAGTGTGTTACTTGTTCCACCTTTTTTGAAACACCCTGTATATCCCGAATCTAAAATTTTGAATATTTACAATGAATAAATTTTCTTATTTAAATTGCATTCGAAATGTAGAAAGAAATAATCCTTCATTCGAAAAACCAGCTATCTAATGAAAAAATTAGAATGTTTGGAGCAAAATTCTTAACTTGATCCTAGTAAGGATTGTTGATTTAACCACTGACATTGTTTTGTTTCCTTTTTTTTTGCTTCCTGTCAAATTGTGTACGTTTGTCAATTTTGTCGACATTATCATTTATTCTTCAACCACTTGTAAGACTGGAGCTTTTACATCTACTGACTTAAAGCAGTACAATGAAAATAAGACAAAGATCCTTCCTCAAAAATGATCCCTTCACAAACGTCAAAATTGTCTGAAAGAACATTTGAAAATTTTGAAACTAAAAATACAGTCGATAAAAAAGTTATTAACACTGTTATATATTGGCTTCTTAAAGTAGATTAATCTGTGTAAATTCAACATAATATTGGTATTCATTCCAAAATGAAGCTAGCTTTTTAGATAAAGTACAAGTTACATCATATAAAATATACAAATTAGGTTTCAATTTTGAAGGAGATCGGACTGTGCAATTCTGCACACCAAATTATTCCAAAAAGTGAGACAAAGTTCTCATCGGTGGGTAAATCCAAATGGTATCAAGTCCTATGTCCTGAATCAAAACCCCTTTCAGATCTGCATCCTAAATATCATATTCGCGAATCTCGCATTCAGTAAATTCAAATGAAGCTACTCGGCGAATTCGGTAGCCAGTTTCTGAATTTTAGAAACTCTACTTTTCAGCTGATGGCGTCAGAATTTCTAGCCGGCTACCCAGCGTCAAGTTTTGCATTACCTTGTATGTGACCCAGGCCCGACGCAAGCGGACGTGCAAAGCGTCTATCGCAGGCGGGCGGCACGTCCAGGGGCGGCAAATTGGCCAATCGAAATATATGACAAATAGTTATTTAGGTACCAAGGACAAAAAACAATCTATTATAGTCCAGGCTGCAAAGCAAGCAGGCGACACACTAGACAGTTCTTCGCCGCGGTGCATATACATTTTTTCGGAGACTTTTACAATAAATTAGTAATTTCCGAATGAAAAATCGACCATTTTTGAAAGCAAGTACTTTTCGTCCGCTTTGCAAAGGGTAAGTTTCATCTGGAGGAGCAATTCTTTATTTCATCTCGACTAAATAATCATCATGGATGGCGAAGAGCGTTATTGATCCCAAAAAGGTCTCTGGGATATTTCTCATCCAGATTATAGCGATCGCCATAATCAGCCACAATGCTGGATGGAATTATGTGGGACTGCACACTGCAGTAGAACTGGAAAATGATAGGCGAGACGTGGGAACTGTGATGAAATTATCACTATGGAGTCTACAATATTTGATGGCGAAGAACGTTATTGAGCCCGAAAACGCTCTGGGATATTTCTCATCCAGATTATTGCAATAATCAGCAACAATGCTGGATTGAATTATGAGGGACTGCACACTGCATTAGAACTGGCAAATCCTCGTAAACTATTTCAACATAGAAACTGGCAAGATTTTTTATCCGAATCCGCGCATACTGAATCTTGGCTATAGAATCCACGTCTGAAAGGGGTCTAAATGTCCGGTACAAAAAAGCTGTCGTTTTTAGACAGCTTATTTCTATTCTGGGTAATTTAGATACTGTTATTTACCAATTTTTTGTTAACTTCTTTATTCCATAAAATGCCAATGGTTAAATTTGAAAATAACGACATGCGCAAATATAGAGTATCTCTCAGTACAAAGAAATTCGTACGTCTGATGTCATCAGTGATAAACCAGTTTCTAGAACGCGGCGAGTTAATTAAATTGTTGGTACCTGATGGTTCTCTCTTTTCAAATAATTTGTTCTATGTAGCTCCGTCCTACTTGATAGGATCGTATAATCAGTTAAATTTTCTTACAATCTATAAATAGTTGTAAAGAACAAGTATCCTAGAACTGGAAAATCAATCAATTTTACAATTTTTTTTTAATAAGTATTGTTTTTTTAAAATATGAATAGCCAATTAGTATATTTTAATATTGAAATTTGTGTTTTTTCGACAAAACTAGCATTTTCATAGTAAAATGAATACCAAATTATGAAATTATATTCAAAAAATGTTATACAGTTGGATAATCAAATGTCGAACAACGCTATGAAGCGGGAAAATACAAGCGCGTCGGCGAATGTGTTGATGTGCCGCCAATGGTGGAAAGTGTGCTGGATGTACGGTGATCAAGAAAAATACTATCGGCAATTGTACGGCAAAAAATCGGAAAATATAGAAAAAAGTGCGAACCAAGGTGTGCAATATTTTCAAAATTTTTACGAAAATGCGTTGGCTGATGAAAAAAACGAGACTCAAGTGAGTGAAAGTTTTAGTGTCGATGAAATAAGAACGCCTTCGCCTAATAAGGATAGAAGCAGTTCGCCAGGATTGGGAAGTTTGAATATCGCACTGGATATAGATGAGTAAGTTTTTCTTAAATATTTTCAGGTAATAACAATAATAATGATCATATCAAACAGTTGAATGTGGTGAAGTATTTTCAGGTAAATGGTCATCATTTATATTGATTTTTTTTTTGTACTTTTTAATTTTTCATGTTCCGCTTTTTAATAGAATAATTCATTTTGGTGATATTATTTGAAACTGTACAGCTGTCCATTTAATAATCCATATTATCTTTACTTTATCATGAGAAATACTAACAACAGTTTAAAGAGTTTGGAGATTCCAAATCTCATTCTTTTCATGTGAACAATTTTTGAGTTATTGGACTGTCAAAATGCCGTGGAAACCCTGTATAAGTGATGATTTTCGATTCGGTAGAAAATCTTTAAAATACGTTTTTGGTTTAACTGGAAATTCGAAAAACTAAGATGTAAAACTTGAAACACTAATTTTGAAACTAATAGCCTATCCTTTGTTGAAACGTTTTTTCACTATACTATTGGCTGTAAAACAACTGGTGTTGGAAAACAATGCAACACATTCATTTATATTTCAATATTTGCAACGTGACAACTCTGTGAACGCCCGAAATTCACCAGATGTGGGTTCTTAGGTCGACCAGTTCCTTTTCCCCGCCTGGGATTGGCCTATCTCAAGTTAGCCACTTGCCCTTTTTTATACAAAAAGAAAGCAGTCAAAAAAACGAAACCCAAAAACACAACATATCTCGAACACCAAATTGTTCAATTCAAAAGTGAATCAGTCTCTAACTCACTCTCTTAAGGTTGCAGAAAGCAAGCTTCATACGCAAAGACGTACATTTGTAAAAAGTGTGGTCTTTCAAGTCTCTCTCCAACGTGCTTACACAGCAGAGAAGTGCGGTATCTTAACTCTTTCCCTCTCTCTCTCTCTCTCTCGCTATATTTCTCTCTCTAACATACTTTAGAACAATTATTGTGTAATGTGTAATCATTTTTGTAAATAGTTTTCGCAGCAGTGTATTATTTTAAAGCTTAATGGTTCCACACCATTAAAAGTGGTACTTCGAGCCGGATAACAAAGGTACAAACTCTCACAAAAGACTTTCATTGGTTTCACGTTAGCACTGCCAATAACCCAGCCGACATCATCTCTCGCGGTAGTTTATCTTCCGAAAATTTAAATTTTTGGTTCTCAGACCCTCAATTTCTGTATGATGCAAATGTAGACTTTTCAAAATTTGAAATATGTTCAAATATTATAAATCTCCCTGAAGAAAGAAAAGTGTCTTCATTCATGGCCACAACTGTACCAAATTTTTGGCAAAAGTTCTCAAATATTTCCTCTTTACTAGAATCCTACGCGCAGTGGCGGACCTCTTTGGATTTATGGAGTGGAAGAAAAAGAAAAAAGAAAAGGTGAGCGGTCGTCGGACCGTCGACAGAAGCTTGCTTCTTATGCACAATAGAATGCGAGGTTGGAAAAACTATCAATAAAAATACGAGCAATATAATGCGATGTTGGGAATAAGATTAGGCCCAGTACGGTCTACTAAGTTTAATTTTATATTTCATTGACCATTTTTTCGAAATTTTGAAAATTTTTGATAATTATTGACCATTTTTTCAAAATTTTTGACAATTTTTGACCATTTTTCCAAAATTTCTGACAATTTTTAACCATTTTTTCAAATTTTAACAATTATTGACCATTGACAGGTTCTGACAATTATTGATCATTTTTGACAATTTTTAACAATTATTGACCATTTTTGACAGTTTTTTATAATTATTGACCATTTTTGACAATTTTTCGAAAATTTTGACCATTTTTCAAAAATTTTGATAATTTTTTACAATTATTGACCATTTTTTCAAAAATTTTGACAGCCTCTGACCATTTTTTCGAATTCTAAAAATTATTGACTAATTTTGACAGGTTTGACAATTATTGATCATTTTTGACAATTTTTCAAAAATTTTGACCATTTTAGACCATTTTCCCCAATTTTAACAATTATTGACCATTTTTGAGCAGTTTTGATAGGTTTTGACAAATATTGACCATTTTTGACTATTTTTTAAAAATTTTGTCCATTTTTCAAAAATTTTGACAATTTTAAACAATTATTGACCATTTTTGACAGTTTTTTATAATTATTAACCATTTTTTCAAAATTTTGACAATTTTTCTCCATTTTTCAAAATTTGAACAATTATTGACATTTTTGACAGTTTCTAACAATTATTGACCATTTTTGACAATTTTTCAAAAATTTTTACCATTTTTCAAAAATTTTGACCATTTTTTCAAATATTTAACAATTTTTGACCATGTTCCAAAATTTTAACAATTTTGACAATTTTTGATAATGTTTGACCATTTTTGACAACTGTTGACAATTTTTGACGATTTTTCATTGGTTTTGACAATTATTGACCGTCTTTGACTATGATTGACCATTTTTGAGAATTTTTCAAAAAATTTAACCATTTTTCAAAATTTTTGGCAATTGACCATTTTTTCCAAATTTTTCCAAATATTCACCATTTTTGACAATTATTGACCATTTTTCTAAATTTTTGACAATTTTTGAAAATATTTTGCAAATATTAACCATTTTTTGAAATTTTTGACCATATTTCAACATTTTTGACCGTATTTCAAAATGTTTGAAAATGTTTCCAAAATTTTAATATATTTGGCAATTAGAGAGAGAGAGAGAGAGACGCGGGATACTCTCTCTATCTCTCTCTTCCGAGCGTTTGGGAATCCCCCGTGCCGGCGTGTATAAGAGAGAGAGAGAGAGAGAGAGAGAGCGAGAGAGAGGCGTGCCGCTGTGTATCCTACGAAAGAGAGAAGAAGGCGGCTGAGGAAGAGAGGCGAGAGAGTTAGCACAGCGGGCGGCCGAGAAAGAGACGAAGAATGAGACATCGCGTGACGAACGCTTTTTCGTAACATCACACGTTTCACGAGTCCACTAGCCTTCTCAAAAGTCCTATGTCGTGCAATAAGAAACAAGCTTCAATTTAAATTTCATTGGATTAATGGATTATTCAGAAATCTGGCAACACTGTTGCGTGACGAACGCTTTTTCGTAACATTACACGTTTCACGAGTCCACTAGCCTTCTCAAAAGTCCTATGTCGTGCAATAAGAAGCAAGCTTCAAAAATTTTCAAACACTTTGACTGTCGAAGAACTGCAAAACTCCCTTGTATCTATTATCAAAGCTATTCAATTATCACACTTTTCAAAGGAGTTCCTCTAATTAAAATCCTCCAAGCAATTACGTAGCTTGAAACCGTTTATGGACAAGAATTACCTCTTAAAAGTGGGAGGACGCTTGGAAAATGCCCGAATTCATTTCGATCAGAAATACCCAATTCTTCTACCCTCCAAAAACCACACTGTTTCACTTATATTCAAAAATCAGCACATCCTTCTGGGGCACAACGGACATGCTTTAAATTTATTGCTCAAAACGCTCAGCAAATTATGGCCGCTCTACCCAAAGATCGACTTGAAGCTTCACTCCCATTTCGGCAAACAGGTGTAGATTTTGGAGGCCCCTTATCGATTGAATCTTCTTCACTTCGGAATGCTCCAACACTTAAATGCTATATTGCGCTATTTGTCTGCATGGTAACAAAAGCAGTGCACTTAGAGCTCGTCTCTGGTCTCTCAACGGGAGATTTTCTCCTCACTTTCGCGGAGAGGAAACCCTACCATCATTTTATAGTGATAATGTTACGAACTCTCACGGCGCTAGAAACCAACTACATGACTTATATTATAAATTTTTCAACTCCCAAGACTCTTTCAATTCGATACAAAATTATCTCGCTCAAAATGAAATTAAATGGAAATTCCTTACTCCCAGAGCCGCACATGAAGGTGGTTTGTGGGAAAGTGCAATAAAAAGTACCAAATATCACCTACCACTATCTCTACCACTCTCTCTTCAGATCCATCGGATCTGCAAGCCTTAACTCCAGGCCATTTTTTAATTTAAATAATAAGATTTACCGCATATCCTGACAGACCTGACTTTAGTCTTAGATAACAGACTCTCAATATGGCAGAGATGCTCCAAAATTCAACAAGCATTTTGGAAAAGGTGGTCAGTTGAGTATTTAAACCGGTTACAAAATCGGCCAAAGTGGATGAAAAATATCGAAGTGAACGACATGGTTTTGGTTAAGGACGAAACTAACCCCCCTCTCAGTCTCAGATGCCCACTAGCAAGAGTGGTAGAAACAATGCCAGGAGCGACGAAAAAGTCAGAGTCGTGCACCTGAGAACATTCACCGGGGAGTATATTAGGCCTATCACGAAGATATGCCCCCTACCTATTGAGAACATTGCTGAAGATTAGAAGCATTGGTTAGATTAACAGGATCGATCATTCTCTTTCTTTCTCTCTCCCTCCCTCGCACACATTTTCTTCCAAACTAATTTATTTTCCTACGCCCCTGGCCCTGTCCTACATTGAACCATAATATGCTTCTTTGATATAATTGTTTTATACGATTAACCAGATTTTTGACTTGCAATAATATAAAAAAAACAAAGTGTTTCAACCTTTTAACGATGTAACTATTCATCAAAAGAAGCTGGGAGGTCGCGAATTAAATGCAGATTTTCAATAATAAACATACTTTTTCGTTAACTGGTATAATGAAGTCATTTTTGATATTTTCATACAAGAACAGTCATCCCTGCAAAAATGTTCTTTGTTTACCCATTACAACAAATACAACCTCAGTTTTATGTCACTATTATCGTCCCTTGAAAAATATATTGTCATTCAACTTCTTTTTTTGACTTTCTTAAATTTGTGAAGATTAAAGTAAATAGAAATATCATGAAGATATAGAATTTCTCAATTTCCATTCAGAAAAACCAGCTATCACAATCTAAAAATAAATGTTAATCAAGATGCAGTCAAGTATCTTTACAGCATTAGATATTCAGTAGAAAGAAGCACAGCAGACGATACAGACATGGAAAAGGCGGACAAATGGGAAATTGAAGGTATATATCAATCATTTCTGACAACTTCTGAAATAAGACAAGAAGTCTCTCGTGGATAAGTTACGAGACTACAAAAACATAAATTTGATTAGAAAACTGGACGATGTATCACAAATTGAAGGTGTGACTTGGAAAAAAAAAACGTAAGCGACTGAACGATTTTTCTTTCACTGATGTTTCACCCATATGATTAACATAATGAAGTCAAAAACAAAAATTTTTATTAACAACTCTTTTCAACATCAGAAAAAAGTAAAGTTATAACTGCAAAAGCAAATCAGTTTAAAACCGTGACATGAATATTAAAGCACAGAATAACCTACGCACACAGAAAGGACACATTTATGACAGTAATGGCACCTATCACGCACTGAGAAAACTGTCGCAATAGCCTACACTGCGAACAAGAATTGAGCCAGTTCAAATGGCAAATTCAATTCGCAATATTCACATTCACTTATGCAGATTGATGGGTGTGGCAACCAAAGAGATACTACAGATAGAGGCAACAAGCCAAAGGCCCCTGTATAAGTGGGAATGTCCGTCTGAACTCCGGTGAGACAGAAAAAGACAGACGACAGAGGTTTTTCTGTCTTTGTCTCTCGTCTATAGCATGCGCGCCATTAGAGAAAGTCAGCCTAAACCTCTGACTTTCTATCTCTCTCTTATAAGCTGACGGATTCCGAGCTGGATTGTTGCCTCTATCTGTAGTATCTCTATGGTGGCAAACGGCTCTGTAGCAGAATAGCGTCAGTCAAAATAGCGCTGGACAAAATAGCGCGGGACAAAATAGCGCTAGGTTGAAATAGCGTCAGTCAAAATAGCGCAGCACAAAAATAACGCCGAACAAAAACAGTGTCAGACAAAATAGCTTATTCCCTTCCCCTTTTAGGAAAACTTAATGTTGAATACAAATTCTTTGATATATTTTCGAGAAGGGGAAGGGAATTAGCTATTTTGTCTACTGCTGTTTTTGTTCTACGTTATTTTTGTGCGGCGCTATTTTGACTGACACTATTTTAACCTAGCGCTATTTTGACTGACGCTATTCTGCTACAGACAACCATAAGCAACAAAATGACAGTATCGGCACCTAATAATGAATACTGTTTCTAATGAAAACGCTGTGTCGCTTCTGTGTAAATGGGTTATTATGTGATTGAAGTAAACTCAAGTATGAAAAAATGGAATATTTTTTCAATATTTAGGTCTAGTTTTAAATTTTTTCTTCTTTTATTTGAAAAATTTTCGAGTACAGAGGGCTTGGGAAGAAAGATAAGAAAAATAACTATGAAAACTTGCGAATGTCCGTTTTCCTAAGATGAAGTAAAACTAGATGTTTCTCAACATCTACTTTTATTGAATTGTTTGAAAATGTCAACAACAGTATTAAAGGGACAAGACAGAAAAATTTTTATCGGAATCCTACATGGTGATTAACTTTTTACTGGGCTAGTCATACACTGCCTGTGATCGGAGATGTACATTCTTTGTTTTTAGATTTAGTCTTAAATCTTCTTTGGTTTTCGCAATAATAACTATATCGTCAGCAAATTCCCCTTCAGTCACTTCTTTATTAAGATTACAATACTGGGTCTCCCAGAAGTTTCTGACCCACTTTAACTGCAAAAATCTCGGAACTCAGAAACGATAGGGAGGTGCGGTTTTCGATGAACAATTTATTTTTATATAAAGTTTTTTCAGTGTAAATGTTTAATTACTGAAAACTTATATAGGGTGTTTTAAAAAAAATGGTATTTTTCTAATTTTTCAATGAAACACTCTATATAGTTTTATTCTATCTGAAACCTGAACTCTTCCCCTTTCCGAAAATGTATAATTTGTTGGAGTTTAGATGAAAAATGAGTAAGTTATTGATTGATTTTTAATGATGATTGTTTATTAGGTAAAGGTATCTGACATACGTTTTAAATAAAAAACAATTACAAAATTTACCTGCTAACTAATACCTACGTTAAAAAAATATACTGAATGTTTTTGAAAAAAGTGAGGAAGCATGACTTAACATTAGAAATAACTAAAACAACTGGACAAACTTGAAAGGTGAATCAAATTTAAATAAAAATTAACATTATAAATTATAAATTATCTAATTTAATAAAAATATTTAAAATGTTCCAAGTTCCAACCTGAACAAAAAGTGATCAAAAGAATTGCGTAACATTTTAGGGGTAATTTCTTGAAATGTTCGGACAATGTTGCCTCGCAGTTGTTCCAAAGTCTCTGGAATAGGATTATAACATCTATCTTTCATAAAAAAAACCATATAAAAAAGTCTGGAATCGTCAAGTCAAAGCATACGCCTCTAGATTCCTACATAACAGCCTATCATTAAAAATCAAATGACTTATTCATTTTTCATCTAAACCTTAACAAACATTTTCAGAAGTGGGAAGAGTTCAGCTTTCAGATATAATAAAAATATATAGGGTGCTTCATAAAAAAACTAGACGATATTTGCATTCAAAAATACCATTTGTTTAAAACACCCTATATAAGATCTCACTAATTTAAACATTTATACAGAAAAAACTTTATATAAAAAGGAATTGTTCATCGAAAACCGCACCTCCCTATCGTTTCTGAGTTCCGAGATTTTTGCAGTTAAAATGGGTCAGAAACCTTTGGGATACCCAGTATTACAAATGAATACCGATTAGCTTCTGTATGTTCCTTGTGGTGTATTCATTATTCTTTTTGTTAATTATTTTGGGTAATCAAACACATCTTTTTTATATGTTCAACGTTTTAAGCACGTTTTTTCAATTCAATTTTTCTCTCCATTTTCTCTATAACTCAAGAATCAGAAAACAAAAACTCCCCAATTTCCCTATCTAGTTATCAGTTACTTATATGAATCAATTTCAAATGTACACTGCATCGCAAAATTTACCGGACAAGCAAAATTATGTTCAAATTCAATTTTAATTTTTTTCCCAAGTTTTTGAATTAATTTCCATCATTTCTTGGCAAGTTGTGGACCCTTCCATTATTATCATTACCCCCTATCGATTCCTCAAAAAGTTCGAATGGATATGTTGATATACAGGGTAGCACAAAAAATTGTCAATTCAGTTATTAGAATTTTCCACAGGATGTTCAGAAGTTGAGCGTAAAATGCAATTTTCTGTGCTACCCTGTATATCAATAAATCCATTTGAACTTTTTGAGAAATCGATAGGGGGTAGTTATAATAATGGAAGGGTCCACAACTTGACAAGAAATGATCAAAATTCATTTGAAAACTTGGGACAGAAATTTGAACAAAATTTTGCCTGTTCGGTTAATTTTGTGGTGCAGTGTAGTATGAGAGATTTTTAAAACTCCAGACTTTTCTTAGAAAGTAACAATCGGTTATTTTCTTTTTTTTTTCTATAAGTTGACTGTAATATTTGTAATATTTCTTCGTTTCCTACGACCGATCTAGTGTCGTGGTTGAGTGAACAGATTGGAGTCTTGATGCGTCGGAGATCTACGTGATTGAATCCAAAGCAACATTGCGATCTCCTGTTATAAATGTTCGAAATAAATCACAGTTGTTCTTTCTTGCTGTGAGCTACATATCATTCTCAGTAGACACAATGAGGTGGAAAAATCTATTTATTGTAATACTCGAATTAGATGTCTTATTCTGTGAAAAAGAGAAGGTAGTTTTTTTTTCTGCGGTGCGTCCGCCGCATCAATATCGTTTTATTTAAAAACAAAATTAACATACTTGAACACTTTGTTTAATTGCCGAAATGTCATTAACAGGGTTACTAGAGAATTAAATTTAATGATACTATCAACAATTTGAAAGAAAACTTGTTTTCTCACATGTACTTTCGAATCAATTAAATGGCAAACATAATAAGAGATATTGCGGTACTTTCTGTCTGTCTGTCGGTACTAGCTCGCTTTGTGTTTTTATACAGTTTTCAAAATCTCAATAAATGCAATACTATACTCTATTTGAAAAAGGCAGAGAGCAATAAACCCTTGTAAAATGACCATTCCAAGGGCGTACCTGCTTGTGTTTCTAAGAATATCAAGTTCTTTTCACGAAAAATGGTTCTGATTCAATAATAGCTTATTTAGGTTTCGCCATTATTTCTGAAATTGTAACACCTACTGGAGTGTGTTGGAAACCTGTAGCAGGATGGACCGCTGGTGTGGTACACTGACAGATCTAGAACTGACAGTAGAACAAGAGCTGGATCCATTTTGTTAAACCCAGGTGTAATGTTTACTTATCTTTGGGGAAATCTGCATCCGTATTCCAGGCGAAAATCCATGCTATCGACACGTTTATGCCAATGAGCATCGAAAAGGGGTATAAAGGCCAAAATATCCTCTCTGATATTCAGGCAGCCCAGAGATACGACAAAAGCTCTTAATCCTTGCAAAACCACACTTAAGTAGATCCTGAAACACAAGGACCATAAAACTGTAGATTCCCTAGCGAGGAAAGGATTACAGCAAACTACTGACCAGCAGGGACAAACAATGAGAATAACAGAATTATCACTGTTTTCTAAGGATGCATAAATTGGTTTATACAGGCGTGGGCCTATTGGCCTTCTTTTGTCGACCAAACTAAACTTCATCATCATCATGGCCGTTCAATCCCGAGGGATTATGGCTAGCTCAATAGAGCTGCGTTTAATCCTATTGACGAGGTGGAATACTCCTCTTATATCAGTGCGACTATAATCTTTTATCTGTCCTGGCCTCATTTGTTATAGTTCTCCATTTTCTTCTGTCTCTGCATTTTGTTTTCCAGTCTCTGATTTTCAATGCTTTTATATCTTCTTCTACTTGATCCCACCATCTGCTTCGTGGTCTTCCTCTTGTTCTCGTCTTCAATGGAACCCATGTTGTTATTCTTTTTAATATTTCTGTTGGTGCTCTTCTCATAATGTGTCCCATCCATTCCAGTCTTAACTTACGTAATACAAAAATCAGTTTGTTTCAATAAATAATGTAGACGGATGAGATAACTCAATCATTTGTAATATAAACCGTATAATATAAGCAACAAAATGAGATGATAAATCAGTCAAAACAGTAAGTTGTTCCCTTTACAATAGTTCCTAAGCTTGTTTGAGGACCAACAAAAAAGAATGTTTGACGTGACATTGGTATCTACCATTGAAAAATTACAAACCTTGGGTGAAATGCAACTGGATACTTATATGTATATACATGCTGTGAGATCAAAAGAAAACAGAAAATATACGTTGAAAAGTGAAATATTATTAATTATGTTAGTGCCAAAGTGGTACTTTGGCTACGAGTAGTGTTGCATACAAGAACTGTCCAAAAAGAGGAAAACTTATTGTAATGTTTTTGTTGTTATTTATTCAAATTATTTTTAACTTGTGGGATAAAATTATACACACTATTACACTAATTACTATCTATCGATTTGAATTTACTGTTTGGACCCTTACTTTGTGGAATCTACTCATATTAATGTTATAAATGAAACTAACTGTTTCATAATTTTTTAATTAAATAGTGGAATTAATTAGAAACAGTTAGTTTCATTTATAACATTAATCTATCGATTTATTTATTAAACTTAATTTATATACACACTCTACTTAATGTCTACTAATTTATTCACACTCGGTATAATATTTCTAATTTATTTTTACCTCTTGAATATTACAATATTTATCTTCACTATTTTATTCACTGTCCGATTACTAAGAACCTCTGTAAACTGTTCTGTGAACTAACTCTTTGTCTTCGTTTCTCTAATTGTCAACTCACTCAAAAACCCGTGTATATATAGTCTTTATCAATTCTGGAAAGTTTTTGTATTTTCCGCGCTCGTCCTATGCGTAAACAAAGCGTCTTCCAGAATGTTCTCGAAAGGAGCGCATTCGCCAAATTTTATAGTAGAGAGACAGGGCCAGCTTTGAGTTGGTGATCTCGCAACATTATTATTGTAAAACTGACAACCTCAAAAAGATCATCTATGGGCACAAAAAATAACTATAATTATAATATATCATCAACATTTTCCCACAACTTTGAGGTTAATTTGCAAAGTGTGGGTATTATAAGTACAATTTATTCAATAATTAGATATGCTACTATTATAGTTATCAATATAATTTTGTTAATAAAGGCGTAGCTGCCACAGCCATCAATTGGCACTTGGAGGGGTATACAGATACATGCAATGAGAAACGGAACAAAGGGATTTTAAGCTTTTGAACTAGTCGACCAACATCAAGCTTCTACAGATTAAGAACACGATTATTACAATCGTTTATTTGGACACCTACAACATATCGTACAATTCCCACTACTCCGAAATATCAGCTGTGGGCGGTCCTTAATTAGCGTCAGTCAGTCAGTAAACAACAGTCTATAGCTGAGAGTACTGTTCAAGCCCAGTTTTCGTTTGGCTCAACAAGGAGGACTCTTTGAACCTTGAATTCAATAATTTTTTAGTTTTAGCATTTTAAGTTGTTATTATAAATTTATTTTTAATTTGTTTCGATTTAAAGATCTTATTTTGTTTTATTTACAAATTTATTTTAATTTTGGATGCCGCTATGGCCAAAAGAAAACAAAACATCTCGAAACATTAATTGTTAAAGAGAACTTAACAATTAATTTTTCGATTTGAACAACATAAAACGTAAGCATATTGTTTGAATATGTAGCGACGTTAAAGACTCCCATCAAAAAATACTTTAATACTAAATCGCAGTTTGTGAGTTTGCACATAACTAACATATTCTGGAAGAAGAAGGGGCTGGGTTTCTTACAGTAGTTCTGAATCCAGCTGTCCAGTTAAATACTTGATATTTATTGAAGTGATTTTATAGAAATGTTTTGTTGGTGGACTATTTAGATCGGAGAATACATTAAACAGCTATGTTCCGTTTCTCATTGCATGTATCTGTATGTTATTGCCGTGACTACTGCTACCACCGCTATCTTCTTTTATTTTTGTATCTCAGCTGCGGCAAACTGTCTTTGTGACATTATCGTGAAAACGTGCATTTTTTTACACTCCATAAAATAATAAAACAGTAGTTTGGTTTTAAAAAATTTCGCTCTTTAGGCGGACAAAAGGGACAGTAATAGTTGTAACAGTTGCTTTTATAGATTCTTATTTTCATTGTTACACCTAATTAAATAAATAATAAAATCTGTTGTGGATAAATACGCGTGAGTAAAGCTAGTTTCAATTGGTTGATAATCATTGTGTGAACTTTTGCATTATGAAGACAGGAAATGCATGCAGCTAATGGTAAAGAAACTGAAAAAGTAATACAATACAATTGCATTTTATTACCGTATAGTTAATTATCAGTGTTATAAAATCTATTATTTCAGTCTTCATCACTATTTATTATTAACAATAAACTGTAAGAACAAATCATTTCTTTTGTTTATTGAATGTAACCGTTGATCTGTACTATTATTACAATAATTGGATTTTATAGTGTTTTTAACACTGTATCGCTATAATGAACTTGATTCGATTAGACCTACTATTTCTGTTATATCTTAATTGAAAATGATCGGTACAGTGTTTATCATGTCAGCAGTTAAAATAGCTATCCATGATATTTGTGTTAAAAATAAGCAATTTCACGAACAAAATAAAATTTACTTTTAACACAAATATCATACATAGTTTTTTGTACAACTCCTATTTTGATAATAAAATAAAAGTATTTCAAGAAAATCACATTTTGACGTCTATTGTCAGTTAATTATTTTTTTGACGTTTTAACAATAATTCTAATTTCACTTTTAACACGCTACTTTGTAAACGTCTACTTTTAACACGTTTGACAGGCATTAAAAATGTCACTTTTAAAAAAGTATTATTGCATTTCATCAGCATCATCCAATAACATTTCATTAATTGCAATCTGTACTAAATTTGAACTAATTCTGATTTTGATCTACTGCTAACATAGCAATATAACCTCTTCTAATAACTTTCCGACGCAAATCTAACTTACAAACTATGGCTCCTACACAAAGTTTGGGCCAGTTAGGACACCTGTTAAAACTCCCAATGCAGTTTTACTCTGGCTTGGGCATTAATTTATTCTCAACTGGTTGTAGTCACTCAGAAGTATCTCTGATTATCTAAGCCCTACTAGATCTTTCCAATAGTCAGATCTTCTCTTTTTTCGGCTTTGCCTATTTCTACCAACATTACATTGGAGCTGATACCGCAAAAGAGTTCCGGCCCCAAAAAGGGTCTTTCTAGTTCATCTGGTATTCAATTTCCTTCTATTCCAGTGTGTCCTGGGATCCACGGTAAGGTGACGATGTTGATCTCGCCTAGTTCATTGAGTTTACCCATACCATTTTGCAACTGATACAAAAACTAGGTGCTTTAATGGCTGCTTGACTATCCGACATGATGATAATCCTTTGCCTTCTATATATTTTATCAATATTGAACTGAGCACATTTTTTTTCTGTGGCGTGAATTCTTGGGGTTTTCCCACGCTTTTGGAGTGTTTGGTTCCTGGCCCGGCCACTCCCATCCCAGTTCCTTTTAGTGCTTTTGAGCAGTCCGGTTACTCAATCCAGTATCGAATTTCTTTGAAAAGTTATACTTTTTTTATCATACTATCTCGTGGCATGTCCCAGGTTTTCTGTAACACTTTCCACCACTATATGTAGTGCTGTAAAGTTGAGAATCACTTCCAGGGCTGGCATTGGGCATGTTCTCATTGCTCCTGTAATGCATATACAGGCTAGTCTTAGAATTTTGGAGAGATTGTCTCTCGTCGTCAATAGGCTAGCCCTACTACTCATTGCAATGCTCCTTAGGAGATGATAGGTCTCACTATGGCAATGTATATCCAGCTCAGGATCTTCGGGCTACATCCCCAATTTCTTCTTGCCAGGCGCCTGCACACTATTAGAGCAATTTTTGCTTTGTATATAATCCTCTTTTCGTGTTTGTTCCACAGGAGTTTACTGTCTGGAGTCAGACATAGATATTTGTAAGTATCTATAGAATACGGCTCTGAGAGATCCTTTTCATTATCATGATCATCTGTAGTTTAGATTCGTATTGTATGAAATCTATTTTTGGCTTAATTGTTAGAGAGTCAACTGTGCATTATCTGATATCATTATCACTGGAACTTAGTTGAGCATTTGTTGGAGCTACGACCTGCAGTTCTAGGATTGGTTTATCACAAGAAATGTTTTTTACAGTGTGTTTCAATACAATATACATATTTTCAATATGCACTAAAGAACGGACAAAAGTGTTATAATGACTATAAAACATTATCCTTCTTCTAACAAAATCTATAGTATGTTTCAGAAAAAAAGGTAACTTAAAAATGACAAACTTTAAGCAAAAATTATATTAATAAATCGTAATAAATAGGGTCTTTGGACGAAACTATTTTCATTATAATCTCATCAAAATGCTTCTAAACTGCACAGGTCCTCTAGATTTTTGTGTGTGGGGATATTTGAAATCAATCGGTTACATAACCCCTATTTTAAATTGGAAAGATCTTCATAATCACATCCTACGAGGTTGTAACGTTATTTGCAAAACATGTTATGGCTTTTTCGATTCTATTCTGTAATCCATTAGACGTCGAGTGGATACTGGAGGTGCATATTATGAACATCCGTTCTGGAATGTACTACTTTCATGTTTACCTTTATCACAATGCTATTGCTCCGTTCTGCAAACTGGTAATTGTGCTCTAAGTGCTAGATGGTCTTCTACTTTAACAGGTACATATCAAGAGGCGGTAGGAATGAATTTAGAACTAACTTCAAATTAGAGATAACTGTAAGCGGTAGTATCGGTCCTAAAGATGATAAAAACGTTAAGCACAATGTATAAGAGTTATGAAAACTGTCAACAGCTGATATTATAATAGTATTACACCAATAGCGGAATTGGGTTTTGTTTTTTCATCTGGGATATCGTTAAAAGCATGGGCGCCTACAGGATCATTTTCAGGGAGGTGCATCTGCATCTAAAAATCCACACATACTATTAACCAATATAAAACATAGAACTATACATGTGGATAAATGCAATGTCAAATTCAAATCACGCGAGTATTCAATTAAATATATTTCGCTCATCGAATACATACTTAAGGTGCGTTCTACTAAGCATTCACAACGATCAAAATCCTATCTAAATACAGAGAATTTGATTATTGTGAACGCTTTGTGGAACGCGCCTTTAGTCTATATAGTCGATGGTTGGCTACCACTCGGTAGATTCCGTTTCGCGTAAGAAGAACCCACTTGAAGTTGCAGTCGTATGCGCGAACTTTTTTTAAAATTTCTTAACAATTAATTTGCTGGAAAGAATTCTGAGAAATTTCAGTTTAATAATTATTATTAATTTAACATTTATAATTTTTTTTAATAAAATTATATTTTTAAGGGGATTTTCATGTAGGTAAATGTTATGATTTTAGGGATTTTTGATTTAAGCTTAGGGGAGAAAAGTTTTTGGGAGTTGGGAACACTGCTGCTGGTGTAGTCGGGTAGAAAATAGTAATTTTGTCTATGTACTTTCTTTCCTGACAGCCCATAGTTAAAAGTAAGATTAAACAATTAAAAATATATGGTATGATTAATGACATTTCCTGAATACATATTATTTTTGCAAAATAACCAACATTCTACTGGGTAGTACTGGATTCGTAATTATTACCTTTTCTGTCGTTGCATGAGCCATTTGTATAATCGACTAGGTATATAATAAATAAGTATGCCTACCTATGTTGATCCCTAGTTCAGTCACTCTGTAATCTTATAGATGGAGCTCATTAACTTCGGTATTATAATTAAGAATAACGAATGACTGAGAACGAGTAATTCAAGACTAATAAATTTCCGATACACCATTATTCAGGGTTGGATCGACCTATTGATTATATTGATCCGTTCATTTATAGAACACATTAGATCAATCGATTCCAAGTGAATTATGAAGAATGTTGGAAATGAATGTCGTAGATAAGGCAATAAACAAAATTAAAAAAGTCCTCGAGAATCACTTTAATAACAAATTTAGTGAAGTTGTAGTTTAATTTTAATTATACAGGGTGATTAATCTGTAATTATTAAAAATTCGAAACGGTTTGAAAAAAAATTACGACAAATGTTCAATATGGGTTAATAGGTGGGCAGTGCAGTTTTTGGTACGAAGTCCTGGGGACCTGGGACACTCTGTATGTTGAATTCATGGTCGCAATTTATTCTAATTTGATTACTATCATATATAATAACTGTTTATTTCACTAAATATCTACCACTTTTTGATGAGATGCAAATTTAAACAATTCCTAAATATTTTTCATATATTATCAACCAGTTATTACACCTAATAAAAAATTTCTTTTTTACAATAATTTATTTCTGAAATTTCCACACGTTAACCAGCTATTATGTATCATAACTATTAGCCCGCAGTTAATTTGATGAACCATATAAACTTACACAAATCAAAGTGTACCTAAATATTTTATATATCACTCACCATCCAATTGACACAGATCACTGGGTTTTTTTACTTCTTAATGTTCCACCTTTGTTGTTTCTTTACATAGAATTTAATAGAATACCATAATTTCCTTTCTCCTTGTTAAAGCTAAATGCGTTATAAGAGCCAGTCAAATAACGCAGATTTTTTCAATTATTTATAATAGTCACAGTGGTTTGGTTATTATAAAAAATTACCAATATTCAATACAATAAATTTAATTCAATTAATCACAGCTGCTTGAATTGGTTATTTCAGAAAATAATCAGTGGAAATAACATTTCAAATAACCAGACTTTTTAATTATTTTATAAAATTACTGGTTATTTAATATAGTGAGGTCATAAAATTTATAAACACCTAATAACTAATAATAATAATTTGTTTGAAAAAGCTGAAATTGGTCGATTTATAAATTTGATTTTCTATTATTTCACCAAGTAAATTATTTTAAATAATGGACTAGTCATAGTACAGGTAATTTTACCTTTTTCCGCTCCTCTGGTATCTGCTCATTTAAATGTAAAACAATCTGAAGAAGCCGTATTTGTTTAATCATTGCTAGGGAATCTTTTTTACTTTTTTACTGACGTTTCCAAAACATTCAAAGCAATAACTCAAATTTCAATTAATATAAAAATTGTGTAAACATAATGGAGACAGGATTATTTAATATGTTGATATAAAGCGTTGCTAAAAAATCTCGCACCAAGGGATTAACTTTGAAATGGTTAAAGGGAAAGTTATGAAATTCTAGGACTATTAGACCAGGGTCGATAATTTTTGAAACCAAAAATATTATACTGGGATGAAACCTATTGGAAAATGAAGAGAAAATTAAAGGAAAAATAATTTACGGGCGATCTAAGGTCGGGAAGTGGTAGGGGTGAGTTTTTAAGGGTAAATTACGGCTTAACTCGATTTCCGGCTAAACTACAAGACGTATGGAAAAAAGTTAAATGGCAAAGTTGTAGGTAATATGAAGATCTAGAACTTTTGTTCCATTATTATTTTCACATAACCTCAAACTTCATGTGAAAAATTCAAAAAACCAAGTTCTTGGTTTTTTATTTTTATCTTTTAGGAAAAAAAAATGTTTACGAAATTTGGTGAAAACTTATCTTCTTATGTCCCAAACACGCTGTTATTTGTTTGATTTAAAATATTAATTTTTTCACCTTATTTTGACTCAAAGCACCCGAATTTTCAATCGAAAATTCTCACGTCAAAATATCAGCTTTTCCAAAAAAGTCGGTTGGCTTTTTGTTCGTTGAAATCTCTACTTTCTGATGGTAAAAAAAAATACATTACTCTGGTAAATCTTCTCAGAAAATGCAAACGAAAAATACTCGAATTCGAAATATTTTTTTTAATCTTTATGTACAATTTTGAGCTAGGTATTTCTTAAAATTTATAAAAATTACATCGCGTTTGGGACACAAAAAGGTAAGTTTTCACCAAATTTCGTGAAAAAAAGTTGTTTTTTGTAAAATAGAAATAAAAAACTAAAAACTTGCTTTTTTGAATTTTTCACATGAATTTTGAGGTTATGTGAAAAAAGTGTGAATACAAAAATTGTAGATCTTTATATTACCTACAACTTTGTCAATCAACTTTTTTCGTTTAGTTTAGCCGGAAATAGAGATAAACCATTTTTTACCCTTAAAAACTCACCCTTACCTCTTCCCGACCTCAGATCGCCCGTAAATTATTTTTCCTTTAAATTTTGTTGTATTCTCTTCCGTTTCCAATGGGCTTCATCCCACTATAATTTTTTTTCACTTTTAGTAATAATAATGATAATAATAATAATAATAAATGCTTTTATTGGCCAAACATACAGTGCATACAAATAAAGAAAAACAAAAAAAGGTTCATAATGTTACACAGCAGTTTGCCAAATGGCAGGGTTCAAATTTCTTGAATAAATCAAGAAATTGCTCTTCCACTCAACCAGTTACCAAATATTTATACCTATACACTATACCTATGAATACAACTGAAAATAAAGACAAAAAAAAATAAAAAATATTGAGAAATCCTTTACCAGGAAGACAATTACAAATCCATTATGATTTAATATTAACATTTTGGGTAGAAACCAGAAATTACAAGTTTTCTGACAAAAAAAATGAGTAATAATATTTCAAATGAAACCAAAAGTCTCCAAGCAACCCCACCCCAACAGAAAATATTCAAAAATTCAACATTGATAATTATTTCGACATTAAAAATATCGAAACAACCATCAACCCCCAACTCCCAAACACCCCTATCAAAGTGGAACCACTCAGAAGCCCTCAGCCTCACTCAAAATAATGATATTAGTAGACTCCACAAAGTTAGGGTCCAAACAGTAAATTCAAAGAAAAATAAAATTAATATAGATACTGTAGGTATCTTCCATTACACTTTTAAGCTACCATTAAGCAAATTACTCTTAATTTCACGTTTAAATCTATTCAATGTGAGTACTTTTAAATAATCGGGAATCCAGTTCCAAATCCTAATTTTCCATTTTCAAAGGCTTCAGCCCTGATCTATGTGAATGAGACTTTATTCTGCATATTTTAGAGCAAATGTGAAATGTTTTTGACGTCAGCGTTTAGCGTACGACCACCATGTTGATTTTTTTAAATGGCAGCCCTGGGTCGAGTGACGTATCACAAAGAAGCTTATTTTTTATTTTCCCAAAAATATTAGCAATATATCACTTCAATAGGAAATGTCCTATAAAACATCAGTTTTATTTTTCTAAATTAAATTGTACTGTGCTGATGATATGACCTCGTAGCATTAAAAACGTCAACCACATCATTATTTATGTACAAATTGTCAAAACTGATACTAACTTAAAATTAGCACGAAATATTAATGTTAGTTGGATATGGTAATAGCAAACGTTCCCGTGACGAAGCAACTTATCTTTTTAACGATTTAAAGCCTGAATTCCCTCCTATAAGTAAATCTACAGTGACGAGATTAATAAAACTGGTAGTGTGAAGGATATTCCAAGGTCTGGTAGACAAAAAAGTGCAACAGTCTAAACCAACTAATCTGCATAAAAATAATTTTTATCCGTATAAAGTATGAAGAGACGTAAGACAATTTTCCCTCAGATTGGTCGAAGAGGTGCAATTGAGTGGCCGGCAAGTTCCCTGGACTTGACACCACTTGATTTTTTTTCTGGGGCTACCTGAAAGACCGCGTTTATGTTAACAGACCAACTAACTTGAACGATTTAAAGGATCGCATACGTCTCGAAATGCAGGGAATTACTCCACAAATGATCAACGATTCTATTCGTAGGTTTGAATAGAGATTTTATCATTGTCAACATGAGGACTTATTGCAACTTAAATGAATGATTAGTTTATAAATTTCTGCAACATCCAGTTTTGTTTAAAATTATAATTTTAATATTTTTGTGCAATTTTTGGAGAGAGAAAAAAATAAGCTTCTTTGAGATACGTCACTTGACCTAGGTTGCCATTTAAAAATAATCGAGATGTGGCTAGGTTAGGTTAGGTTTCTTCATCGTCCTAAAATTTCATAACTTTCCTCTTATCCGTTTCAAAGACTTTTTAGCAACGCTGTATAATGATAAGACAGTTCGGTTCTGATTAAAAGATATAATTGAAGACATAAATTTTCTGATACACGACCAGGTTACCATTGACGGGTAAGCATCGTAGCTCGGCTTATTACCTGTATTAATACCTTGTGTGAATTGGCATTTTTTTTCCTCCGTTACGATGCTAAGTTTGCATTTTAACAATTTGATTGTTTTATAGGTCTATAAATTGAATGTCGCCATCATATAGTGACTAAGACATTGAAAAAATCGTGGTTTTATTGCTTTTGCATATATAATGTTTCGTACTTACTGTAAGACAACAAATTCAACATGGTGTATACACGTATAAGTACTTTTCTGTCGTTACCAACTGAGTTAAATTTTTCGCAGCTATGAATTTATTTGTTTATCAAAAAATATTGTTTAATTGGGACTAAGTATGAAATTACTACTTACCGCATTGAAAGTGACCCAAAACATTCATAATCAAAAATCACTCCATAAGGGCTACTTGTATAAGCTGTAGTTACCATTAGATCAAATTTGAACGATTGGTTTTGTCTTGAGGTTCGTTTTCACGTGAATTTTCATGTCATGTCATTACAATTTATGTCGCTTCTGTGTTTTCATGAGATAAAATGTCGCGACGTGAAAAATTAACCTCCCAACAATCGATCAAATTTGATCCAATGATAACTACAGCTTCTACAAGTGGCTCTAAGTATACTAAATTCAGGCTCTACGATACAGTAATCAAACCAAAATGCATTTTGTGGATTGTCAACTTAATTAAATAACATTTCCAAGCAAATTCGCAAAAGTATAAACATGGAATACTCACCCATCGAAGCGCAGCCAACCATAAAAATTACATAGAGAGTGTTCACTGAGCTTGGCATTACATATACGTTAATTGAAAGTATTTAAGGCAGATTTATAGGGAAATATTCCGAATATTGTTCATAATTTAACGATTGTAGATAGTATAATGTCGATTTCTCAACAATTACTCAGTAAAATGAAGTTACCTTGATATACACTTAAGAACATTATAGAGTTTAGTGATTGGCAGTATTCGATTACAAAAATCATAAGAGAAAATTTTCTCTTATTTTCCGGTCCAGAAAATGTCATTAAAAAGTATTCTTCCATATTTTTGCTACGAATGAGATTTTGAGATTGGAGTTGAATGCCGAATATTCATTAGCCGTACAGCTGTTTAATTTATGGTCTGTAACAAACGTTCGTTGGACATGAAACGGCAGGCTGATTGATCGATGATTACCTCCTCTTCCCCCTACGCCAACAAACATTCGTTGGCATTCCTGAACCGTCCAAACTAAATAAAAATATGCAAACAAACCCATTCGCTGGTCCTCGTTGGCCCAATATGTACGTACCTTAAGGCTTTTTCGTTCTTGAGTAGTGCAAGTGACTTTCTATTTGTATTATTCCACCGGATCTTACTCGGAAACCCCTATTTGATCATGTTTAAAGCGTTAACATAGAAGTTCCTGCCCGTGGACACAATTATCCGTAAACTCGATTTAAAATTGGTAAGTTCTGGTAGTTTCCAGAGATATATTTTTTATACCTATAACTATTCATTTATGGTGGATACACACTTGAATTGAGTAGAATATTCTAGTACTACGACCAAATCAGATCAATTGTGCCCCCTTTGGTTCTCTGGTGAAGCACACCCCCCAATCCTAAGTCTTCTATGATATGCATACAGGATTTTAAAGAGGGGAGTTCTTCTTATTCTACTTGTGATTTTCCCAAGTGAAGAAGTATCTCCTTAAAGGATGGCATTTTCTAAGTAGGTGCAGGAGTCTTTTCAATGCTTTATAAAAAAACCACTAAGGATTCTAAGTTGGTTTCTGCTTAGGCTTAACAATGACTTGATCTTTTTGGGTTGGAGTTCCCTAGAGATACTTGGGACTGGTTGAGTCCTGGAATGCCTTTCCTCAAATATGCTTTCTTTTTCTTTTCTTACTGTTCCGCCCGAATCCCACAAACCGATTCAGGTTCAGGGTGTGGTTGCTGTTTTCCTGGCTAGCTCACCAGTAATTCCATTTCCATCTTCACCAGCATGGCCTGATATCCACAGTAATAAGAATATGATGAATTTACCTAAAATGCAACTGTTTGGACACGTAGTAGCATCCTCAATCGATAGAAAGAAATAGATAGTGTTTTGATAAAAAGGCTACGTTTCAAAATTGTGATAATTACGTTGATAGAAACTAATGAGTAATTTTTTATTCTGATATTCTGTTTCAATATCCTACGAAAAATATTAAATATTTAAAATCCATTCTGTATCAACGTTCACGAATTAAAAGCTTTTTGATTCTTCGATAATGTTATTAGACCAAATCCCTCGAAACAGTTTTAAGTAGTGTTATAATTTCTTTTATTATTTATACAAACCTTATGTCATGTCATTAACATTTCCAGTAGGTTAATCCCATACATACCGAATTGTCATAATTTTTTCTGTAAACAACTAACCCGTTTCTGTTCGGAAATCGTGCTCCGCTAATGACTTTTAATTCAGTCTAGCTAATGAAAAAACTGTTAAAAATTTGCTTAAATCTTTAAGGTGCATCAGTTGATTGGAATAAATGATGTTCCGTGAAGGCTCTTTCAACAAATCGACCATATCGATGGTCTGTCAGGTTTTTTTCTCTCAGACTTTACCTTCTTGGATGATTGATGGTTGATGTTCAGGATTTGTCGAAGATTTACCGGGGCTGTTTTTTTTTTGTTTATTTTACATAACTCAACATGTTTTGAAGATACAAGATGTAATATTTTCTTTTTCATATCATTTAAGAAAATATAATTATTCTTCATTAACCAAAAATTTTCTTTCGCCCTGTATGAACAATTGAAAATATTTTTCTAAGATATATTTGCATCATCTCACAGTGACCAATATAGATGGTTAGAATTAAATAATTTATAATTTTTTGGGTCATAAATATCAGTGGAATATAAATGTTTTTTATAAAATAATTATTGTCTCGAGAATCATGAAACTTAGGTATAGTACCTTGTTTAAAAAAAAATGAGTCTGCTTTACACCACACAACTTCTTTCGATCCCATTTTAAAAATTTGCTGAAGTAAATTGTAGAAACGCGACACCGAAATACGTAACAAGGAGAAAAATAGAGACAAGAAAAGGACAGAGAATCAAACTCGCCCCTATGTCGAGTGTGTTAGTAGAGGGAGAAAATTGACAATGAAAAAGGAACGCTGCATATGACGCTACGACGCCAGCAACTAGTATGAGATACGCACTTACTTTCGTTATTCATTATCAGTTGATTGGGTCTCACCAGGTTTAAAATATTGTCTTACCACTTTTTATGCACAATTTCTAGCCCTCCCATAATAACAAAAAAAATTAAAATAAATATTCAAAATAATGAAGGTATCAAATCTTGTTTATCTAAATCTCCTAGAACCAAATAGGTGAAGTGACTGTTTATTATAAATTCCAGACTCCATCTAAAACAGACACCATAACCAATCTTGTCACGTCGAAAAATTTGTAATTCAACGAATTATATAATTACTAACACCTCGTATACCGAGCGCATTTAAAAAAGGACAAAGTTACACACAAAATTATACAAGACGTGATCAGATCAAACTCGGAAGAATTTATAGGCGTTCCTTTAAACTCCAAGTAAATTATAAGTAATTTTAATAAATAATACAGACGAGGTACTAAAAAACTAGTCTAGGAAATGGTTGTACGTCGATCTATGTGGTACGAGCTTTTTTTTTAAATGCACCAACTACCTGCTGATTTCGCGCTTATACATTGCTTCACCCATCTTGGATCGTGAATATACCACGGCTATTGAAGACAGTTACGTACTTTTGAAAATAATAATATAGGTACTTCATGCAAGTCAGGGAAATACTATAAATTAATTTGTAGCAGGTGGTACTGCAAATAGTGATAAACTGTTTATAAATATTTTCTTATTATTTAAAATCATTACAAGTTCCTTTCATATGAGTTAAAATAACTTGGTAAGCGGAAACGGCTGTATATGGTTTGGTATTTAATCTAAAATTATATTCACCTTTAATAGTGTCATTGAAAGTACCGTCATCGCGGAATTCTAAGATTTATATGAAAATTGATAATTGACAATTATACGAACCAAATGGCCTTGGTACACGTTAATGTACTCTAAAGTATATTAAAAAATTATTTATAATAAAAATGAAAAAATATTTTACCATCATCGCGAATCTTAAATCATATAGGGCATGGCATACCTACTTAAAGGGGGCGAAAGAGCGTAAAATTCCATCATTATCGCGCAGAAACTTTTTTTTCTTAATTTTACGAAATTACCATAGCTTATTAATAATTGTTATAATCTTTCATCCCTTGAATCCCTTGAAGAGTCAATGAGAGATTTTTGGTCCAAGTTCAGCCTTTACATACGTTTTTCTCCCTCTATCCTCTGCAAACTAAATGTATAACTATCTGCTATTTAATAAGAAAAGTACCTTCAGGTAATATTGTCCAAGGGAATTCTTCTAGGTTGAGGCTATTCTATCCCTTCAGTCTGTTGTCTCCATCACTATCTAATGTTTCGTTGTTTGGTATAGTACTTATACTGTGCATTAGCTTTTCAAAAATATTCCTTGTTTAAACGAAATTTTGCGCTTAATAACTGGATAAAATTATTTTCAGTTTTATAAATATAAAAGTGTGTAGTATTTCTACATTTCTTGATATAATAAACTGTCATCGCTTTTTTTGTGACATAGTGGATAGAGATGCGAGTACCAGTGATAAAGAAAAATTTTACAGAGGCATTATTAGTTTTAATTCCAGTTATATTCCACCATGCTGGAAACATTATCACAAAAAATCTCCCGAACTCAAGGTGGCAAAATGCTACTGCATCAAATTGTATTTTATATCAACCGACCGAATGTGGATGGCAATTGAAAGAGAACAGTAAACTCAAACCATTGTTGTACCATGACCCAACAGCACCATTAAAAGTTAGAAGTAATCCTTAGACAGGATCAAAATAAAGAAGAAGAAAGTGAAGAAACAGAAGATAATAACCATTATATTTGTGATGATAATTACTATTAATGAAAATTCTCAGCTTGAACATATACAATTATTTAAAATATTAACTATTTCTAAAATTTAAATGAACTAAAAAAATTATTTCCCTTGATTCATTTTATCATATTTATCCTCATGCATATTTACTTTGGACCAAGTAAATTAATGCGTATCAAGGCCATTTTGTTCGTATAATTGTCAATTATAAATTTTTATAAAAATCTTACAAATTCCGCAATAACGGTACTTTTAATGTCACTGGATCCCGGACTATAGAAAATGCTTTAATATAGATCAATGTTTGTTTGAATTTTTATATGTTGTAGTTTAATGTTTAAAGAGTTCAGAAAAAAATAAGCCAGGCGATTTAGTCAGGTTTTTAACCTTTTGCAAAAAAATATAAAAAATGCATGCCCCGCTACTCACCAGCTGCAAGTCCGTGTTAGGGTTTAGTAGAAGAGGTATAAGACTAGTTTTCAGCTTCCCTCAAATACCTACCCAAAAATTGGTACCAGATTTCTCCTACTATATTGGGAACAGCCTGTGTATTTTCACACTAATTAAACAAATACATCACGAAGTTTTCCTTTTTTTAGTTACATTGCACTCATTAGATCGTTACCATATCAAAATATTGTATAATACGCCTTGCATGTAATTTACATGTCATCGGTATGGAATAATTCATTAGTCTAGGCTTAATGAGCATCATAACTTCGTACCACCTTCTTTCGATGCTTCACGTACTTAAATATTGATATATAAGCATTATTTTGAAATATTTATAACTAACTATATATAGAAATGCAATATGAGAGAATGTAAACAAATAAAATAATATTAAAGCTGCCTTCTGTGGAGGATCAAAACGTTTTACAAGAAATACAATTAAACGTATATCTATTAACTATAAAAGTTGAATGAAATATAAAGTCCCACCTTTGCAGTAATTTGTTCTTTGAATAAACATTTTATTGCTTGTTTCCCCGAATTATATTACCAATATTTGTATCTGTGATTTCACAGTTTATTACGTGATGTTTGGCATATGATTGTAATAATGAATGAAGAAAACTGTTACGCAAAGCATGAATAGCATATGTGACGCTAAAAAAATTGTTTAAAATAAGTTTTCGATTTAGTAAAGACACAATTAACAAAGTATTCCTACGGTATTTATAATTATTACTCATTACTTTACTACCGACACGCAAAACATATCCCGTCTGTCGAGAGAAAAAGATAATAGAAGAAGCAATGTGCAACTGAAATATAATATGCAATACAGTCATTAAAACCTTATAAAGCTCCAGTATTCGACGATTTCAGATCTGGGACCATCCGTGAAATTGCAATAGAGATTAGTGTCTCACTGAAATATTTAATAAACTGTAACATGTCTATCTACCTGTTTCGACTTTCAAATTTATATCGCAAATCCTTCTCTAAAATCTCCGCTCTTCGTCTCATTAGCCACCTCAAATTCCCAACCCTTACCATAAGACAATTGACATCTGCCAACGGCCGCCTCCATTTTTGTAACGCCAACTCCGAACTTCCTCCGACCGCCACGAGAAAAGCCCCTTTTCGCTACCGACTGTATTCGAGGAAAGACCTAACTTTTTTCCGAATCCAATCCTGTCTTGCCCCACTCTCTCTTTCTACCTCCTAACTTCCCAACCTCTCTTCTTTTCTCCTGTCTTTTCTCAATCTCTCCCTTGACATTCCTCACTTTTTCTCTGATGTCTTTCCTCCCTCCCTCTATCCTATCTCTCCTCACTTTCTTCCTAGTCTCTTATCACTCATTTCTCCTGCCTCTCCCTACTTTTTTCGTGTCTCTCCGCGGAGCGGAGACGCTCACTCTCTTTCCAGTCTCTCCTCCCTATTTTCCTCATTCTATTTTGTGACTTGCCTCGCTGTCTCCACAGTCTCCCCTCTCTGTCTCCCTTGTCTCACCTAACTCTTTCTCTCTCCTGTCTGTCCTCACCCTATCTCTAAATTTCTCTGCAATTATCCAATTGACGATAAGCCGCCAATGATCCTCTCTATTTCCTCTCCTCACTCTCTATCTTCTGTCTCCCCTCACTCTCCATCTTCTGTATCTCTTCAATCTCTCTCTCTCTCTCTTTCTCTCTCTCTCTCTCTCTCTCTCTCTCTCTCTCTCTCTCTCTCTCTCTCTCTCTCTCTCTCTCTCTCTCTCTCTCATGTCTCTCCTCACTCTCTATCTAGTGTCTCCCCTCACTCTTTGTTTTCTGTCTTTCTTCACTCTCTCCCTCCCTATCTCATGCATCTCTTCACTCCCCCTCTGTCCCTTCGGACTCTTTTTACTCTCCTGTCTCGCCACACTCTCTATTTATTCCTCCTGACTCCCCAACCTCTGTTTCTTTCTTACCTAAATTGATGTGGTAAGCACAGCTGCTAAGACACCTCAAGGACACCTCCCAATAATATTTCAAAGATACCTTCAAATATACCTTCAAATATACCTCCAAAGACACCTTCAAAGATACCTTCAAAGATACCTTCGAAGATACCTTCAAAGATAACTTCAAAGATACATTCATTCAAAGATACCTTCAAGAATACCTCAAAAATATAGCTAGAATATCTGCTAGGACACCTCTACTTCGATTGACGACCCATCACTGGGATTCCCCCAGGCCAAGTTTCCCATCCACCCTTTCTGGAGGAAATTTCAAGATAAGTGCCATAAAAAGTACAGGCCTCATTTATTTCTTTCAACAATTGGCAGAATAAAATTATTGTTTCAATTTTTTTCAAATTTCGAATCCACCCGGCTATAAGAGCTGTAGGGGATCGTGTCCGGTTACCGTGAATTTTTAATTTCTTTAAATAAATATCTTACATTGAATTCTACAAGGTGTTTCTACCTTCTAGAAAGCTAGTTTGGAAATATTTAAATAAATATACATAATATAAATTTATTAGTAAGCAATAAAATAAGTCGCTTAAAATTGCTGGAAAAAGAATAATTAATTGAAAACAACTTTATGTATGTTACTATATTTAAGAAAATTTTGAGTAGCTGGCAACGTTTATTATTTGGCATAATATAACGAAGTAACCGGACAGTTTTAACTCGGCCAACTGGGACTTAAAAAACATTCGAACATCTGTCCTGACCTGGGTTGGAACATCCAGGGGTGTGTGTGAATTGTGTTGTAGAGAAATATTCACGATATTCGAATTTATAAAAAATTTATATGCACGCCATTGGGTGGCACTTTCCTTCAAAGGGACTAAAAATATGGGTCATTACATTAAGCCTAGAAGAACTATATATTATGCAACGATCCTGTAATGATGGTTATTAATACACAAGCATTAACCGGGATACGAAACGAGCCGAAGGCGAGTTCCGTATGGTTGATGCGAGTGTATTAATAACCATTACATGAGAGTTGCATACACTATTTTTTCTACGAACAAGTAATTTTATTTGAATTCAACAACATTGCTTTTTTAAATTTTTCAATACTTTTTTATACAAACAATAACAAATAAGTTTTATGTTTAATGTTAAGTTGGTCTTTTAAAATAGAGTAATGTGCCCAGAGAGATGAGGATTTCAATTTGATTGAGAGTTCTTCAGAATACTCTAGAAACACGTTTCCAGAAAAGGATGATACTTCTCTTGCTACCCTCCAATCCATAAATTGACCATAAAATTTATCATATACCTTTTTTGATTTTGCAGTTAATAAACATTTTTCGCCTTTTCAGCGATTTCAGGTGGTGTGCATGAAAACTCTTCGTCGCTTGAAATTTCTTTTAAAAAGTGGAAGGTATCTACCTTTTTGACTAACACAAAATATTGACACTGTCATTAAACACGAATCTGTCAAAAATTCAACAGAAAATATTGGGTCTGCCTACTTGGTTATTTGAAAATCAAGATTTATATTGGTCAATTTTTCAGTTTCATAATGAAAACCAGTGTTAGAATGAGTATCATTATGAAACTGAAAATTGGCATTTAATATTTAATTAATAACTCATAGCATAGGATTAGAAAAAAATTATTATTAACTCACTATCTTGATCACGTTCCTATTTACACAGACTCATGGAAAACAGACTGAGAGGTTGGAGCATCCATTATTCCCCCTAATTTGTGCTTGAAATATAAATTCACACCAGAATCAACTGTTCTGACAGGAGAGCCTCAGAACACTGAGTTTCATTGAAACTAGGTCTAAAAGTGATTTGTTGGTAATTACTGATTCCTTAAGCTCATTATACATAATATTTAAACTATACAGTCATAATCCTATTGTCAATATGATGAAACAGATTTATATATTCCTTCACATGTAGGATTTGTAGGTAAGGAAGAAGCTGATAAAAAGAAGCAGCAAATGATGATAGCTCAATTCCTTTTTTTAATCCTTTAACAATAGACATGAAAATCGTCTACAAACTAAACATTTTGAAAAATTGGAAGCAAAAAAAGATCGAATCTTTGTTTGGACCATGGCAAAATCATGCCCCCAATCGGTTCACGGAAGTTGTACTGACCAGATAACGACTAGGTCATAGCAGACTCAGCCATCAATATCTACTGTCAAAGGAATGTCAAAATAAAACATATTTTGATTGAGTGTCCGCTACATATGCCCGATTTCTCCAACCATTTCCTAGTTTAGACACTGCACTAAATTGTTCGGTAGGCGATGCTGTAACCTTTTGACACTATTGCCCGATTCCACCAACCATTTCCTGAAGTTGTGTAATACCTAAATAGGATTTAGGAATTCCTAAATGCTATTTATGCTAAGAAATACCTAGAGTGTTAGGAATTATTAAATCCGATTTAGGTATTACCTAACTTTAGGAAATGGTTGGTGGAATCGGGAATTAGTGATCGCCTACCGAACAATTTAAGTGCAGTGTTCAAACTTTAGTAGTTTTTTAAAGATTCCAAACTACTGTATCGAAATAATGCGGAAATAATCGTATACATAATTTTTTGTTGAACCTCTTGTTACTTTTTATACAATTTCAAATTGCTATTAGTAATTTCCCAAAAAAAAAACACAAAATACCTCTTTATACTGTTTGCAAATAATTGTTTTGTAAAACCTTTTTTGAGATGATTCTGACAGGATTAATAGTATTTGAACTCATTGTTTCACGTAGTATGTAAAAAGTATTATTTGTAATGAGCATCTGAATTTTCTAGTACATTCATTGTAAATCACCTAGAGCTGATGAACCATAAACTGGGGTTCATTGGCACTTTAATGTATGTTAAAATTTAATAATAAAACGATACAGGTGAGACAGCTTTGAAATTATTATGTAAATTTCATAAGATGGTAGAGGCATTTAGTGAAGTTGGCAGATGGAGCATCTTTTACAAACACTACATTATGCTGGTGAAAGTTGAAAAATGTTTGCTCATATTTACAAAACTTCTGAGAAACGAAATGTTTTATAAGGGCAGTACAATTAGTAGTTATTTTATGGAATTTTTATGGATTTACACGTCGTTTTGAAATATTATGTTTACATTTATTACCTAGACACATTTTATAATGTGCGTTGTAATTGACATTTATGGTATGTAGTAAAATAGTCATTTAAATAGATATTAAATTTAAAGTTTACCTGCATGCATTTTTGCATCCTTTGGAATTAATTCTGTAAGCAGTTTTTCCATTCGCTTGTTGGTACATTCAAAATAGAGTTTTTTAAGGCGTTGACTGCATCTTCTGGGGACTGGAAAACACTTTGAGAACGGATAACTTTTCGTCGGTTTTGGTTCAATCGGTACATGAAACTCTGGCATAATAAATTATTTCTGGATTTTCCGACAGCCATTTGTTTAGTCCTATTCCTTGTAAAAATTTTAGGTTATCCGCAGGCTCAAGTTTCTGTTTTCGACAACGAAGCACCACATCAGTCGACAATTTCTCGTTGGTATGAAGAATTTAAATGTGTATGGATCAATCTTAGCGACGAACCAACAGGTCCACCAACACCCTGAAAAACGTCGATGCTGTACGTAAGCTGAGCCAAGAAGATCGACATGTCATATATCATAAAATTGAAGCATCATTGGGCAATTCAAAGGCCACAATTAGAAGAATTATCTGTAAAAAAATTAGTTTCTCGTTGGATACCGCATCTGTTGACGAAGAACAGAAAGCAATTAGAGCCAATTGGTGTCAAAAAACTATAAACCGGTTTAACGCAGGAAACTCAAAAAATACGTACAGTATTGGAGGTGGTGATGAGACCTGGATTTATTCTTATGAACCCGAAAATAAACGTCTCCTGTTTGGGTGTTCCAAGGTGAACCAAAACCGACGAAAGTTAACCGTTCTCGAAGTATTTCCAAAAACAATGACAATTTTAAACCTTAAGGTTTTCTAATTTTATTGCAATTTAATAAACAAAATTCTGTGAAGACTGAAGATGGATCGTTTGCTTCGTCCTGAGCAATTTAACACTTCAAAGCTTCCAAAGAATGGAAACATTGGATCCATACGTTTCAAAAATGTTTGACATCTGCTGTCACTTTAACAGAAGAATCCTCTGAGGAAGAAAACGAGGCAAGTACTATAAAATTAAATATCCTTATCAATTACATTGGTACTAATGTATACGAACACATTATCTGAGTGTTCTTCTTATGAGGAGGCTCGGAACATCCTGGGAAAAATGTATATTAAAGAAGTGAATCAAATATACTCTCGACACGTACATGCAACTCGTAAGCAGCAACATGGTGTAACTATTGATGATGTGTACGCTCAAGTTTTGAATTCTCTAAGTAAATACTGTTCGTTTACATCTGTTACCGCCGACGTATATCGCAACGAGTATATTCGAGATTCTTTTATTCGTGGCTTAATATCTCCACATATAAGACAAATACTACTGGAAAATAAAACATTAACTTTACATCAAACTCTCAATCAAGCGAAATCTTTAGAAGCGGCTCAGCTTCACTCAAGTGGCTGCGAATAACTATCTGGTCCATCTTCGTTAAATGCTTCTTCGTCTGGCCATCCGTCAGATTATAAGCAAGAAATTGAATACCCTCAACTAAGTGCTACACAAACTCGCCTCAAATCCACTAATCTGTTCTTCTTTTATGGACATAGATAGTAGCATCCTCGAATTAAATGTCTTGCGAAAAACTCTGCTTGCTGTGCCTGTAAGAAAAAAGGACACTGGGCCTCCGTATGTCAATCATCCAAAATAAAACAGTCCAACAGAGATACTATTACATCTGCTATAGGATATTCAATTAAAGCTGCTTTTCATCCTAGTCTATCTAAGTCTGCAATTTTAGTCGATGGTGTTTATGTTGATGCTTTGGTGGATACTGGTAGTTCAGAGAGCTTCATGAGTTCTAACATCGTTCGATCCAAAAATATCAAAACTTTTCCACTCAATGGCTTCGTTTTTATGACCTCTTCTTCATTTACATCCAAAATACTAGAATACCTTTAGAATTAACAAATGGTGTTAGTGGATTTCAACGAGTGATCAATAGCATAATACAGCTAGAGGATCTTAAAGGTACATTTGCTTATTTAGATGACATTGCCATTTGTGGTAAAACTCAGGAGGAGCATGATTTTAACTTGGACAACTTCTTACGATCGATGACTCTAAATCAAAATTCTCTACTAAAACAATTAAACTTTTAGGACGCATTATTGAAAATGGCACCATTAAGCCTGATCCTGATCGTATCAAGCCTCTCATGGAGCTTTAAAACCCCAATGATCTTACATCTTTACGAAGGGCATTAGATTTGTTTTCTCACTATTCTCAGTGGATACCATGTTTTTCAGAGAAAGAGCATCCTTTAACACACTCAGAATTCCCTCTTTCCGAAACTGCAAGAAAATCGTTCAATATTCTTAAGGAAGATCTAGCTTCAGCAATGCTAACGTCCGTAAATGAAAATAAAATGTAAACTGTAGAGACTAACGCATCCGATTTTGCAATAACCGCGACCCTTTCCCAATATGGCAAGCCAGTGGCCTTCTTTTCAAGGTCTCTTACTGGTAGTGAAAAGAATCATTCATCTGTCAAAAAGGAAGCTTATGCGATCGTCGAATCTATTCGCAAATGGAGACATCTGTTATTGCCTAACTATTTTCAGTTGATTACTGATCAAAGAAGCGTATCTTTCATGTTTGATAACAGGGTGTATGGAAAGGTTAATAATGATAAAATCCTACGCTGGCGTCTAGAACTGGCTCCCTTCAAATACGATATTATCTTTCGTCCTGGTGTTTTTAATCGAGCTGCTGACGCCTTAAGTCGAGTTAGTTCTTCCACAAGTAGTCTAATTGAGCTCTCTGAAATGCAAGTATCACTATGTCATCCTGGTATTACTCCTAAGGTTTCAGTCCCCAGAAGATGCATTTAACGCCTTCATAAACTCTATTTTTATTGTACCAACAAGCGAGTAGAATAACTGCTTCCAGAATGTGCTCCAAATGATGAAAAAATGCATTTCTCTTCGTGGAGAATACTTTGAAAAACAATAGTGTTTAAAAGTTATCTACTGTTTTTTTTTTGTTCTATATGCAAAATATAAAAGACAACCCTAGTTGCAGAATTTTGGAGTTTTTATAGTCCTGTACTCAAATAAAGTTACTGATATTCCTGTTAATTGATGTGCATAGAAGCAAAAATATTTTATGATGGACCGCAAAAACATTTTATCTCACCAACTCTACATAATTATTGTATTTCAATAACAAAAATATGGCACCTGCTTTAATTATTCTCGCATTACCTTGGTAGGTATGTAAGAATGTATTTTCGTGAGTATGACGTTATTTAAAATTTTTATTTACATGGAACAGACATCAAGACAAGTAAACAACGTGCGTATAGCTTTTTCGGAAAAAAAATATTTACACTCCGCTTGTATATGTAAATATCGTTATATTTGTGCTTCTACTGTTGCTTTAAGTACGTTATTATGTCGTTTGGTTATTCAATTAGTATTCCAAAGAATAACATCACCGTGGTCAGCTGAAACGAATAAAAATTCGATTCTTGGTATTCGGTTCAACATTGTTTCTTACGATTTTACTGGAATGCATTAACGGGATCTGACAAATGTCTAAAGCTGATTTTACACTTTATTCTATAACATGCACGAGATGGGGCTCATCCTCCACAAATACGACAGCCACAGGCAAATGATACAAGTCTTTGAGTGTAAAATGAGCATTTCGTGCGAATTATACACTTTTTGAGAGATTAAGTTATGGTGTTAATGGTACACTGGTAGCGAAATTAATTGTAAGTGGAAGGAACCCTAGGAGCGAGTGTTGCCTCCTCTACTTAGGATCACAGCTTCTATGAGTTTAATATTTTTCTGAGATGATTCCATAAATACTCCATTGGAGTCAAATCCGTTCTTTTTTATGATAAATTCTTAACTAGTACACCAACTTGATTGAGGTAATCGAGTTTCTCCCCGACTAGGTTACGATATACTGTATATATACTCTTGCGAGTCGCAGCGGAGAGTCTAATAGACCAACTTCCAAAAAAGAACCAAGTGAGTTAGTATATTTAATAGAACCCTTTGTTGATGATGTATAAAAACGAAAAATTAACTAGATACATCAAACCTTCCAGCAATTTTATACAGTGACATATACTTCATCTACTTTGATATTATTATACTTTTTTTTGTTCGACACAACAATAGCTCTAACTGTAATCTGTCACAATTTAAGCATTCATTGGGTCATTTCATTCTCCGCATATTCGTCTTGACTGACAGGTGACTTATGCTTAGAATCCCATTGTAAGTTATGAAGAATTCCAAAAGGCATGTAACAAAATTAAAAACGATCCCGTACAAGATCGTCAATCTGTTAAGTAGATCACCGACAGAGATATTGAAATGCCGTCTAAACAAAGGATGTTTTTATAGATCGACAGGGCCGTATAGAAAACTTCCATTGCATTCATTTGAATTAAAAGTAATTTACAATTAGATATCGAATAATAGTTTTTTTACTATTAACGAATTTTTGAAAATATTTTCAAAAACGTAAAAACGTGACCGTTCACTTGGAAGAAACAACTACTTCTCCGACAGACATTAAATTACTCTTCCAAGATAAACGGGGTCGGTATGATCTACAAGATTTAACCAACCATTCTGGTTTGCAATTAGAAGGGACAATATCACTTGTAGACCGGTTTGGGCGTATTTACGCCTCATCAGTACAAAGTAGATATTTTCCGTCTGAGAGCTCTGTGAGCTTAATCCCAGACTAATGACGATGCTGAAATCACAATCAATACATATACTCCAGCAAGTTATATTGTCCCTTCTAATTACAAACCAGAATGGTTGGTTATATCTTGCAGATATACCAACCCCGTTTAACTTGGAAATGTCTGTCGGGGCATATAGCCCGAGAAGTAGTTGTTTCTTCTAAGTGAACGGTTACGTTTTTGAAAATGCGTTAATAGTATGAAACTATTATACTAAATACGAAAATTTTAAAGGAAACTCTACCTAATAATCTACAATTTATTGGAAAAATTTTTCAGACCACGAATTGTCTGTATCGGTGATGTAAAGACTGAAATAGAAATGGTGAACTTAGGGGTACCACTGAGAAATCGGATGAATTTTGATTTTTAAAGTTGTCATTCAAGGGAGAATGACACCAAGTTATTGAATAACAATAAATGATCATTTTCGAGTACTCTCTGATCCAAATCCATTGATGTTTTTAAAACTGCGGCTTTCACAGTGCCAGAAGAAAAGAAATATCCGATGACCGACAGATATTTATTTTAATAAACGTTGCACTTTGGCTGGCTATCGGTTGATGCGTGTTTGATAAAAGAATCGTGAGACGTTTCGGATTCCTTTTGATAGAATGAATGACTTGATGGAAAAAATCATGCTGATCTGTCCCATGGGTATATCCATTAGAGTGTGTACGAAGATTTATGTTAAAAGAAAAATTGTGTTCAACGGTATCTGCTAGGTATATAAAAAAAGGTTTAATGATTATTGATACGTTAGAAAATTACTGTACATAGAAGAAAGATTGTACTTCCCTATTGAGTATTCTCATACAAACACGTTTTATTATACATACATTTTACTAGATGTGCTTTTTTTTAAGTATACATTCCTGAGAAAGTACCGGGAATTGGTCATTTAAAAGAGATTATCCAAATTATTTTCATCGATAAGTCCAAATCACCAAGGGCCCCAATCTTTTTTTGTGGATGGATCAGAGGTGCAGTTCTCGAATCATGTGTTCATGATGAGCCATTTTCGCATGAATCGATGAAACTGTTTTATGGAATGAGCGAATGCATTGCGCATGTGCATATTTGCGAATGAAATGCAACGAGTGGTATTATCATGTGTTAATTCCATTTCGAACGAAATTTGACAGTACATTGAACAAATTTGACGTTAGATTTGTATTGGAATGTTGAATTGTGATTATGGCAAATGAACTTGCCAATTTGTCCTTCTTGGCAGATCTGGAAGAGGCTGAAATATTAAATTTACGTCCCACAAGGCAATTTATCAATCGAAACAATATCTAACTTTTTTAGAGCCTATCGACAGAATTTTTTTGAATTATTAGAGCTTCATAGTTACTTAAATAGAAACCAGAAAGTCTGTGATGGTCTGACAACGAAAGTAGGTTTATACTTGTATTAAAAATTAACCTAATAAAATCATTATATTCCAAATTCTCACAACTCCGATTTTTTTGCTTATGGGAGTTATCAATTTAATATAGGTCAAAATATACAGCAGTTAAAAACGTAGTTAGCAATTTTTGCAATGCCAACCCAATACGACAAAAGCAACTAGAAATCGCGACGTAGCCTTCGATTTTGTGAAAGATCTGATTTTTATTAAACTGAAAGTCTTCTATAAAGTAAGTTTTTCTGCATTATTGTTACACCCTGTATAATTATGACTAAGACCGCTAGAAATCATCTTCTACGGGCCTTCTAATGACGTATTACAATTAGGGGGTTGCCATTTAAATTTTTGTAGGTGGGGCATAGGGGGTTGATAGAGGTGCGTTCTCTCTCATGTCATTTTAGTTCCCTCTCTCTACCCTAGATACGGTTTTGGAATTTTTTAAAAATCTCTTCTCGTTCACGAGGTACAGCCCATTGTAAGTTTCAAAATTGACACCCTGTATACATTTAAAGTTAATCTCCGGCCGGCCACTGGAATTGAATTTATAATCAATTATTCATTCTAATAATAATATGTAATGTAATATCATCAATATCAACACTATATTTCTGCTTACGAATACTTTTATACAGTGTGACCCACTTAAGATCACAACTCCCAGTTATCGCTTTTTATTGGCATTTGATGAACTTCAAATTTTGCTGGTTTGAAAAGGTTGGCAAAAGGACTATTTTTACCTATTAACATTTGATAAACGTCAGTAACGTACGTTTTTAGGAGTCAACAAAAAAAATTATAAGCGATATTCTTTTTGGACTTTTGGTTTCCACACTGTAAAGAGTACTTTGAAACACCTAAAGATGAATTTTAAATTGAATTTTTTTAAATCGACTGACCTATATCAAATGTTAAAAAGTAACAATAGTGCCTTTGCCAACACTTTTAAACCACCAAAATTTGAATTTCATCAAATGTCAATTAAAAGCTTTAAATGGGTGTTACGATCATAAGTGGGTCACACTATATGTTTGTATATCTATCCAATATCATGAAAGTATTAAATAAGTATAAGCTGACTCTAGGATTTCATTAATAATCTACATTTACTTCAATTATACGAGGGGCACCCCCTTAGGGAGAATGTCAACCTTAAACCATTTATCTAAGGGTGTCTTCAAACGCGTATCTAATACTTTTGATTAAGATGGATAATTACGAAATTTTTCAAAATATTGTAAATAGAAATTTTCATGCGAATAAATGCGTATTTGTATATTTTTCGAATGATTGGAAAATTGAACCTCATAGACTTATTTACAGGAGATCCCATTGTTGAATTTTCACTTTCCTGTCATTAATTTTATTACGAATAAAACGGTGAGAAAATTATATTATCTTTATAATCGCTTAACATACTATAAATACAAAATGCGAAAGAAGTAAAAGAAGCAGTGAACGATACACTTCAAAAGACATTCGTTGAACGTAAAGAATGTTAATCGTAGTAGTCGATTTGAAAGCTTTTAAGCCTAGCAAATAAAATAGTGAGAACCTTTTAGATAAAGGACGTTGAATGGAAAGCTCTTACACATCAGTGTCGGTGTACTTTCACGAAAACTACTAACTTTGGTTAAACCACTATGGGATTATACTCAATATTCAATTATACTTTGAATTAAGTATTTAACTCAAAAATACAGCGTTAGAAATGAAAACTATCGACAGTTTGTTGTGTAATAAAAACTATAGAGCACCAAACGTAAACAAATACAAGAGGCACGTGAACAAAAACAAGTTTCACTGCTGCTTGACCAATCAGGGGGCATTTTCCACATAGCACGTGGCTATCACGCACTTTCCTTTTTTTATCGCTAGAGCCTTTTGATTTTGAATGAACTTCATAGATTTTATCTTTCTAACCTTTCCTAATTGTTGTGCATATTTATTCGTATGGTCTGTTTTCAGTGTAATGTTGTTCTGATTGGTTGTGTTCAATCAAATGACCTCAACTTAACTGATTTCATTGGATACCTACTAGAAGCTACGTTGCCATGGATACATTTTGATTTATTTCGATTTTGACGTTTCAAGATATTTAATATTTCAAAATGTCACCATTTAGTCCTAATACTGACGAGAATATTAATGAAATTATAGATGCAAATATACTCTGTATTTTTTTCTATAATTAGCTAAAAATTTTCTATTCGAATAACCCTCGAACATTGATAAATGCTCAAAAATTTTATAACAACTTTCTCAAGCTTGTTGCTTATGTATATATAGTCTTCATCAAGTTTTCATATCGAAAAATACCATAATGTATGTAATACCTGTAATGTATGTAAAACTTCACTAGGCAGCAGAGATGCCAACTTAAATTCAAATCCCTAATCTTGGTCTAAAAACAAGGTACAATAAATAAATATATCAATAAATTTCGCTTTTGACAGACAACAGTAGAGTGTTTTGCGTGTTTACGTTTTTTAATACGATGCGTAGACAAGTCGCCGCATTCTCCACACCTTCCGCCCGTCAGCGATTCTTCAACGGTTGACTATGAAAAGTACATATTTTTCTCTCGCCGGAGGAGTTACCAGCGAACGATTCTTCTCGGCTCTTAGATGCACATAAGCTCCATCTCAATTCTACCATCGTCTTTCCTATAAAAAAAAAACAGAGAATGAGAAAATATAATGGTGGTTGGAAGGACTGCCAAACTCATTAATAAAAATAGATTCTCAATCAAAGAAATTGGTACGACCATCAAACGGGAAAATATAACACAACTAGAGAAAATTTGTATTGTATGATATTAGATGGAAACTGGAAACATTAGTTTATATAATTTTTAATATTTATATTCTATAATTTGTAGGTATTTTATATATTTTTCACACCTACAATAATACTTAGATTATTCTGGTAAACCCCATTTAAAATCGGGCGCTCTATTGTTGAACGTTATTTTTGTACTTCACTGACAACGGTAACTACCCCACTCGCTATTCTTTTGTGTTCCTTTCACCCGAGATAGAAAAAGAGGAGTTTTTCAAGAAATTGCGGTGAGAATACATTTTTAGCTTGAATGCCCTTTTTCTGGAAAGGCAATTATTTTCCGTCGTAAAATTGCCCTCTTTAAAACCCAATTAACTTTGGGGCGAACTTCCATTCTGTTATTTATATTTTTCGGCTTTGATTCTACAGTATATACAGGCTGTTTCACAACGAGCTTACACTATCTATATATTGGAGATTTCTATGAAAATTGGCATAGATGGAGAACAAGTTATGGCGAACTTTTGGAAAATATTTTGCCATACATGTCACTTCCGGTTATACCAAAAGTAAACGACAACTTTGTTGTTTTAAATGTTACACCCTGTATACTATTAACTTTGGACAAAAAGGTAACTATTATGGAGAACATCATATTTGTCAAAAAAATAACAGAGACTCCCTCCATTCTCGAGTTATACGGGGAAAACTTAAAATGCTGCTTTTGATTTTTTAAATCAAAAATTGGAAAAAGAAAGTTTCATTTGATCACAAATTTACTACTAGCTTCGTTCCAACTGGCGTTAGAACCGTTTTTGATATCGTTTGCGCAAGTGCTGTATTTCTTTCACGTTCCAATTGATAAAGTATCGTTCTTGGGACTGCTCGAGACGGTATACAAACTGCACCTTCTGGAAGGGGTGACAAAGTTGATTTGTCCATCCCAAATTCGAGTTTGCGCACTATACAGTACTCGAAACGAAACTCGCTTGGAAACTGCCAATTTCCATAATTTCGTTGATTTCGCCAATAAGAAGTTAAAATGGACCAAGGTAAAACTAAACTAGCCCGGGGGACATAAAAGATGTTTCCATGCCACAAATTTTTATGAAAATTACAATTTAATAAAATAACCACATGTAAGATGATGTATCCATTTAAGATAAGAGAAAAATGATTGCATTGCCAAATTATTTCACCCACGGGAACAATTTAAGCCAGTTTTTACGAGCACGTCGGGAAATTTTCCATATAAGAGAAGTTTATAGAGCCGGAATACGATTTATACTTTCTTGGAAAATCTTGTTGAATACTCTAGGGGTACAAGATATTACAATGTATATTTCTCGATGGGGTTTTCATTGCATGTAAATAAATTTGATTCACTTTTTTACTTCTGGAAATGTAAATCTTGCTATGGATGTTATTCCGAAATATAATGGAATTTTTGTTTTATGGATTTTTCCTGGATCTTGAATATAGTAGGATAGCATAGACATATAATAACAGTCCTAAAGACTAACAAATACTTATAGCGCGACTTTGTTGGGAATTACCCTGAAATCTCAATTGAATAATGGAAATAAGAATTTTCGATATATTCCTGTACGAAATAAGTATTCAATTAAGTGCTTTAATTTGAGTCGCATTGATTATTAGTGAAGATACAAAATTGCTACCAAACCGCTTATTAGATATGCATATGTGTGGAGCAATGCAGCCATGAGGATTAACATAAGAACGCACAACGCCTCCGGCATATTTTCTCGTTAATTTCACTTTACCCGATATTCATCATGACTGACAAGTAAAATAATTGTTACCAGTGAGGTAGGAACGCGGTAAAATCAAATTAAAAGGTTGATGATAAAACATTAAATGGGCTAAGGTTAGTATTAGTTATGTAACAAAAATACGCTTGTATTCATTTCCACATCTATTGTAGTCTGCAGTTTAGTAGAACCATTCCTTCCTTATCATTTTTTAGACTGTTGACTATTAATGCTATGTACTACTACTACTAGGCGTACTAAGGTCACATGGAGAACGTAGACGTAGTTAATCTTATTGAAATCAAGATAACAACGGATATCATTATTTGCGACTCAGCTTAACCTAATTCATATTTGAATCTTCCCACGATTATCCCGTTTCGAAGCAAAGTCAACCCAAGAATCATATTTTTGTTAGGTGTGAATCGAAACTAATTGTTTTTAAGCGTGGGTGATATTATTGAGATTACAAATGGCCTTGATAAATCAAGGTTATTATGGGTGTAATAAATCACGTCGAAGCATATAAATAACGTTCAAAAGAGAAAAGATACGTTGTAGATTACCGGTGAGGTTTTATGCTTCGTTACGTCTCGTTTATAAGTTATAAATAGTCTAATTTTATTATTGAATTTTTTATAAACTTTAATTAGACGCAGACTCGTTGAATTTTATTGGTCTAAGGAATCCAACTAGTAACGATACAATGAAAATTACTAATGTCGTTATGAAAATATAAGTTTATTGACAATAAATTGATCAAAATATCACGACTTGACAGTATAGCTTAATGGTTTTGCACCCCTCTCGAGTGTAAAACATAAAATAACGATGTAGGTATTGAATATATAATGAAGAAATACGCATCTTATACTTGACAGGGACTTTATCATGATAAAAACTTCATACTAAAAACCATCCTCAACTATAACCAAACTTATTTTCAATCTCACTCATTTTATCAATTGAAATATGAATGACAAATTTATCAAATACAATATTTATAATAGTGAAATTTTGATTTAAAATCAAATGTAAATTGAGCAACTATCAAACATTTCATTCTTAATACTACTGTGGGAACGTGCTCAACCTTAAACTGTGTGTGTGTCCTCATGAATCCATTGATGATCCATTCACTATTATTAGGTGATTGAAATGAAAACATCTTAAATTTATTCAAAATGTATCTCAGAAACGTGTACTATAATATATTTTAATGCAAAAAGGCACTACAGTCTCTATCAAAATTCTTACACATTTTCTTTTTTTTTTGGGTCGAGATGGGAAACTCATGTTCGAATGGGTCCAGGACCCAAACAGTGCTGGACTCATCCCCAAGGGGGTGCATACCAACCAAACCAACCTCAAACTCGCCGTTACCCCCGCCTCGGAAACACTACCATAGAATACTTCGAGACGGGCGGCGGTCCCTCGCACACTCTCCGCTCACACCGTCGTCTTCTCCCTAATTTTCACTCCCACCTCTCATGCCATATCGAGTCCTTCTCTCGCCCTAACTATGCTCTCTACAACGCCACTTACCTCCAACCATTCCTCCTCCCCCCTCAACATTATCCCCACCATGTTCTCCCAATACACCGCCTCCCCTAGTTTCCTCTCCAACTTACTCAGCACTTCCTCGTTCCTCCATGTTTCCCATTCGCACTACCATCCATCCGTTTCCTTTCCTCACTTCATCCGCCCTCAGTCCATCTCCCACCACTCTTATTCCTGCCTCTCCTGTATCATACATAATCCATCCCTGCTCACCCACATATCTAGCATTCACCTCAGATCCACACACCACATCCACTTCCCTCCTAAAAATCACTTCATCCAATATATCATGTGCTATCCTGCATTTCCCTAAGTTTATCTGCAACACTCTCCATCCATCCCCCACATTCCTTCTTCCCGCGCACTGCTCTCCCCTTCCTCCTATTTGACCAGATTCGTCCCCATGGGGGGTCTAGAGGGTCCCTCCCATTTTCTCCTTCCTCTTTTCCATTTTCTTCACCTACTCCCTTCCTTCCTCTACTACATTCTATCTCCCCTGGCTTGTGTCTCCTTTCCCCACATACCCTACAAAGGAAGGCCTGCCGACAGTCTCTGGCCATGTGATCTTCGCTCCTACAGATCCAGCATTTACTCCTCTCCTTGACTCCCTTCACCTTACACCCTGCTACTTTATGCCCCTTTATCCCACATCCAAAGCATCTACCATCCTCTCTACACTCTATAATACTTATCCTGTTCCACCCCAATCTAATCTCCTTTTTTCCCAATAAGGCTACCGCTTTTTCCTATTCCGCCCTCACCACAGCCATTTCCATCCCGTTCCTCTCCCTTACCACTTCAATCTCCGTTGTCCCTTTCCCAATCAAATTAGCTTAGCCCAATGAAGCCTCTCTTGAGAGAGAGAGAGAGGTCTAGTATTTCCTCCATCGCTCTGATGGTCTTTCTCGCGTGCTTTTTCCTAATGAATTGTAGTACTTTTTTCCTAGGTTTAGTGGGTTTTCATCCGTTGGGTGGATATGTTTATACCAATATCTTCTTCTGCAACTTTTGACTGTGAAAATCAAAGCACCTTCTACAACGTATACTTCATAACACTGCTTAGAACTTTGTTTGTAGCACCAATTATTCCTTCTACTTCATAACATGCTTTATTTAAAGAATTTGCTCTACCACTATGACATTTCGAGATTACGAAGCTATTGAAAATTGAAACCAAAAAATATTGAGGAGACATAAAATAGTCGCAATGGAAATTTGGAAAACAAACAATGAAAAGTCGATATTGGGATATATCATGGTTAGGGCTTCACTCGAGACGAGAGTGGGCAAGAGTATCAAAAAACTCGTCTCGATCTCGTCAATTCCGAAGAAATTGAGTCTCTTTTAAGTCTCGGTCTCGTCTCGTTACCGGTTGTCTCGTCTCGTTCAAGTCTCGGTCTCGTCTAATTTCCGGTTGTCTCGCTTAATTCTAAATATTGATATTAAAATCCATAAATAATTTTTTTAAACTATATAACAATCACACTTACATTTTAATGTAAGTGAAGTCCAAAAATCAAAGCAAACGAGTGAAGGTATAATGAAAAATGCTTAATTTATACAGTGCATTGATACGGATCTTTAAGAATATTGACAAAGTATTACAAAATGTTTACATGGAAATAAAGTAAGTACAAAAAATGCCCAAATACGGATTTCTTCGAATATTAAAAAAATTATTGAACAAGTTACCTGGAAATTCATTCACAACAATTCTTCGTGTCCTATCTTCTAGGTAAATAAGTTTAATAAGGGAGATATCTATTTGGTCGTTAAGAAGATTACCAGAATATTTTTTTAAATTTACCTCAAGAGCTTCTAAAAGATTTAATTTAAAGTCTTATCATATTAATGAAACCTTAACCATTCTGCTGAATTTTACGACCTTATTGTATTTGAGGCGATACAGGACGTGTCGATTTTATTTTGGTAATTAATTTTATTCCACCACGGTAAATTTACAATGAAATATTTTAAAGATGGTCACCAGATTTTACATATAGTAAAATGTATTGTTCTTTATGTAGACATTTCCTAATTTTTCTAGTAAAAACTTCATAAAAAAAATTTAACGAGACCAAAAACGACTCTCGGGTTGCGCTGTATGTGGTCTCGGTATCGCCTATAATATTTTCAAAAATGTCTCGTATTGTCTCGCTTTTTCTAGACGAGAAAAATCTCGCTCTCGTGTGAAGCCCTAGTCTCGTCTCGCTTTTTCAAGACGAGAACGAGACGAGACGAGAAAAATGTCGCTCTCGTGTGGAGCCCTAATCATGGTTTCTATCGATATGGAAGAAAATGAAAAACTCGATTTTATTTAAAAATAACTCCTATTTTAGTAGTCGGTTGAAAATAACACTTAAATAATAATAGAATATTTAAAATAACTATAGAAAGTCTCATAATATTATGGTTCTTAATCAATTGCAAAAGTCTTGAAATTAAATTCCTGCAAAAAATATTTTTCATTATTGTTGGTCCCTTTTTGCTTCTAAAATAAATTTCATTCGAGACAACTGCCATACTTAACAAATTACCTACAAAATATTTCATATTTGGCCAATAAGACAGACAATAATGTGACTAATCGTCTTCGGTTGACAACAAAAAATTCCGCCCAACATTCCATTAGTAACATCTTCTAAATTACAGCCATTTGTCAATCTTGTGACATTCTCGGATCCACCGTGTGGTGTTTCTACACGATTACACGTCGGGTACATCGACGAAAACGACATTAATCACCTTTTTGAATTGAGAGATTTCCACTCGGCTTGGAATGAGATAAAATAAATTGTCCTTTTCACAGTTGGTTTAGATGTATATCGAAATTTGAATATTATTAGCCAATATTAGCCATCGATTATTATTGAAATTCAAATTTATATGATTGTACTGGAACGATTCAACTACAGAAATATTAAAATTGTCAAAGGGGTCCTGAAAATGGCTGCTCTAACAGGTTTTTTTCTGGGAGACATGGTACTGCACTGGGCTTTAACAGTTCAAAACTGGTTCTAACTATTCTTTTTGTTAATTATTTTTTTTATATTTTTTAATTCAACAGGATTTCGTATTGAAGATTTTCTTTATGATACGGTAACTAAAATTGACTATAGTATTTGCTACAACGTATGAAAAACAGAAACAAATTCAAATCAAAAAATTTGAAATATTGTTTGAGCAGAAAATCAAAAAAAAAATTATTATCAACAAAACAATGTACCAAACACAATCATTAATTTATCAAACAAAACTTTAAACTCTTCAGACGTATTGGTTTTTACAAAAGGATTAAATTTTGCTTTGACTTCAAAATCGATACTAAAATTAGACATTATAAGAACATTATAAGTAATGAATTGCCTGAACACGAAAGAAAACAATAAAGTTATATTAGAAAAATCAATTCATTTTAAAAACAACACTACAAAAGCGGAACAAAAATCAATTGAAAATCTCAAAGAAGATAATTCTATCATTATTTCACCGGCTGATAAGGACAATCCTACTGTAATTATGAACAAAATTGATTATGATACAATATCAGCAATGAATAAAGTAAATAAAAGTGGGCTCAACGGTTCACCCTGTAGAACACCCATTGTTACATGATATTTCTTATTAAATCCATCGGAGGCTTTTAATGAATTACTACTTGAGAGTTTTTATAATTTAGTCCATAATAACTTATGTATCTGTTGAGTAGAATGCTCTCTTAAAATCAACAAAAATAGCAAAGATCTTGCGTTTTTGATGCATATGTAGCTGAATCACAGAACTAAAAGTGTAAACATTATCAATACAGCCACGACTTTATCGAGAACCAAATTGGGATTCAGGCAGCAGTCTACAGTTATCAGACAAAGTTATCAGACAACCTATTTAGAATATGGCTGGTGAATAATTTGAGGCCACAGTTCGCTAATGCTAAGCCCCTATGGCCCGGGGTTACTAACTGGCCCGCCTTTATGTAGCATGATGAGTAAAATATTAGCCCAGCTTTTAGGAATAACAGAAGTGTCAAATATAGTATTAAATAATGACTTCATGTACATAACCCAATTATGTGGTAAATTCTGGTAAAACTCGTAGCAAATGCCATCTGATCCATCCTGCAGACTTATTATTTCTAGTTTTACTAATTACAGCATAACTTCCTCTTGAGGAATACTTGTGTTGAGATATGGATGATTAACATCTTGAAAACTATTTAAAAAAAACTACCTTAGGCGGATGTACATTTTCATAAAAATTTTCCCAGGGATTTGGATGTGAAACTGCCTCTAATCTGCCTAACTGTTGTCCAAAATTCCTTTGTATTAGTTATAATCCAGAATTTTTCAATAATATCAATTTCATATCCTCTTTTCTTCAAGTTAATTAGATTTTTATAATCACATTTTAGTTTTATGTATATGTTACGGGTTACGGGTAAAGTTAGATAAGCGAGTAAACCTAGGTTTACCCGAATAAACTGCGTAATACCCAAGACTCTTGGGTAAAGTCCAGAATATGTTTGAAATTGTTCACGTTTCGGGCTTTACCCGGGTAAACCGCGTTTTATCCGCTTTCCCTTGGTTAAAGTTGGATGTACCATAAATGACAAGGCCATTAATGTTAGAAAAACATATTTAATTCAAAAAACACATTTTACAAATAAAAATTAAAATTCTAAAACTGTATTCTCTTAAAGGTAATCTACTCACGAGTACTTATTTGTTCAAACAAGACAAGCTGCTTTGGCATTTCGAGTTGCAAAGATTCCCAATAGCTTTACATGTACATTTATTGGTCATGCATTTAGTTTTACAGTTACATCGTTTATAACCTTGACCTCCTAAAAGTGATTGTTCGTTTGCAAGCTGACGTAAGCTCTTCTTTTGTGTTGATACACTTTCCAGATCTACAAGTTTCTACTGCACACAGAAAATTGATTCCTGAAAAACATTTCCTTGATTGTTCCTTTCTCGTTTGCTAGCTTATAAAAATCGTCGTCGGTTTTCTTGATAACCGTCATTAGAATGTTTCTAAAATCACCCCTCCCTCGATCAACGTCTGGAATTTTCACTCTCACTGTATCTCCAACGGAACATGGAGGGAACTTCGAATTATGTAAAGCTCTCATCTTCTTTGCGTCTCTTCTGCTTGACTGTATATTTGTTTGGCACAAGCAAAGTTCACACCTTATATTACCTTATGTACTTGGCTCATCACATTCTGCACAGTTGGTCTGATTGTCTGAAGTTTCTATATTATTGGCGCTTTCTTTATAATTATTGTCGACGTCTTCCGTATTGTCACCTTCAGTAATATCTTCTTGAGGATTGTCTATTTCTGGGCCACTATCCATAGGTCTTCGTTTTGTTCTTGTTGGCGCTGTTCTTCTACACCAAATTCCCTGACGACTTTCTCAAGCTCTTCTTCGGTTCGTATATTCTCAATAGTTTCTTTTGGAAAAGCTGATGTGGATAGGCCGATTTTAATATCATGTCCAAACATGGCGGCGCAAGGAGCTCGTTTTATTCGATCGTGGTATGCCCTGTTTTTCATTAATTGGACAAATCGCAGACCTTCTGACCATCGCCTGCAGTTTTCATCGTCCATCCACGTCATGTGCATATTTTGTATATCTTGATTTGCTCTTTCCATGCTGCCTTGTGACTGACCATGACGTGGTTTGCCATGTACCATAACTCTTCAATGACACGGTTCGCGAATTGTAGTATAGATGTAGTATTCCAAAATATGTTTATCAGGATCATAGCAACTTCCTCAGCCCCTTTCGATTTTAATGCACGTATCTCAACAAACTTCGTTGAGTGGTCCTGATATACCAAGATAAATTTGTATTCTCCATCTGGATGGGATTGCATGTCTATAAGCAGATCCACTTGACAACGGCTGTTCATCTCCGAAAAAACCATTGGCTTAACCACAAGTCCTTTTTTGACAGATTTCAGTTTTTTTGACACCCTTCACACAAGCGCAGATATAGCTTAATATCATCTTGAGTTATATTCTTGTACTTTTTCTTACATTCACTTTCCATACGATTTTTACCACCATGTCCAATGGCCAAATGTGCATCATGCAAAATATCAAACATTTCGTCGTTTGTAACGTGATATTTTATGCTGGATTCACCTGATGATACACGAGCAATAAGCTTTTCGATGCCTCGAACAGAACATATGTCGAACCTCTTCAAATGTCGATATTGTAGGGTGGACTTGGAGCAGTTTTTCCTAACTTAACTGATTCCAATATTTTTTGGTATTGTTCATTATTAAAATAAGAACTGTTTGCACTTTTAGAAGACACCAACTCATCGAAAACTTCATAGAAACTCTGTGTTAAACGAGCGCGTCCACTCTCTTCGGCTGCCATTTTCGAACTGCACGTGGCGGTAGCGTGGTGAAAGATGACGCAATAATAAAATCCTACACCTAACTTTAGCCAAGGGAAAACGGATAGAACGAGGTTTATCCGGGTAAAGCCCGAAACGTGTACAATTACAAATATATTTTGGACTTTACCCAAGAGTCTTGGGTATTACGCAGTTTACTCGGGTAAACCTAGGTACTTGCTTATCTAACTTTACCCGTAACATATACATCTTTAATTCATCCTCAAAATTATTTTTCCTACAGTTTCTTACAAGTGCATTATTCATAGATTTCTTAGCTTGCATACAGGATTCATCAAACCATGGTTTATTTTTCTATTCTATTTTCTATATAGTTAAATTCGGCATAAAACGAATATACGAAGTATTATTAGAATTATTATATTTTTTATTGTTGTATTTCAGTGCAGTGCGTCCCATTTTGGGGAAGACTGCAGGGTTTCTCGGCTATTAATAAAGATAGAGCCTTTGCTCGAAGTGTTGATACTTTTTTGTAAAACGTTTATTGTTGTCAAACATTTTTTTGGAACTGTTTTAGTTTCGAAGATTCAGGAAGATTTTGAAAATCGGTGCTTTTTACAAAAAAAGATCATGTCTATTGTTAATATTGTGAGGAATTAAATTATTAAGATAGAATCGATGAAATATTCGAAATCTTGACAAATCGGAACGTTCGGTATCTATCGCTTATACGAAATTGCATTCTCTAACCCAGGGGTCGAATTTTCTTAACCATGCGAATGGGTTTCGTGTACGACAAGTGTCAAATTTGAGTAGTTATAAAAAATGCCTTTTCGAACATTCTAGCAGGGTTCTAACTACTTTCGTGTGCGATTTTTTCCGAATGCCTAAAATCATTCTAATAAGCAAAATCTTATGCAAAAACCGATTTACTCGTATAAAAAATCGATTCCATTCGAATATTACAGTGTGCTTTTTCGCATAAACTCACTTATTTCTTTTTTTGGTAAGCTTATATTTGGCTCTCTTCCTTCTACACAATTTTCACGTTTATTTTTGCAAGGTTCCAGAATCGCAGCCCAGGTGATCGAAACATGCGACTTCCATTTCATAGTTATGGCAACGTCGCATCTGTTTTTCGAATGTAGCCCTTAATAACCAGCTGACGTTTTCTCTAAAAGTATAACCTCACAAAATGACATACAAAGGCGCCAGATGTGGTAGTTTTTACTCGATAAGGATATGGCGATGTAGTCTAGTCTATTAGCTTAAAATGGTGTTAATTCTACATACTTTTATTAACATTATGTGGTTTATCTCAGTCGATCCAGAATAATGTCTAGATTATTGTGCCAAATAATTAAATTAGCCCATTAAAAATTCCAAAAGTTATAAACAATCAATCACCAAAAAAATAGTGTTTGGTTTGTAGCTTATTAAATGATGAAATAAAACAATTTAATTTGTTTAAATCTTCATTTTATTTTGAACTAACGAAACGCGTCACTAATTTAATTTGAACGTTAGTTCAAAATAAAATGAAGATTTAAACAAATTAAATTGTTTTATTTCATCATTTAGTATGGATCTTCATCAAGTAAAAGCCTCATCTATTCAATTTTTGTAGCTTATTGTTCGTAAATTATGAATATTTTCGAAATTTGAAAAAAAGATCCTTAAAGAGGAGGAAATTTATTAAAAAAATGTTCCAACTACCGGAACTGTACCTCCATTATTTATCATTTTAATTTAACGCTGAAAATAGCCCTCAGCGCGCCATTGTTAGGTTGCGCGCACGGCCTCGAAAGCGAGTACGTCTCTTAAAAAAATTACAAATAAACAAAGTATTAACATTTCTAAAACTTTGATGACGCAATCTTGTTTTGTATGTATATAAGAAGAGCTCCACGAAGCGAAATAATTTTACGGTAATTATTTAAACATTTTTTTTAGTTTGGAACGATGAAGGAAGTTTGAAAAAATTTTGTTAATTAACAATCGAGGCCATGCGCGCAACCTAACAATGGCGCGCGGAGTTCCACAAATTTCCAAAATATTTATAATTTACGAACAATAAGCTACAAACCAAACACTAATTTTTGAAGGTGTTTAATTGTTTATAACTTTTGGAATTTTTTATGGGCTAATTTAATTATTTGGATTTACTGTTTGGACCCTCACCTGTGGAATCTACTCATATTACTTTTTTAAATGAAACTGAGTGTTTCTAATTAATTTCATTAAATAGTGGAATTAATTAGAAACACTCAGTTTCATTTGAAAAAAAATAATTATTTGGCACAATGATCTAGACATTATTCCAGATCGAATGGGCTAAACGACATAATTTTAATAAAAGTATGTAGAATTCACACCATTTTAAGCTTATAGACTAGACTAATGGTATATTTGAAGAAGTGCGCTTCAGTCTTTTAAGAGCTTTCAGAGCTATTTGGGTCAATAAAGCATGGATATTTCAGGAGGATTGCTCTTATCTTTTAGTTTGATCAATTGGCATACTAATGCTGTAAAAAGATATCAGTACAAATTGGTAACTCCAATCCTCCTGAATTTCATCTCCAATCAGAATTCCTATCACAACAATATCCAGTTTTGACAGTGGAGAAAATTTAAGAAATGTTCTGGAATGTATGTGATCAGCAACTGTTAAGTGAACAGATTCCAGGATGGGAAGTGCTGGTAATGTCGATAACCATCTCGACGCGAAGGTAGAAATCTTAAAGGCATACAGAATACCCAACGCGCTTGATTCCGATTCGACTGCTCAACTTCTATTTGATCTGACCCATTTCTATTCGATTTAGAGTGTAAACATTTTTTTGTCATTCATGTATTCAGATATTACCAAAAAATTTTTATTTCTAAATATTCGTATACACATTTTTTCCAGTAAGCAATCGCGTTCACCCATTTTTAGTCCAATTATAGATTTTGTCGGTACAGTTCCCATAGGTAAGACTCTTCCTCAGGAAATATCCTGCTCTTTAAGGATCTTTTTTTAAAATTCAGATATCTCAAATAGTTTTCGAGATATTCGCAAAAAACCGAACCATATTTTTTTACTTAATTGCTTATTTCCCAGATATACATTTTTTTAGATATCGCTAAATAATAATTTTTTGGTGGTCCAGGTCAGATTCGGAACGAAATAAATGGCACATGATAATTTAGTTTTTTATGCTGAGTTTAACATCCTAAACACAGTATAATTCAAAAAACAACAAACTTTCTGCTCAATAAAAGTAGTTTTTTTGATATGCAGTCAACAGATTGATCGTTCAAATATTCAAATTAAACATATGTTGTATAAATTCCGCAACACAAGGATGAAAACCATTAAAATAATAATTTATTGTTGGTCTCCAAGTAAAAAACAAGGTTTCGTTAACCGTATTATTCATGCACTTAAATCCATTATACAGTTTCTATTTCGAATAATAATCATCAAACCTCCACATGATCTTATCCGAGATTATTAATTTACTTTCCGTAAAAACTCATCGGTCTACTGACCAAACATATTTAAACAAATTACTTTTTTCTTTATATTTACAATGAGAAATCGATTGTTTTTAGTTTAGTGAACGGTATTTATTTTATTTATGAAAATAGTTCAAATAACCATGGGCTTTGTTTGTAATCTAATGAGTCAGCGAAATCGAACTTAAATCTTGAGTAACTTTCACCGTTGTTGCAGGTTCTCAGCAGTTGGTTGTTTGAAGTACTGAATGTTATTGAGATCAACTAATACTAGATGAAGATAACAAGTTTTATTTGTCATGGTTTTGTAATAAAATGTATGTTCCTTGTGGTGTCTTTTTGTTAATTATTTTGGGAAATTAACAAAAATAATAAAATGTAACATAATATGCGGATATGCTTTTAAGCGCATCTGTTTAGGAAAACTTAAGAGGCTCAGTACTGGTAAATGAAAAAACCGCCCATTTTTTATACCAATAAATATTAACGAATAATACGCCATCTGTTGGAAAACTCATCTCTTCATGGAAATGATCTAACTAAAAATTACTTTATAAACGCCCTGTGTATACATGATATTCATTACTTGACCCCAACAGTTTCATGACATGAAATTTGTTAAAATTATTTCAAAACAGCGGGTAATCTATCTAAAAATATTTATAGCTACAAATCACGATTGCTATATATATGATTGTTTATGCTAGAGTGGTTCTTGTACTATAATGAATGTAACAAGTTCAATAGAATATAAAAAATTATATCTTTGCAGGTAGTCCACTAGCCATGGTACTAGTTAACTAACGTGAGTTCTTTATCTTGACACCTAATGATTACTTTTTGCGCAAAGCTTTATTTAATACTACAAACACTAATTAACGCCGTTTATTCTTTGTTTTTCCATTTACTTCATTAAAAGAAAAGTTATAAAGTATAGAAGTGTTCGTAACAGAGTAACTTTTTTAACCCTCGACAGGAGCTTGAAAGAACTATTCTGCTAATTTCTCAACGTAAGGTACACTCTTCATAATAAATAATTAAGATACATTTTTCGGATTTAGTCTTCCTGACGTTTCGTCTTAGTCTGTACTGGATATCTTCTGAGGATTTAATTACTTCTTGTGAATAAGTGATCTAAAAGTATAAATACCCGTGAAAGGTTAAATTTGAATAGGTAAAAGAATGTTTCCGAAAAGAACGAGATTGGCGCTTATCTTGCTAGATTTTTTGTTTCCGAGTTGATTAGTTTTTTAGTTTGAGGCAAGTTTTGTATTTTCATGAATTTTACATCAGTTATTGTTTCCACTTTATTCAGTCAACTGTGATTTAAAATTTTGAGTTTTGTTCTGAATAATGCCTAGACGTAAACTTGGTGCGAATGAAGCTAGTGGGCTATTGGTATAATAGAGACGGGTGGTCTTCAGAGAGAAACTGGACGACCAAGGGTTCACCACCCCCGCACAAGATAGTTATTTGACTGTGTATACCCAAAGAGAATCTCTGAGTTTTTGTCGGATCATACAACAGCGTCTTTTGAATGCTTCTGTCGAATATTACATGAGGTTAACCTACGTTCACAACGACTCTTCATTCATATGCATGCTCGATTGGCATGGGCTGATGAACATGTGAATTGGAATGCTGAATGGATGTCCGCATTGTTGACAGATGAGTCGAGGTATGGACGGTTTTCTGATAGTTGGCGTGTTCGTGTGTGGACTCTCCCTTTATTACCCAGAAATCGAAGAGCAATGCAGGAAGTTCATCCGTTCAGTGGTGGTACAGCTGCTGTTTGAAGAGGCGTTTGTTTCAATGGGCGTATAGAATTGTTAGTGCTTGATGGGCACATGACTGTGGACGACATAGTGATTGTCACCAATGGGAAATTCTCAGAGGTGTTTATGAATGTCCTACAGGAAGCACTGCGAATTGTGGAGGAATGGTGCCTTAAAGAGGACCTTCCAGTTGATCAAAAACTTTTTTCTTTCACGAATAGAAGAGTTCTACCGCAGGGTCAAGGTAGCAGGGTAGAGTACTGTTGTTCGGAGAAGAACTAGAAATATCCAAAGAAGTAAAATATCTGGGAGTGACCCTTGATTCCAAACTGAATTGGAAGACACACCTGGAAAAAATTACTGCCAGGGAGACTAGCCTTTTTTGGCAATGCAGAAGAGTTATGGCTCCAAAACAAACCATGGAACTGGGGCTGGTATAAAAGGACTTAGAAAAAGAATGTTCTTTAGCCTTGGTCAACATACGACTGTGTTTCAAGCAGAGACGATTGCCGCTATAGCCTGTATTGATGAAAACATCAGAATAGGATATACCAGACAACAAATTAAAATATTCACTGACAGCCAGGCTCTGCTTAAGGCTATCAGTAATCCAACAACTAGATCTAGACTGGAGAAAAACTGCAAAGAATCCCTCAACAGGCTGGCAAGAGACAACAAAGTGTCTCTAATATGGGTGCCGGCACATGAGGGGATTACAGATAATGAAATGGCGGACCAGTTAGCTAAAGAAGGCACTAGAGGAGACTTCATAGGTCCGGAACCGTTTTGTGGAATCACAAAAGAATGCATAAGAGGGGAAATCGGGAACTGGGTAGATAGGGAACACCAATTCAAATGGAAGGTGACACAAGGGCACCTTCATACAAAGAGTTTACTGAACAAGGTAGATAAGGAACTGTCAACCAGGCTACTGAAACTGGGTAAGAGACATTTGAAGACAGTTACCGACCTGTTGACTGGACACTGCACCTTGAGGAAACATCTGAACAAAATGGGCAAAGTTAGTAAACCTATGTACAGAAAATGTGAACTTGATAATGAAACACCTACTCACATACTCTGCTTCTGCGAGAACTTACAAGAACTTAGGAGAGGAATTGATACAACCATCACAACTACTGAAAATCCCTCCAGTCAAACTAGTGGCCTTTATAGAAGACACGAAGCTTCTGGAATGGAAGTAGATAACATGGGAAATGGTACAAAGATTCAGTTCAAGTGCCTGGGTAGATGAGCACAACCCAAATATATGAATGAATGATTAAGGGGTAAAACCAGGTAGCTAAGGTAAAAAAATTCCATATTACTAAATAATTTTAATTTATAACCGATATTTTGGAAACTTAATGCTACAAACCTTGCCTACAGAATAAACCAATGAAATCATGAAAAAATAATCTTTATTTACTAAAACAAATGCATATAAAAAAATATTGCTGATCACGGTTTTGTATTGCTGTTGCATTGGAACTCATCCAAATCCTCATCCAGCCAACATGGGCCCAGCTCTCGCACGAAATACACTTCACCCATCCATCACCTTTAGCTGACATGGAGTAGTTTTCTTCACAAAAGACACAGTGTATTAGAATCATCTTCCTTTTCCTCATCTTCCTCTTCCGAGCTCGTATCCTCTGTCGATTTTTTTGTTTTTTTCCTAATTTTTTTTGGTTGAGCTTTCCCTTTACCTTTCTCTTTAGAATCAATCTGTCTCCTTACTCCTTGAATCTTAACAGATTTGTCCTTTTGTACATAAGAAGCCTCTAGTTCCTTCTTATATGGTGAATCGGTCAAAATTGCAGTCTTACCTCGACGTCTTTTTGTGTTCGTGACTTTCCTGTTAATATGAGGAAGCTCCAGCTACGGGTGATTTTTTCAAGTTATTAGATTTTTATCAGGTGTACTTTCCATTGGTAATAGACTAGAGAAGTTAGGATTTGGTGACGCCTCTCTAGATGTTCTCAAGGAAGGCCCAAATACGGGTCATTTTTCTCTTTCTATGGCTTTCTCGGCATCATTAGCTTCTGCTATGTCTGTAGGCATTCGCTCTGTTGTCTGAGCAGCTACAAAATCAGCTTCTCCAAATACGTGACTGTTATTAGGATAGATTGCTGTTTTAGAAAATCCAGAGACATCAGTTTGGACAGCCTGCAGCTCTAGCGTAAACTTGACCAAACAATCTGCCGAATTCAAGTTGGATGACAACTCTGCCAGGGTTTGCTGTTAGCTACGTTTAGATTTCCTGGCTATAGAACGTACTCAATTGTGCTATAAAACTGACATCCAGAGGCTCCAATCGGTGGGTGCAATTGGGCGTTAAGCACAAAAGGATAACACCGTGTTGTCTATCAACTCTAGATTTTTTGTATGTGTGACATGACCGTCCAAGAGCAGTAAAACTGGATCATCTTTAGATGGTTTAACATGTTTTATAAAATGATGCATCCAGTCAATGAAAATGTGGGTTTGCATCCATCCACTTGTATGACAGCTATAACCCGTTTCAGCCGGTGTTTCGTTAAGAGTTCAGCTTCCATTGGAACTCTTGGAAAGATCAGGATGGAGGCACATAATGACCAGCAGCTGACCTACATAAAACAGCAGTTATCAGCTGACCTCTTTCAGCAGAGGTAAGGGTTCCCACCTGACGCCTTCCTTTCAAAGCAATGATCTTCGACTGGCTTTTGGGTACCGTAGTTAAACCAGTTTCGTCTACTTTGTAGATTCTTGTTGGTCGAAAGTTATACTTATCCATCACACTTGTCAAAAGTTCGAAAAACTACTACATATACTTCGTTGAACCCCATTGCCCGAGCAGCAGAAGTAGCCTCTGGAGTTTGCAGTGATAATTAAAACCAATTAACCAATCTAGCCCTTCCATTTGGTCATCATTGTTAAAGTTGTGCTGTAAACTATTTCTCTGTGCCAACTGATATGCCAATCGTCTCAACTCTGTTGTTGTCAAGCCAAATAATCTGCTTTCCATCTACCAGTTCTTCTTCTTGTTCTACAGAAAACACACATTTGTATCGTCCCATTCCTGTAAAACAAATGTGTTTCTGAGAAATAACGCCAATACCTTTGGTAGCCGCCTCCTCAAATGGTATTCCATTCCGTACCTTCTTAATACAGTCTTCCAGAGTGCTTCGGGGAACTCCGAAAGTAACTGCAAATCTTTTATACCCCAATGTACCGGTTTGGTTAGCGTTAATAGACTCCGTTTCATATAAGAAGAAGCCACATGAAGTTTGCCAACTGTCTTGCGCAGAAACCAAATTCAGTCTTGTTCATCTATGTTGCCTCGTAACGACCATTTCATGCCATTGGCGTTACAAACGATTTTCATGCCGACAGTCATTTGATTACTGACATTTGAGGATATGTTTGAAGCAATCATTTACTGTCGAATATTTTTGATTTTTGAATATTATAAGACGTTTAGCTAGTTTATCTGCGAGTGTAGTGTATTTTATTTGATCTAAAACCATGCCTCCAAAAAAAATTGTTGGTGTTAAAGGAAAAATTTTCCACAGTCCAGGCCGACAGATTCTTAGAAACGTTGTTGGATGTTATTGGAGCAACTTTCCTCTTTCCTATCCCGCATTTGGCACTGCCCCCTCGATCGCCCGACCTCAATTCCATCGAGCATGCTTGGGACCAGCTACATGAAGCCTTGAATTTCCATCAACCACCCCCATATAAACTCCAAGAACCCCAACTTTGGAGACTTATAGTAGCCGAAATGTTGAATTTATTCGATTTGACTTTTCCACACTGTAAATTCGAGAATATGTTTTGTGTGTAGCCTTATTTGATATATTATTTTGTTCAATTATTGGAAATCGAAGTAGGGCCACATAAATCAATATTTGAAATTCTTTTTAAAAATAAAGGTGTAACTAGTTTTGGTCTCGAACCGTCCTAAGGCTATGAAAATACTTATGATGATAATGTTGTCGGTATGACTAATTCAGTTCAGAATTTTTCATTTGGGAGCTGTAATCATAACTTTGAATAATCCTTAGATTCATACATAATTAAAAACCCTGTTTCAATAAGAGATACACTAATAAGCTATGAAAAAAAGTTTAATAGTATCATAAAATCGGACTGGGTGGTCTTAAGAATCATATTATTCTGAACTGAAATGTTGATATTAAGTTTTTTAATTAAACTGTTCTTTCTTTATATTTTTTCATGGATATATTTTACTGATTTTTATGTTTCTTTTTCAGGTAAGTGTTTTTGGCGGTTTGGATCCTTTATGAATATTGAATGTAAGTCATTATTTAATATATTATCATAATTCGGATTTTTTCTTATAATTAAAAATTATAGTTTTGGTTGTTTTTGTTTTGTTCTTCGGTTCTAAACATTTTATTTTCTGTTTAAAAAAAATTAAAAAGTTAATACACTTTCATAAATTACATTTAAATTTAAATAAAGTTCTTCCAAAATATTACTGTTAAAAGTGAAATAAAAATATTTTCAAAATTAATTACCAATAAGGACAGATCCACGCCTTTATGTCGATCATGGTTCGTTCTCGGTTCGATCGCGGTCTAGTAAAATAAAGGAAAGGTTGTCGCTTAGAGAAGTACTATAAATATAAAAAAAGGAATGTCCATTTTATACTGTATATTATTATGAATTAAACATTTTATTTATGAATTAGATTTCGTAAGAATATAAAAAATTAAACAACTATCATTAGTTAATGTTTTTAATACTCATGACCTTTTTTCAATAACACAATACTAATAGAAATAAAATTATCATGATTTTTTAACGAGATTTCTGTTGAGAAATACAAAAGTTGAGCAATCATTCTACTTGCAGTAGTGAAATCGGAGAAATGGAGTCGGTTTCCAAACATTAACATTTTTTTCTCCTCATTACAACCAACAACCGGTTCTTAATATTCATGCTAGTGCTAAATCACTTTTTCTAAAAAGTAATCAAGTAAGTAGTGATTATTTCGCATACGTTGATAGAACAATTATCTAACAATAGACTCGTAAATACTTCTAGAGAGTTCAGTTGAACTATTTACTTTATAAGGTGCAACGTATCTGAATGTTAACCGACAAGTTAGAATTTAATTTAAACACTGAAATTGAATGCGAATACAAAAGCTTCACATCATATACCTTGTTCACAACTTTGGAAATATTCAAATAATATTTTGATTAATGTAATAAAATTAAACCTAATTATTAAAGTTTTAATTTATTGCCAGGATTAGATTAGGGTGTCCGACAGGCGATCTATATGATTTTTTGTATATACCATACCTCCATTCATATCCGTATTGAAGCTAAGTCTGTGGTAAGTAGACCAGTTCCAGGTATTTGAGTCGTTGGCGGACAATTACCCTTTAATTGCGGATAAAGTGTCCGCCGTCTCATCTGCATCATCACAAAATCTGCATGTTCCATTGTCCATCTTACCTTGGAAAATTAAAATTAGCGAGTTTCCGAATTTTTTGCAAAATCGTCTTTTTAATAATGAATTTATTCCATACTTTTGGGTCATACTGTATTACAACGAAAGAATAAATCTCCTAAGTTAACGAGATATACGTTTTATGTTGGAATAAAAAAATTAATAGAGCAGGTACATCACATGTACCTTTTCGCAAGTGCATTTTTGCGTAGAACTTTTTCACCCAAAGTGGCTACTAACAAGCAAAAAATTATACTAGTTACAACATTTTAATATAACATCGCATTAGTTAATCAATACACATACACTACAAGCAAAAATGATGTGAAACATGCCGAACGAATAGAAAAAAAAACATTATCGCTTTCCATTAAACAATTAATTTATCGTGTTGTATAGCAAGAAAGAGGAAAACGCATTCCTGAAGACCGGTGAGTGTGAAGCAACAATAAAGTGTTTATCACGCATGTTTTCATCAACAAACTTCTTTTCATATTTGGCGATGTAGATGAATACATAGGCGTTCTTTACTGTTTAGCGTACATTTTAAATGAAGCCAAAAAAAACCTGCTTTATATTACGAAGAAGTTGTGGATCCAAAAGGAATTTCATTATTGGGTTTAGATTAGATTAGATCACAAGGGGGTCGCTTGGTATATCGTAGGAGTGTTGTTGATAGGTCTAAAAAAACTAGCGGTGTAAAATCCGCTAAAATAAAAAAACGACAAAATTTGCTGCGTTTTTCTTACTAAAACATCAATTTTGTTGCTCGAGCCAATCTCGAGAAATCGGCAATAATCCTAGCTTTCTATTAAAGTAGCGTAGAAATAATTAAATTCTGGATGATCGATCAAAGAAGGACCAGTGAATTTGTTGCTGCAAGATGCTATAGAAGAAAATTGAAATATATTATAAATACAATCTTTTTCAACTAGGTCAAACTTGATACTGTTCATGCTATCTTGACGCTCCGATTTTCCGTAAAAAAAAATTAAATCAATCTAGAGTTTCCAAGTGACGTTATCCCGCGACATGTTGTCAGCTGATAACGGACAACCTTCAGAAAGATGGATGGAAATAGCATTTTTTACCGATTTAAATATAAATCGAGAACAAAAGTTAATTGGTTTTGATAAATTTGTGTACTAGTGTGTATTAGTTATTAGGATATTAATATTGATTATCCTTAATCCATATAAAAATTATATTTCGTATCAACCCATCATTGCCGTACGCTTATGACTATGTCAACATTCTAACATGACATCTAATCGATAACTTTCATGTGTTTAAAGATGGTTAAAGTTGCTATTATAAAAATTCCTCGAGACCGGTATAGAAAAGACGCGGAAAAAGAAAGAAAAATGTACTTTCGCTACCGACTTTAAAATGATATTGACCAGGAACTACGGTTTAATTGCTTTCAAGAGTAAAATAAAATTTTAATGATGCCGTAGTAAACCAAACTTGTAGTTTCAACAGCATTGTTATTGTGGAATTGTACTATGCACATTATTACATGTGTAAACATGTGTTTTCTTTTATTGTTTTGTTTTGTTAGACGACGATATTCAACCAAATTCTTTCATAAACCAGGGACGAGGGTTGTCTTTTAAATTTTGCATTATAGAGCTAGAAAAACTAGTAGATACATTTTAAACACTATTGTTTTTCAAATTATTTTCCACGAAGAGAAATGCATTTTTGCATCCTTTGGAACCAATTTTGGTAGCAGTTATCCCACTTGCTTTTTGGTAAATTCAAAATAGAGGTTTTGAAGGCGTTAACTGCATCTTCTGGGGACCGGAACCTTTGACCACTCAGTTCATTCTTAATTTTTGGAAAAGTAAAAAAAAATCCTGGTGGAGGATCATCGTCGTTGGGGGTTTGAAGGAATGAGCTCCACTCCACTACGAGGAGAGAGCTACTGTAGGACTTAATAGTATCTTTAACTATGTTAGGTTAACATATGTGATACTAACCCAATATTAGCCCATTGATATGAGGAGAACCCCTAAAAACACGCATGCCTATTAGTCAGACCTACGACATCAAGAGTTCAAACTTGAAGAGTTACCAGTGTGCTACTCCCTTGTAGACCTAGTGAGCTATGATGGAACGTGAAAAATTCAATTTCATCTTAATATCCGATCATATTATTTTTTGTTATATACAGTTGGATACATTTGATGTCTTTTCATATGAAGCTTTTGAATTTTCCAATCGAAGACTGCAATTTTCCTATGTATTAGCTGGTTCTTACGAATGAAGAACGTAGTTTTTGACTCATGAATGTTTAATTTAATTTTTCAGACTTCACCTTGTATGAAATAATAACGGAACATTAATTTTATGGCTACCGTTATTTTTGGTATTCAATAGTACGGATAGAGTTTATTACCTGGTTGGGAGATAATCTAATTATCAATATTTATTGCCTTTAGTTTGCATTTTGAAATCCAAAGTTCCAAAAAATACCGGAAAACATTCCGCAGCTTGGTGAATAACAATACGTTTTGAAAAAATTTTATGTGTTTATATTATCGACCTTATGTGTAAATTTTAAATATTATTAATTTTCCTACCTCAATTTGAACTTTGGCCTGTGGGTAATAGAAGTGAACATAAAGTGGCCCAACCTTTTTAAATATACATCTTCATTTTCTTCAACCTATTAAGTACTTATCCAAATTAATTCTAACAAATTACTATTTTAGAGACCATTTACAGAGCTTAATAAACAATAATTTATTCAACTTGTCCTTTTGGGCTATTAATTCATCAGCTAAACATTAATTCGACACATTAATTATCAAAAAATATTAATACGAAAGTAATAAATAATTGAGAAATTTTTTCAGACATTTTATTCCAAAAAAGTTTAAAATTAATTAAATTTATGTAAGTAGGCCATGTATTGTGGTTTACGATGGGAAAGGTTGAGTTTCGACTGTAAATATTTATTTTTGTAGTTATTTTCATATTTATGAATTAGTTACTACAAAATTGATTATAATAATATTTTTATGTTTATCACATAGAAAAGAGAGAATTGTCCTAGAACTTCGTACCAAAAACTTGGTAAGTGATAAAGAGACTAAAAATAATTTTAGAATATAGAATGTGTTTCTTACGAACTTCGTTAACGAGCTATAGGGCTCTAAAGCTGGGAATTAAAAATGTTTTTTTATTTATAATTATTTATAAATCAGTGCAGTCTACATTCATGAAAATGACCTTTTACATTTTTTATGTTAAGTTAACAAAAGTAAAAATACGAAAATTGTGAAGCCTCATCTAAACTTTTTCATTGAATTTAGTAAATAATACCGAAGGACATTACATTATAATAAAACAAAATAGATGAGGAACAACATTTATTCATACCAGATCTTATAACAATTTTATTGTTTAAATTTTGCAATTCCATTGAGAAAGAGATATTCTCAACCAAATATCTTACACCTCTTTGCTGGATTCATTTTCGATCCTACTGGACAATTGAAGTCTTTTGCAAAATCAGCTGATTGCCTAATTCTTCCTATAACTCGAAATTCTGCTATTCCATGATTTTGATTAATTCGTTTTCCCTTATAAGGTTCAATACACATGTATGTACTAGACATTATCCAGAACAGCTGACTGGGAGTATACTTGATACCCGGGAGACTAGGTTCACGTCCGTTATAACTAACCCAATTTTGATAAGCTGCATACGCTATATTTGCACCATTTATATCAGCAATATTTTCTTCTCCACTCGTATGATTCGTCTACAAATTTATAATACATAATTATGACAACTATACTATATGTATGTATGTATGTATATTGGGGTACTAGTCACTTAGACCTGAAAGATCTAGTTTGTCCCCTTTCTTAGTTTCTGATGAAAGACTCGGAGACTAGTAGTTCCTTTAGAGACCTATTTAAAGATCCGCATTCTTCAGTTTTCTCTGCTATGCAATCTGCAAGTATGTGGATGAAAGTTTCTTCTTCCATTCCACAGAATCATTCTTCTTGCTCTAATATTCTGAGCTTTTGAGGGTGTCCACTCAGAACACCTGTTAAAACACTTAGTGCAGTTTTACTCTGGCTCAGGCATTCATTTGTTCTGACCTGGTTGTAGGCGCCCAGAAATATCTTTGATTTTCTACGCCCTATTAGATCTTTCCAATGGTCTCCCAAGAACTGGAGAAAATAAACTAAAGAATTGATACCAATAAGACAAAAGTGATAAGTAGAGGTGAAGACTAGAAACAGAATGATTTTGGATAGACAGGAAAGGAAACATTTTTTGGCTCAGGTGAATTTGTTACAATACAAAGAATTGAAGTGGAAGATAAACGAAGAAGAATTTTCTAGGCTTGGAAATGATAGTATGTAGATTTTTCCACCTGACGTTTCTCCAAGGTAAAAATCTTCTAATGGTGGATAATTTTGATCCCAAATGATATCTACACGTTTTCTTAGTAGTTGACTTTGTGCTGTCAAATTGTAATTTTTAGACTTTTTTGCTTGTTTCATTAGTTAAATTTCTTCAATTATGTTCTTCTTTTCTAACAACTTACAACAATTTCTATAAATTCTCTGTATATTGTGTATAGGCGATTTGAAGAAAGGTAGTCGAATGGGCACAGTAGATTTTTTAGATCTCAGTGAATATCACCCCAATTTACATACATACAAGGGTGACAAGACATATCGTAACGCGACAGTTCGTAACCCCAGAAATGGTACGGACAATAATTCGTAGCGTAATCAATTCGTAACAGCGACAATTCGTAACATCGACAGTTCATAACCTCATCCCTTCGTAACGGTATAATTCGTAACAAAGTATGCAAAATGCATTTTTGTCCAGATCCAGTAAAGCTAAACTTGCTAAGAAAAAACTAAATGTTGGCGTTACGAATTATACCGTTACGAACAGCTGTGGTTACGAACTGTCGTTGTTACGAAGTATCGCCGTTACGAATTATCGTCGTCACGAATTGTCCGTTACCGTTTGTGGGGTTACGAATTGTCGCGTTACGATATGTCATGGATTCACATACAAGGTAGTGGAATTAAAAATATTTCAATCAATTGATATAAAAAAGGTGAGCGGTCTTCGGACCGCCGACAGAAGCTTGCTTCTTATGCACAATTGAATGACCATTTTTGACCATATTTCAAAAAGTTTAACAATTTTTGTCAATTATCAACCATTTTTCAAAATTTTGACAATTTTTAACAATAATTGTCCATTTTTGACAATTTTTTGACCATTTTTGATAGTTTTAGACTATTATTGACCAATTTAGACAATAATTGTCCATTTTTGACAGTTTTCGATAGTTTTTGACAATTATCGACCATTTTTCAAAATTTTAACAATTTTTGACCATTTTTGACAATTATTGACCAATTTTGACAGTTTTCACAATTATTGATCATTTTTGACAATTTTTCAAAAATTTTTACCATTTTAGACCATTTTTCCAAATTTTAACAATTATTGAACATTTTTTAGCATTTTTGACAGGTTCTGACAATTATTGACCATTTTTGTCAATTTTTCAAAAATTTTCACCATTTTTTACAAATTTTGACAATTTTCAACAATTATTGAGCATTTTTGACAGTCTTTTATAATTATTGACCATTTTTTCAAAATTTTGACTATTTTTGACCATTTTTCAAAATTTTAACGCAGCGTTGGTTATATAGTATTGCGCGTTATTTCAATGCGTCTCTCTCCCTCTCTCTCTGCACTGAACGTACACTATGGCCTGCGCGTCTCTCTCTCTTTCTTTCTAATAAGTCATCGCGTGACGAACGCTTTTTCGTCACATCACACGTTTCACGAGTTCGCTAGCCTTCCCAAAAGTCCTATGTCGTGCAATAAGAAGCAAGCTTCAATTCAAATTTCATTGGATTAGTGGATTATTCAGAAATCTGGCAACACTGTTGCGTGACGAACGCTTTTTCGTAACATCACACGTTTCACGAGTTCACTAGCCTTCCCAAAAGTCCTATGTCGTGCAATAAGAAGCAAGCTTCAAAAGAACAAAAGGGCCTATAATTTTACCATCTAAAATCCCACACCATACGTTAACTGACCAGCGACCCTGGTTAAAATCTTGTTGCTTGACGAACGCTTTTTCGTAACATTACACGTTTCACGAGTTCACTAGCCTTCCCAAAAGTCCTACGTCGTGCAATAAGAAGCAAGCTTCAAAAAGCAGACTATTGTGATTGGAATACAATTACTACCACATTTTAATCAGTTTGCTGCTGAATGACTTTTGCATAAACGTTATTTACCTTTGATTTCCCGTGTTCAATTTGGAATCTGTTATATTCATCATCTACACATTGAGCAATTTCCATGCGCTTTTCCGCTGTAGCGTTGGTCCAGAGTGCTGAGCTATCATCATCAGCTGTAATATCATCTATATTATAGTAGAGAGTAAAACCATGGGTTAACTCGTGTCCGATTACGCTTCCCAGAGCTCCGAAATTCATGTAGAATGGTTGATTCTCATCAAACATTTGATCTTGCAGTATTGCTGTCGGTAGAACTGAAAAATGACATGAAAACTAATTAAAAGAAAAAAGAGAAATATAAAAGTTTAAATAGAATAAAAAGAGGAATAACGAGAGAAATGAGTGGAAACAAGGATAAGAGAACGACGAGGTGGAGGAGTTAAAGAAAAAGGAAGGAAGTAGAATATGGAAAAAACTGGGCTTAGGAAAGTGAAATAATTTAGATAAAGAGAACTACAATAGATCTGAAAAGGTCATAGTAGAAATGACCAGTAGCCAGCTCTTAACAGCTGATCTAATATAAAAACAAAAATGTAGATAAGAAAGGTAAAGAGGAAGAAAAGTAGGAAGGAAAAGGGGAAAAAAGCTGATTGAAAAGACGAAGAAGAAGCAGGAAAAAAAAGAATATAAAAAAGGAGAGACTGGTAGTGATAAAGATGAGGAAATAAATGAAAAGGAAGACAGCATTTTAAGAACTTTTTTAATTTGTATTACTCTGTTTTATTCTTTTTTAAAGGAACAATCTCTTTTTCATATCTCTATTCAATGGGGGACTTCGGTCCAAGTTGCCAAACCAACATTTTTTTGAATTTTCTACCACTGGAAAAGGGAAATTTCAGAACGAATTTGACATGTTTAGGTTCGCGTTGTTTATAAATATGTGTAAACTGAGCCTCGGCTCTTCAAAACAGGTAATTGAATGCAAATATCGATATTATTTGTAACGATCATGTTCGATTGACTGAAATTTATGTCGCAGCTCCTGATTTTACGTCAATAATATCTATCAAACAATATCGTCACTGTATAAGAGATATGTCGCAATTGACGTTATTTACAAGAAATCAGGTGCAACAACATAAATTTGATCCAATTAGACATAAATATCGATGTTTCGATCCAATTATGTGTTTTGAAGAGTTTACGGATCGTTATAAGCAAAGCGGACTTGAACATGACAAATTCGTTCCGAAATTTTCCTTCCCCAGTGTGGAAAATTGCAAAATTTTGGGTTGGCAGTTTGTTGTTGTTGTCTTGAATAAATGTACGAATATAGCTATAAAATATTCATAAGTTTTTATATATAGTTTTTTATTTTTAAAAATGGATAATTTTCCAATTTGCATGCAAGATTAAAAAACTATGGTAATAATTTTGAATATGTCTTTAATTTTTATTAAATTTGTTGAAAAAGGAAAGTTAAAGCTTCGATGAATCTCACTACTTACTTAATATATTATAATTTCTGACAAAATAGGCGTTAACTTCATTTCCGGGTATGCCAAAACTGTCAATGTCGTTTATTTTATTGATAACTTGTCGATAATTCACATCAAATTTAATTTTCAAACCTATTCTTGCGATGTCTATTGCTGTTTGATTGAACTTAGGTAATCTTCTCACCTTAAACAAAAAGTATTTTCAAATTTTCTGTTTTTAAGTATATAAAAAAAATAATTTAAATGCTGCAATCTTATACATTCAAATTCGACCAAATGCTTTGTACACCAAATTATAGTTTGACAAACATAACTGAAGCTCTGAAAGGAATGCTGTCGAAAACATAATTATTATTTTTAATACTTTTATAAAATAGGTACCGTTCGCCATTGGTACGTTTATGACAGATATCGGCCATGTTTCCTCGTCCCTTACCGATGCCACGTAGCTTCAGATAGACTTGCCAAACTATTGTTGGTTTGTATTGACCTATTAAATTTCGTTTCAATTGATTACCTTGTCAAATCCTATTAGTTTTTCCAGTTTTGTAACATTAAAGGCAATATCAAGCCACCCAATTGGAGTTGTGATATTTTCTATTCTTTTGAGACCATTTTCTCTGCTCTTCTCGTCCATCCATGGAGAAGTTTCAATTAATTTTTCCATTTCAGATTTTATGTAATCTACCATTATCTGTACCTGTTTTTTCTTCTCGGAAGTTGTATATCGTCTTACGTATTCCGCTTCTGCTGTCCATTTAAACCTAGAAACATCATAAGTGGACAAAAACATAGGCTACACTAGAACCCCTCAAGCCCAACGGAAAATACTGGATGTACTTATTTTTGTTAATCAATACAACTAATTCCACTAAGCGTAAAAAAAGTTATAGATATACATTATGTCAAGAAAGTACCGGGAATAGATCATTTAAAAATCTCACTGGAGAAGATTGTCGAACTTTTTCGATAAATTAGTATAGGGGACAGGAAGAACTGGCTGGAAGAACTCAAAGTGAATTGTTCAGTCAGCGATAGCATCAAATATATAGCAATACATCAAAGTGTCAGGTGACGCACCACGCCAGTTACAGGAACAGTAGTTGAGTGGATGTGTTCACGTAGCCACATAATAGCCCCCTCACACTTCTTTCTGGCGGAGTTGACTGTTCCACGGAACAACTCACCCCAATAGCCTTCAATAATTCCCATAATTCTTGTGACTATACTTTCTATTTGATTGATTGGTACAGTACCACCAGTTAGACGCTTCGAGTCCTTGGCACCTCAGCCTTCAGGCTTTTTGTACTCTTGGTTGTGCCGTTTATGTGAAGAAACTAGTGGTCCTCATCAGGCTTTACAGTCTTTTCACTAGGATGCTATTGGAGTAATCCTCTCTATTCCTAGGAATTTATATTTCCAGTGGTGCAGTGCTTCACATTCTATGATGATGTGTGAGTCTGTTTACTCTTTTTCCATGCACAACCGACAGACAGATTCATCCTTGAATATGCCAATTGTAAACATGTACGTTCTTAGTACTTTCCCTATTTGCTTCCTGCTAAGGTTTAATACTTCGTAAGTCAGCGACTCTGAAACTTTTCGTCCAGGAGTTCGCTGTGTTCCTGCTTTGGAACGTGGATCCAGTACATCCGATGTTTTGTATGAATCCACAGAGATGTAAGCCTCTCTGCTGCAGTTTCTGTTATTCCAAATGTTGGTTCAGGACCAGTGAGTGCAGTTTCAAACTCTTGTCTTGCTAGGGTATCTGCCCTAATGGCTAGTGTTGAGAATTTTCGAAGGCAGTCCCAGACCAGTCTATATCTGATCTGTGAGCAAGCTAAGGATTTCAGTGCCTGACTGTCGGAGAGTATAAGGATCTTTTGGCCCATATACCCACTTTCGATGTTCACTTTCAAACAGGTGTAGATAGCGAAGATTTCCGTCTGATATTTTGTCACCTATTAACCTAATCCACTTTATAGATATAAAAATTAAATTAATGAAAAACCATTTGAATGATACTTAAATTCACAATTTTTGTGATAAGGATGAAAATGTTACTATTTTTAAAATACTCACAATCCCAAACTAAGTTGAAAACATGTATCACTTCTGCTGTCTGTTGGAAGGGTAACATTTGAGAATTTTAAAATTTGATTGTATTTATTCCTCACTTTTGTTGACAAAAAATGTATGTTTGTAGACAAAATCATCCATCCCACATAATTTGCTTGTATCCTATTAAATAGTGCAAAAAGATACATTAGTTTAAAAAAAAGAATGCAATGAAGTATGTAGGTAACTTGTTATATTGCAGAAGAATAATTCCGAACAACAAACCCACTAGAATTGTAACACCACAAATTTCCTGAAACCCACTTGAAATTCCAGATTCATATATTTTTCTCCCACAGATATCTTTAATACGTTTTTTGTATAACCTGCATTGAAAATGCGAGTTTCAATGTCTGTTGAGCAAATCGAAATTAAACGCTTGTTTTCTTCCCGCATTTGTTTATTCAAAACTTATCTAAATGTCAATCTTATTGGACAGATATTATATTTAAATATAGAGACCTCGGCACCTCAGCCTTTAGGCTTTTTGTGCTCTTGGTTATACCGTTTATGTGAAGAGACCAGTAGCCCTTATCAGGCTGAACAGTCTTTTCACTAGGTCCTTCTTGGAGAAATCCTCCCTTGTATACTCTAGTCCTAGGAGTCTATATTATCTCCAATGAGACATTGCTTTACATTCGAAGATGAGGTGAGAGGCTGTTTCCTCCTTTTCCATACACAACCGGCAGATAGGTTCATCCCTATATATGCCAATTGTACGCATGTGCTTCCTTAGGGTAGAGAGACTGGTGAGTATTCCCGTCACTTTCCTTATCTGGCCCATGCTGAGGTTTAATATTTTGTTAGTCATCGACTACGAGAATTTTTTGGCCAGTAGTTTGCTGTGATCCTTTTTTGGCTCGTGTCTCCAGTATGTTTGATGTTTAGTTTGAATCCACCGAGATGTACAACCACGTGCAGCAGATTTTGATATTCCAAATGCCGGTTCAGGACCAGTGAATGCAGTTTGAGACCCTAGCTTTGCTATGGTGTCTGCCTTTTCATTGCCTACAATACCCTTGTGCCCCCGGACCCACTCAATAATTCCTCTATTATGGTTTACCAGGGTTAAAAGTTTTTGCAGGCAGTCCCAGACCCGTCTAGATCTGATCTGGGGTCATGCTAAATATTTCAGTGCTGCCTGACTATCTGAGAGTATGAGGATTTTTTGGCCTCTATACCCTCTTTCGATGTTCATTTGCAAACACGTGTCGATAGCTTAGATTTTTGCCTGGAATACAGATGAAAACTTCCCCAACGATGCGTGGACATTACACCTGGGTCTGGCACTATAGACTTCAACTCCTATTCCTATGTAATTTTCAGATCCATCTATGTACCACATCATCGTTCCTTCCTGACTGCATGCTTCCAACCCATCCCAGTTTATCTGGATATGGTATGGTTGGTTGAAGTTAATTGTGGCCAACATGTTATCACTTCTCATTTCAATAAGCGAGTTTATGATAACATCTGTGATTCTGGAATGACTATGGGTGTTGGTTCCTTCGTGCCAATTACCATTACATTCCAGTCTGTATGCAGACATTCTCGCTTCCGCCTTAACATGCAGAGCAAGAGGCGGAAAGGTTAGGAAAGCCTCTAAAGTTTTGATAGCTCCAGTTCGGCTTTCCTCTGATCTGGTTTTGGCCACAAAACTACGACTCCATAGGTAACCATGGGTCTCACCTCAGTAGTGTACAGCCAGTGAACTATCCGTGGATTTAGTCCCCATGTGTTTCCTATCGCCCGTTTGGCAGCCATTAGGGTCATTTTCGCCAAGCATCAATAAACTTCACTGCCATTTTATGTCCAAAATAATTTTTTCATAAAAAGCTTTATAAACGCTAAAAATGTCAAACTTATCAATGCATACGTCAGATTTTAAGTTACTACAGACATTGAAACTCACAGTTTTAATACAGGTTATATGCAAAATAAAGTGTATGACGCGAGATTAATTACAACTTCGCCCTCGTCTAAAATCGTCTTACTCAATCCCTTGCCTTACTTTTAACTTTATTAGACCATACTTGGCAAAAAAATGTAATGTTATGTGATGTTTTTGGTAATTTACCTTTTTGGTGTTTGCATGAGTAAAAAATAAAGATCATTGAAATATCCATCTATGTCGAATACAATCTGATCAGTTTCTTTGATTGGTATGCCTGTGAGATTTCCCAAAAAATCCACCCAATCAATTTGTATGTATTGCTTCTTAATTTTTAGTATTGTTGTATTTTTTCGTTCGTCACTTGAAGCAGGTAGTGTTTCATTCACACGTTTTAATACTATCTGGAACAAAATTTGAACGCTCTACAGGGTGATTGATTAGTGTGATAAAGCTCAGTAGGTCTGTTATCATAAAAGATACCCAAAAAAGTTTGCATAAATATTGTAGACAGACAAAATTAGTGATAATGTTACAGGGTGTTCCATAACTCGGTGTCAGATCTGTTAATGTAAAACTAAAATCCGCTTCACTTTTCCATTACAACAATATAAGGTTAAAATATGTTATACATGGTATTTGAAAAGTTATAACCAATTTTCTGGAAAAATCGTAACAAGTTCAACGCCCAACATCTGGTAAACAATCACATATAAAAGTATGGTTATAGTACTCTTCGACAATGATATACAATACAGGTTGTTCCATTTAAAATTACTGATAAAATAATGTACTTGAGTTTTGACTCACCAAGTATTTCATTTAATGAATATTAGCAAAATCATTCGTGTTCATAAATTTTAATGATCATTAAAAATATTTGGCTTTAAAAGATTACTTTTCACATACATTTATACAGGGCGTTGCACTAGTTACGATCGTTACGGAAAATTGGTTATAACTTTTAAAATACCCTGTATAACATGTTACAACCTCATATTGTAGCTGGGAAGAGAAGCGAATTTCAGTTTCAGAGTCAAAATATAGGATGTTCCATTTGAAAAACCATAACTTTGATCTGGCACCGAGTTATGGAACACACAGTAACATTGAAATATGAAACTTGAAGCTATCTACAATTTTTATGCATCACTTTTTTGGTATCTTCCATGATAACAGATCTACTGAGCTTTATCACACCAATCAATCACCATGTATGTAAATTTAAAGCAATTTTTTTGAGAATGTCAGACTTGGCCCTACTTCTATCCTATTTACGATTAATATATTCAATATAACTGTTATTTTTCCTGAGCTTACTTCGGTAAGTTTTTCTGCAAAACCTATTGTAGCTCTTAAATCGTGTATCACGTCAACACTGTTGGCTCCTAGTTCTTGGATTACTTCCAGTATCTTGTCCAAATTACTTTCTGTGAAATGGGTTGATGCTAAATTGGCCATATCGATTGGTCTGATCTGAAATTGAATAATTCCACATAATTAAACCTGAATTGATTGAATTGATTCCAAAAGAAGATTACAAGACTTAATGTTAACACTCGCCCTATAAACTGACAAAACATTTAATACAAGGTGTTTAATACAAAAAAATATTTGTGTTTATTCTCCCTGAATTTTATGATGGCTTCCCTTCTGTATGTTCTACAACAAACTTTAATATCTTTTTCCTCATACCTAGAAAGTATACACTTTCCTCACTCATATCAGGAAAGTACATACTTTCATCCCTAGGGAGGAATAGTTTTGCCATTGACTTTTCGAGAGCAAAGTTGTTACGCTTTAATGACTTTTTGAGAAATGGAGAGCGATGCAATTGATTTTGAATTTACAAATACGCCACCTAATATTAGAGAAAAAGCCGACATAGCCTAATTAACCTTATTACCATAAAAATCTAAAGGCAGGTATGAAAAACAATATATTCAATATAATCAATGGGCTGAAGGCTACAAAAAATAGCTATTTGTATTACTAGGGAGGAATATAGTCACCTTACTGTGGATTCCAGGACACACTGGGATAGAAGGAAATGAAATAGCAGATCAACTAGCAAAGAGGGGGACTGGAACACCCTTTTGGGGGCCGGAACCCTTTTGCGGTATCAGCTCCAATGTAATATTGGAAGAAATAGTCAAAGCCGAAGAAAAGAGAAGATCTGACTATTGGAAAGATCTTGAACGACTTAGACTATCAAAGATTCTTCTGGGTGACTACAACCTGTTGAGATCAAATGAATGCATAACTCAAAGTAAAACTGCACTAAGAGTTTTAACGGGCAACCTTACGGGACATTGTCGCCTGAATGGGCACCTGAAAAAGCTCAAAATAGTGGAGGGAGAAGAATGTAGATTCTGTGGCATGGAAGAAGAATCCTCCATTCACATACTTACGAACTGCACAGCAATTCAGAATCCTAAGGCAAAACACCTTGGAGATTACTGGACAGAAGAGGGACATTTATCTAAGTTGAAGCCTGCAGATATCCTAAAATTCTTCCGGGAAATAGGACGAAAGGAGCAGCTAGTCTCTGAGACTATCCTCGAACTAAGTAGAAGTAAGGGAGCACAATAGATCTTTTAGGTCTCAGTGAATGTCACCCCAATTTACATACATACATATTAGGGAGGAAAGTGCCACTGCGGAGGGCAATAATCATTAAAGGGAGGAAAAGTCACTTCACTCCTGGGTAATAGGTACATATAATTTTTCCTCCCACCCACTTATTAAATATTTTTCTGAATTATTATTCATAGGGGAGTATGAGTTTCCTCTCTGATATGAGGGAGGAAAGTATGTACTGTCTACAGAGGTAGGAGGAAAAAATAATTATTCAGGAAAAGGTTTAATAAGTGGGTAGGAGGAAAAATTATATGTATTATATACAGGAGTAAAGTGCCTCCTCCTCCCTTGGATTACTAATTACTAAACTATATCTTGCGGGAGGAAAAGTGACACTTTCCTCCTAGTGATACAAATAGCTATTTTCTACGATCACTTTCCTAAGTAGGCTTTCAAATATCAAATTCTAACTGGAAAATTGACGTTTCCCGTGATATGTCTTAACTGGACACTATTTGCGTTTTAGAGCTGAAAGCTACTTTGGAGCGTGCCTATTCTCATATACAAAGGATACAGGAAAAAACTAGTTTTATATATAAAACTCAAAATACATAAAAGTGACTCCGAATATTATGGATATTTTAAGAAATTAAAACACACATTGGGGTCATTTCTGTAAATAATCCTTTAAAATTAAAAAAATAAATAATTTAGTTGAAATGCTCTTCTGCAAGTATACATTTTAGAGGACTGTTAAAAATTATTTATTTCAAAGGATTCCTTTAAAATTTTAAGCATAGTATCTGGCAACAGTGCTTAAGGAGCTATTTGACATTTAATAACTAAGTTAGAGACAAAATTTATTCAAAAAGAAAAGAAAATTGATGATGATAGAAGAAGATATTCTAACTAACCTGCATGAACTAGTTTACGAGAGGCTATTTTCCCGACCTGCTCTTCCCATTATTCAGAACTTCTCTCTTATTGATTAATGTATCGAGAAGGGCAAGGAAAATCATTGGAGAAGCCATTTTTTCAACAATGTATAGCTTCTTCAATGATTTTCCTTTCCCTTCTCGATAAAATTAACCAATTATCTGTTTTAACCAAGATAGTGGGGGGGCAGGTCGGGAGAATAGCCTCTCGTTTTTTGGTTTCTTGCACGTTTCTATAGTCATTTATGAAATTAATTATTATTATAAGTAGAAAAATAGAAAATTGTCACGGGCGCCGGGAACGACAAAAAAAACAAAAGAAATACTTAATAAGCCATTTAGAAGGAAATAGGCTGCTGTTAGGAGGGAAAGTGAACCTTGTGGATTCACCCAAATTAAATAATGTTTGGAAGGATCTAACTGCCAAATTAAATTTATTCGGTCCGCCAAAAACAAAAAGTAGAAAGACGTAAGTGATGTGAACCCTATAATATAAGATCCATTTTTTGTTAATTCATACTTATTGATTACAAATATTTTTCAGACAATTAGTGAAATGAAAACTAATATTAGGACGGGTCAAGGACGTAAGAATTTTTAAATGTATTGGTATGGCAGTAATTCTGTGTTCTTCTTGTAGATATGGTTCTATCATATCCATTAAAATTCTTGACACTTCCCTAAGAAAGCGAAAAAGACTTTTAAATAAATTAGTTTGTTTTTGAAATGTATCACTTGAGTCACTAATACTTATTTGGTGTAATCTAAATTCTGTCCTAGAATAATATATAAACATGGTTAATTTAAACTATTTCAAATATAACCTAAAAATGTTTCTTACTTTTCTTGATTTACAATCAATTCCTCAATCAAAGCTTCACCAACAACATCTATACATACGCCATTTTATAAAGACATACTTTAACATCCCTTTAAAAGTTTTAACAGGCTATTTTAAAGGAATCCTTTAAAATTTTAACGGAAATGTGGTTAGCGAATGCCGAATTCATTTAAGCGCCTCTAAATTTTAGAGGAAGAGTTACAGAATAGGCCCCATTGGAATGTTAAAATTGAACCGTACATTTATCGATCGTGTTTATGTCGCTTTTTACCGACATCAGGTGGAGCTAGCGAATTCCGAACTAGTGCGATCCAATAATGCTACAGGGCGCGATGATCGCATGGCTCGTCAACGAGCAGCTGCACATTAGGAATAACTTTCAGCTGACACTGTATATTGCTGCTAAATAGCACACTGTATTGAATGAACTATTCTTTTTTTATATATTTAACAGGTTTTCATTGTTAGTTTGGACGAAATATTTATTGGTACGCCGCTGATCTTATGAATCTAAATTATCGTGAATAAAGACGGTTGTAAGACATGTTAAGCATTGTAAAGTATTCACATAACTTATGTTTTACTGAAAACAAGAATAGAACTCTCACTCAGGTGAATACCTAATTCTTTTTATTTATGTATGAATGTAAAAGTGTACCTCCACGATCACAGGTTAAAGTAGCATTTAAATAATTCCAACCGATTTTAATTTGAATGGTGAATGACCTTTTTACATCGTGTTTAGATAAACTGGTATGAAATAGCTTTATAATTAATAATAAATTTAAAATTGACGTAGACATCTAGGGCATCTTACGTTGTTCGTTGAGTGAATGTCTGAAACAGAAACTGAGTAGGTATATGCTCCACTAGATGATATTATTTTTTTTCAAATTGGGAATTTTGGAACCGTTGACGATACTTGACACTGAAATATATAAAGGGAAAGTTATGAAGTTCTAGAACGATTAATGAGCCGTTATTCTGCATATTTTAGAAAATGTCAATTGTTTTTGACGTCAGCGTTAAGCGTCCGGCCGCCATCTTGAAATTTTTGAAATGACAACCTAAGTCGACTGACGTATCACAAAGAAGCTCATTTTTTCTCTTTCCAAAAATAATAGCAATGTATCACTTTAATACAAAATGTCCTATAATATATCAGTTTTATTTTTCTAAATTAAATTGTACTGTACTAAATTTAATGACTTGTAGGTTTTTAAAATTAAACATGGAACAATAGTAGGCATTAAAAACGTCAATCATTATTTATGTACAAATTGTCAAAACTGATACTAATTTCACACTATATGATTCAAAAAATAGTGGAATGCAAATTCATCTAGTCTGGGTGAAAGGGCATTGCGGTATAGATGGAAATGAAAGAGTGGACCACGACGCAAAAGCGGCTTGCAAAATATCGTAAGTTAACTAAAACCCAATCATTTTCAGACTTAATAAATAGCCACAAAGAATTAGTCCGCACACATTGGAAAAAGTATTATCATGATATCGCAAAACCAAACAACAATCATACCAACTTCCCAGTAAAAGTAACCTCCTAAATTTAGATTATAGCAAAAGACATCAGGTAATTCTCATACGATTAAAGGTAAATCATGGACGTTTTCGGGCTCACCTTCACAAAATAGGTATTTTCAACACACCTTTTTGTACTTGCGATAATACATCAATAGCGGACCTTAACCACATTTTTTTGGATGTGAAGATCGACTGGTAGAAAGAATAGAACTTTATAAGCACTAAGTATAAGCACTAGAGCATACTGGAGTGTTTTTCCATTGGTGTGTTGGTTTGATTTCTGTGAGTGCGACATTACTGTCTAATCTCAATCTTCTCAAATTGATGGGTTAAGTCTATCTACCTCCTAAGGGCGTACAAACAAAGCCACTGGGATCTGTAGTCTGACTCACTTTACACAATTGGTTCCGCCGATTCATCTTCTTCTAGGCTACAACGATACTTGGTGTCTTCGATCAGCCCATTATGCCTAGATGATAGCTTAGCCTGTAGTGTCCAGTTAGAAATCCGCTACTACTTCCTTTGATCCTTTGATAAAGACTTAACTTAAGTCTGGATTCTCATTCCAGTAGAATATTGCTTGCAGTCCATCTGCTCTGCGATAGTTATATATTCAAATAGATTCCAAGTCGTGGCTCCGTGCCCAAAAACTGGAACTAATCTCCTTTCCAGGCAAGCTGGTTCACTACTTCGTCAACCGTTGACCCGGAATCCATACCAGGACAACCTTATTGATTGTACCCAATTTGCTTAGGAAAAAAGGTGTCCTAATTCACTTTTTTTTATTTTAGCTAGATCAAAAATTATTCGGTGTGTATACTTTTGAAATGACAGCCGATACTCACCCATAACATTAACTTTTCACTAGTATTGTTCTCAAATGTCTCTACCCTGAAAAATAAATTATGAAACACTCCCAATTTTCTTGCATTAATCATCGTATTCTTCCAGAAAAAATGCTGCTCTTTCCAATTACCCATTTTCAACAGCGGCATTCCTCCCATTAACTTAAAAAAATAGATTTGCTCGTGACAAAAATTAAAAAAGATAGTGTCAATAGAAAGCCAAAACAGCAATTTTGCTTTCTATTGGCTAGTTTCTAAAACCAAACATGTGTTAATATATACTTTGTTTAACCATCCTTTGCCGTTACGTCATACATTGTCACACTTTATCTTGCTCTCATGAAATGGATGAAACGGAACTATGACGTCACTAACGTATTTCTTGACTAATGTCGACGTAAATTTTATTTGTTACTTTTGACAGTTCAGTTGTCATATTTTGATTTGGTCATTTAACATTGATTATAATTTTGAGGTTAAGTGTAAAATAACATTCAACTAATATAAGACAAACGTAAGACAGCAGAATACGTCACCGATTATGACGTAACGGCAAAGAATGGTTAAACAAAGTCTACTTATAATTATATTAATGAAAACTTTGATTGTTTCTTCCAGATCGAATTTCCTAGATCATATTTATTTAAATTCTATGACTTCATGCTTTCAATTCAGTGTGTTTTGTTTTTAACGTGTCTGTTTCATTTGCCAAGATAGTTCATATTTTTAGTGGAGTTACCTTTAAGGCTATTCGTCCCACAAATGACCTTGAAATTTCAGATTTCGAGGGTAGCTGTCAAGGCCAGCAACAAGTACAGATGCTACAATAAAATGCGGTTGCCCCCGTCAGTGGGTAATTTATGATCGAATTTATGAGTACCCACCGTTGTAAACCATTCGACCCGAAACATCTTTGAATTTTAACTGTTTTAAATAGAGTAGGTAGATGGAATATTTGTTTTCATGGTAATACCATTTTTCACTGGAAAAGCGATTGTTTATTGATTCTAATTAAATAAAAAAAATTCCCAAAATATGATACGTACAATACATTAAGTAGACTATTAAGATTTTAAATAATTAACAACTTTGTTGATAGCTCTACTCAAGTTTGTGATATTTGAACGCGCATTTGTATTGAATTATCCATAAGAGAATTCTGTAACGAATACCGGAGAAATTTGAAAGTTATTTTGGTTTTCCTACCGAGTAACGAGATAAGAAGGGGGTTCCTTATATCTGTTTTGTTATGTGTAGGATTTTATACATGTGGGGCAAGAAGATATCGATCTTTGCCTTTCAAAATTTCTGTTAGTTTGTATGGAACCCACAATTCATACTGTTCCGATATAACACACTCCCATCTCCAAATTACGCCAAAGCACATCGACGAGAACTGAATCGTATGACACGAACGAATGGAATGGGTACAACATGGTTTGCCACAAATCCATTCTCTTTCGAGCGAGATTTTGTTCAGAAAGTGAGTTTGTTTGTGAATAAATCGATCAAGTTGGGAAAATAAAAAATTTTGATTGAATTTGCTTTGCGGAATCTACTTATATTACTCTTAGAAATGAAACTTTTTCAAATTAATTCCACTATTCAATGAAAAAATTATGAAAATTTTAAGATACTTATTAATAAATATTATAACAGGAGTTACTTTTGATGTGCCTACCTGATATTTAATAATTTGGCTATACCAAATGGTGACCTATCTTGTAATTGACTTAATATATCATATATGATATTAATTAAATAATTACGAGAATAACTTACTTCATCTAAAATTTTCAAAAACGTTCCGTTTTCTTCCTCGTCAATTTTTTCTGTATCCGTACATGCTTTATAAAAAGTTCGTTGAAAGGCTAAACTTTTCGGTACGCGACCATGAATTTCCGTTTCTCCTACAATTTCCTTCAACCTGTAATCCGACAACGCTCTCAAACTTATCAACGTAGACGCATGATCTTTCGGTCTGTCTGCAATATTCATTTGACCGCAAGCAAAAGCATAAAAATCCTCACATGGATCGGCAGTCGAATTAATTGAATCCAAAATGTGAATACTTGCACGAACGCATTCGGGTTTGAGACACACTCTGTTATCTAAAAATATCTTAAGAATATTATGATATCTTCAATAGGTCCTTTCATTACACTTTTTTTTAGAGAATGCTTCAGAAATAGAAATACCAGAGTACAAAAATAATTAAAATCGACAAGTATTAGATAAATTTTATTCATTGAAGAAAGTGAGAATAACATTAAATAAATTAGTGACTTTTCACCAAGATTTCACCAACCATTTTCTAAAGTTAGGCAATAATTTAATCTGATTTAGGAATTCCTAAATGCAATTAACGTTTCACTACGCGCTAAGTAATACCTAAGGGTAATAATATTAGATTCAGCAACAAGAAGGAATGGGATCCCAACACCATCACCAAACTTGGAAAGAATGTCATTCAGTGGTAGGTAGGGGGATGGCTCAATAGCAATAGAAGGGACTGAGATAGGAGTGCAAGGGCCAGGAACCAAGCACTCCAAAAGCTTGGAAAAAATCCCAAATAGCTTTCAAGCAGAAATTCACGCTATAGGAAAGTGTTGTAAGGTTTTCCTAGAACTTAACCAGCAATTAGAAAACTGTCTAAAGGAACCAATTTTACTTTCCTCGGTATTGAAATTACGTTCAGGGATTTAGATTTATAGCAATTTTAATTATATTGACAATTACAATATTTTATTCTGACAAATTACAACAACTGACTGACTTAAAAACTTCTCTATAAATACTAACTGATATCTTGAACAAGTGTACCAGTTCAATATTGCTAAAAAATATAAGCACTGGGTTCTTGTGTAATCAGTTCCAAAATGGTTTGGAAATGCCTAGGCACATTCAATGAAGTAGGCGAGAACAACATCATCATCGCCTTACTGTGGATTCCACGATACACTGGAATAAAAGGAAATGAAATAGCAAAGAAGAGGCCTGGAACACCCTTTTGGGGACCGGAACCCTTTCGCGGTTTTAGGTACTGGAAGAAATAAGCAACGCCGATAAGAGGAAAAGATCTGATCTGACCATTGGGAGCCGTTCTCATGCCGGGAGCACTGCAACCTGTTGGCTTATGGTACTCTACTCCCCATTGTTGCTGAACCTCTTCTAGCGAGTTCATCAACTTGATCTTATTCAAAAATATCGTCCCATTTCCCATTCCACTATGTAGGGCTTAGACAATCAAAAATACTCGTTGAAGGCTACAACCAGGGGAGTACAAATGAATCGGCGATTATAAATTAATGAGTATGTAATCTCGGCCGGTCAAAATTTTGTACCTGATTTCAGGTAGGTAAACTCGGCCGCCTCAATTCAAGAAAAATGATTTGTTAACGTGTAATGTTCCTTACCCTCACAATTAATGATTAACTCATTCTTGAAAATTTTTTGCGTTTTTTGTCTTGTTGGAATAATAGCTATTTGTGTATCAAGAGCAGAAAGTAGTACTTTGGCAGTCGAGACTACCGAAAGACTTTCTGCTCGAAATACACATAAGATTTTTTCTACGATCCCCAACTTATAAATAGACTATATTCATTTTCGTACTTTAATTTGGATTTCTCCGGAAGTAGATTTAAAGTGACTTTTTTGACCGCCTCGACAATATCTGACGGTGTATTTGAAAAATCAGTATCACTTGAATCCATTTTTCTTGTTTTTTTAAGTACTTACTGACTTATAGTAAAATATTTATACAATTACACAGCACAGAACTATCTCAAAAAATATTTCAGTGACAATGCACTAGGTTCTTTCTTTGACATAGACATACTTGATTCTTATAATCCGTAAGTTATTTGCAAGTATGTTGTGTTGCCTACCTATTGCCATTGTTTGTACTAGCAGTTTCCAGATTGCAGTTTCGTGTACCTATGTACGTAGGCAACACTTATTACATTAATGTCAGATATTTATTACATTAATGTCAGATATTTTTTAGATTTCCCTATTTCTCATTAAATTATTACCGAAAATACTGTTGGATGCTTTAACATATTAGAAAATCAACTAAAATATTTTAAAATAACTACTAGCTCTCTTTTATCTATAAATAAAATTAGGCGTGCGCCAAAGTTACTTTCTGCTTAAGAGCGCCAATAATGTCAAATTATGACATCTCGCGGAAAACATCAAATTTGCGGTTAGATTTGAGTGTGCAAAAGCCAACTTTGGGTAGTGATCGTAGGAAAAATATATTTTTCAATAATTTTTGGCAAAATTAGTATCATCAGTTTTACGATTGGCCGAGATTACATACCGTATTTTCGGGGGTCTTTTAATTGAGAAGATTATAAATCCTCAAGCGCCGAGTTTATATCTGCCCAAATGAATGCCTTAGCCAGAGTAAAACTGCACCCTGATATACATAGACACAAGGAAATTCACAAACCAATTGTATTTGGGTGAGGAATTTATAAATTTATCAAGTTTTAACATTGAACAATCGAGTCTAGTAACTTACATTATAGAAACTGAAATTATTAAAATTTGTTAGCAAGCACTTCTTATTAACTGATCTAATTATTTCACAGTTTCCATTTTGATACTAATTAAAGTAAATTAAACTTACCGTGTGACGTTAAAAAACAAATAAACAAAACGATAATAACAATTATTAATCCTAATATGCAACACACTAAACATTTTTCGAATTTATTTCTGCGATTGAACCATTTTAACAAACCCATATCACCTCATCACATATCACACCGGTTACGAACTGGCCCAAATTCATCTAAACTATGTTAATTTTTCTAAATAGACCACAATTGCGGTAAGAATTAACTAGATGAGTAACTGTAGTGAAAAAATTGGTCACAATGTCAATTGAGTTACATCAAAATGGTGCTTAATGAAAATAATTAGATCGATTAAGAGTAGGTTTGGATACAGAAGCGCCTAGTTGTGTTATTGAGGTGTGCGTTTTCAAATTGGATTAATCGAATCATTTTGTTCAATTAAATACCTACTACAGGATTAACATAAATTATATTTTTTAATGATACGAGGGTTGTGTTGCATATAACAACAGTTGGCGCCTGTCAACAAACATCAAATGTCAAAAATAACTGTCATAAGAATGCCTTGCCGAGTTGGTTGCTGTTTTTGGAAATGAAGCAAAAACAGGTCCACCAACAACGGCAGTAACCCAGGAAAACGTCGATGCATCACTGGGCATTTCAAATACCAAAAACCGACCAAAGTTATCCGTTCTCGACGTGTTTCAAAAAAGATGGTGGCGACATTTGTCTCAAAAGCGGGTTATGTAGCAGCAATTCCACTGCAAGATCAAAAAACTGTTACTGCTGAATTGTTATATATCGATTTATTTGCCTGAAGTAATTGCTGAGTTTCGGTGAACGATGAATGATGCTCCACCAAGACAATGCAAGTTCCACGCAGCTCGAAAAACAATTGAGTTTTTAAAGCCAGAAAACATCGAATTGCTGGACCATCCTCCATACAGTCCCGACCTAAGTCCTAACGACTTTTTTACTATTCCAAAAATTAATAATGAACTGCGTGGTCAGAGGTTCCAGTCCCCAGAAGATGCGGTCAACGACTTCAAAAACTATATTTTGAATGTACAAGCGAGTGGAAGAACTGCTTCCAGAATTGGTTCCAAAGGATGCAAAAATGCATATCTCTTCGTGGAGGATAGTTTGATAAACAATGTATCTACTAAAAGAAAACAATCGTAATATTAAACTAATGGTGATAAAATTATTAGAATAAACGGTACAATAGTCGATGTCTTGTATTTTCTCCTTCGAACTCCACCTATGCCCACGTCAACTGTTGATGAAGGCTCTGTTTACTCCCTGCGGTGTTACCATCTATTCACGTAATCCAATGTTCTTTCGAGACATCGAACTAGTACAATGATTATATATGAATCGGCATTGTTTCGACGTTGACTGAAGTTATTATTTCATAACATGTTATTTAGAAACGGAATATTGAAATTTAATGTGAAAAAAATGTGTACAGGTACAGATCTGGCCACTTTTTTACCGACCATAGCGAAATAATATGGATACCCGAGATCCCTGTTTTAACATTTAACTTTTGCGGAAACTATAACGCATGATGTTCATTTTCCTGAAAATTATACCTTGTAACTAATGGATTATGTTTTATTATGTAGAGAGAATAGAGACTTATCTGAAAACATAAACTTCCGTATACATTTTTCTTCTCGAGCAAAGTTCACTAGCTTCCATGAAAGGGCGAATAACAGTATTCCCATTTTGAAGCTTCTCATTGACTGGTCTCACTCGGTGTTCAGAGGGTTGATGACACTTTTTACACGGTGCAACACACCTCGAACTTTCAAGTTTTTAATTGTTTGCTCAACTGTTGAAGGACTTGTATGTATGTCTACTGGGGTGACATTCACCAAGACCTAAAAGATCCCCTTTTGTCTAGTTAGTTCCTGAGGATCATCCCAGAGACTAGTGGTCCCTTCAGATTTATTTCCCGGAGGAATTTCTGGATATCTGTAAGCTTCGTTTCTCTTCCATTCAGTAGTCTCTTAGATGTTGTGCCCTAGGATTCTGTAATGCTATGCATTTCACAAGTTTGTGATTGGGGGTTTCTTTTTCCATTTCACAGAATCTACATTCTTTTTGCTTCTCTAGTTTGAACTTTTCAAGGCTACTCCTGTCAAAACTCTTAGTGCAGTCTTGCTTTAACTTAGGCATTCATGTGCTCTCACTTGATTGTAGTTTCCCTTTTATTGTCTTAGCCATAGTAAATAATATTTCCAATTGTCAGATCTTATCTTGTTTTCGGCATAGCCTATTTCTGCCAATATTACAATGGAGAAAATACCGCAAAAGGGCTCCGGTCCCCAAAAGACTTACTCCACTACTGTAACTCTGAAAGTACCTCTTTGTACGTTGTCCACTTTTGTAATTGTGCTACGCTATAGTGTTTTTATACCACTAGCTCACCCTCCACATCCACCTTCAAAATATTTCAGGCAAAATGAGTGACGAACAGCAACCCTCAATCGGTATACAGTCAATGGTATCTTTCCGTTCGAATTGATATGCCTTGGTGTACCTTTAAAAACCTAGAGATGGGATCGTATTATATAGGCACAACGATGCCCATGCAGTCCTCTGATCAGTAGAAAAGTTGCCAGATCAGTATGAAGTGGTAAACTTGTTAGCTCCATCCGAAGCTCCAGACAATTGTGTGAAACAGTAGTTTTCCATATTTTTTATAATCAATAATGTCTTTAAGACCGATCCCAAAACACTGGAAAATTAATATAGATTCTAGGCAAAGCTGATTGAGGTACACTAATAAATCAAAGTTAAATTCTTCCCCTAAAGGCCTTTGATAAGACCCTGTTGCATTAAAACGCGAACTACATGTACCATATTTTAGGGAGTTATTCCTCCATCTATTTGTCTTTCGTGTATATGGCGCTTCCTTGTCAAGATCTTAGACAACCTGAACAGTTCATTAAATCTCCTCTCAAGGATTTCTAATTGTTTGTGTTTTCATTACATTTTTTCACGTCTACGAAGTAAGATGAGATTTTCCTTCCTTCTTTGCACATGCAATATAGGATCTCCAAAAATTGGTAGCATACTTAATTTAATATTTTGCAGTAATAACTTTTTGAAGCTTGCTTCTTATTGCACGACATAATATGACTTTTGGGAAGGCTAGTGAACTGGTGAAACGTGTAATGTTACGAAAAAGCGTTCGTCACGCAACAGTGTTGCCAGATTTCTGAATAAACAGAGAGAGAGAGAGAGAGAGATAAATTTTGAAATATGGTCAAAAATTGTCAAAAACTGTCAAAATTCTGGAAAAATGGTTAATAATTGCCAAATATTTTCAAAAATTTGGAAAAAATGGTCAATAATTGTAAAAAACTCACAAAATTTTGAAAAAATGGTCAATAATTATAAAAGACTGTCAAAAATGGTCAATAATTGTTAAAAATTGTCAAAATTCTTGAAAAATCATCAAAAATGTCAGAATCTGTCAAAATGGTCAAAAATGGTTAAAAATTGTCAAATATTTTGAAAAATTTACAATAATTCTCAAAATATTTGATAGTTGTCAAAAATGGTCAATAATTGTCAGAAACTGTCAAAAATGGCCAATAATTATAAAAAAACTGTCAAAAATGGTCAATAATTGTTTAAAATTATCAAATTTTTTAAAATATGGTCAAAATTTTTGAAAAATTGTCAATAATTGTCAAAACCTGTCAAAAATGGTCAATAATTATTAAAATTTGGAAAAATGGTCTAATATGGTCAAAAATTTTGAAAAATTGTCAAAACTATCAAAATTGGTAAATAATTGTCAAAAATGGTCAATAATTGTTAAAAATTGTCAAAATTTTTGAAAAATTGTAAAATTTTTCGAAAAATCGTCAAAAATGGTCAAAAATTGTCAAAATTTTGAAAAAATGGTCAATAATTATAAAAAGCTGTCAAAAATGGTCAATAATTGTTGTAAACTGTCAAATTTTTTGAAAAATAGTCAAAATTTCTGAAAAATTGTCAAAAATGGTCAATAATTGTCAGAACCTGTCAAAAATTGTCAAAAATGGTAAATAATTGTTAAAATTTGGAAAAATGGTCTAGAATGGTCCACATTTTAAAAAAATTGTCTAAAATTATCAATAATTGTCAAAACTGTCAAAATTGGTCAATAATTGTCAAAAATGGACAATAATTGTTAAAATTTGAAAAAATAGTCAAAATTTTGAAAAAATGGTCAATAATTGTCAAAGTTTTTGAAAAATGGTCAAAAATTTACGAAAAATGGTCAAACATGGTCATTTTATTGTGCATAAAAAGCAACGACCGCTCACCTTTTTTATTTTCAATATATTATGAAATTCAAATTTTGACAAGAATCAACAAAAATATTCACATAAATATAAAAAATATACATGCGCAATATATGTTGAACAAATCAAAAGATTAAATGAATAACCTTCACATATAATGTCTATTTTTTCTAATTTTACTTATTACAGGGTATCAATTTTCATTCGCATTCTTTTATCTACGAGTACCATTAAATCGTTTAATTAGGTAAAACAAAGACCATATACTTTTAGATAAATATACCTATTGGAATTTCATTTACAATAAAACAGATATAAAATTTTGGTTTGTGATTAGATGTAGAGATGTCGCTGATATCGCACTCTAAGCATTTCCTTTACTGATGCTAATGTATTGGTGTGGTATCAACGTAGTCTCTAGTCCAGGATTATGCTCTCAGAGCTTCTGGAGTAGCATCTACCTTGTACTGATGAGGCGCAAAAAACGCCGAAACTGGTCTACAAGTGATGTTATTCCTTCTAATCGCAAACCAGAATGGTTGGTTCTATCTTAACAGATATACCAACCCCGTTTACTTTAGAAGTGTAATTCAATGTCTGTCGGGGCATATAGCCCGAGAAGTAGTTGTTGCTTCTTAGTGGACGGTCTGCTCTTTGGAAATTTATTTTTCTAATTTTGTAAAGCGTTTAATAGTATTGAACTATTATTTTTTGACGTCTGAATAAAACAGATGCTTCGAAAAGAAATTGCTAGTACATACCTATATTATTATTTTTACCTGGAGTCCGCCTCTGGTGCTCTGTCATAAAATACCTAAGTCCGTTTTCTTATCACAGTTAGATAAGCATTTAACACGTGTTTTCTAATAACAATGAAGGTGAGAAAATAAATCGTTTAATGAGGTAAAAACCAAGACGATATACTTTGAGATATACTTTAGCTGCGACCTCCATTTCTTTCAGCACGTATTTTGCATTCCCAGACATTTAATTTCAACTGAGTTAATTTGCATTTTAACTCTATTCAATGAAACCTATAATTTAGTATTATATAAATACTATAATTGAAGTTCATACTCGCAGGTTGTGTCACCATATTATTTTTAAAGGTTGGTTTGTCTACGTAGAATTTTTTTTCGCCTTCCAAATTATATGTATGAGTTTATAATATAAAATAAGGTTTAAATACAATGTACAATAACCAAGTTAACTTCTTTAGAGGTAAACTGGAACTATAGTGACTCTTCACTCTTGTACATATTCTAAATTGGAGTAAAAACTTCTCACGAGGTAAAAATTCCGAGAGACAATATTTTTTTCAACCAAAAAAATCGTATATTTACTGGATGTATTTGTAAAAATATGTGTATACTAGCATCCGATCGGCTTAGCTCAGTGTCGTCCGATTTTAGGATTTTTATACCCGCCGTAACTTCTAGACGGAAGGTCCGATTCGAAAAAGGAATTTATATTGTACATAATTAATCTTGATTATGGAAATATTCAGTTGGATATGTATAAATATAATTATTCGAATGTCATTTAAAAAAAATTGTGACATTGTCAGATAGCTGTAATGGTTATGTAGACGTATAGCAATGCGGACTTTTTTGTGGATACTTAGGAGTACTACATTCTATACGTTTTATGCATTGAATCATATCTTCTATTGAGCATTCCTTACAAATCTTGCAGTACCATTCACCATTGTCATAATTTACGGATACTAAAATATCTGCATTTGTTGATGATGATGGTTGTTGTAAGTCGTATTGTATTTGAGAATTTCCTTTTTTTGGCCTCTTTTTTCCTTTCGAAATTGGTTTTCCTCTTGCTGGTGTCTGTGACATCTCAACCCCAAAATCTCGTTTAACAGCTCTTTTCTTCTTCTCTTCTACGGCATTTTGTTTTACTTCCAGTTGCTCTTTATAGGGAGTGGATGTAATAATTTCAGCCGTTTGTGCGCTCTTACGCATTTTCTGTTTTTTAGCTTCACTAACATCAGAAAAAGGAACAATTGACACATTTAAATTTTTGGTTGCCTGTGTATCGATTTTTTCAGTGCTAACCTCGTCAGCTGCTCTGTGAACATCTACCAAAACTTGTATTTGTGGTGGCTCTCTAATATTGGAATTTTCTTCCAAAATTTCGATTGGCATCGTTTCAATTTGAAATATTTTCTTAATCAGTCAATAGTTCTAAAGGAGCAAAATCAGCATCAGAGAAAGCATCACTATTTAAAGGCCATATCCCATATTTGCGAAAACCGTTCGTAACATTTACTATAGCAGCAGCTTCATTAAGAAGAAAAAAAACATGAAATTGCGTAACTCCCATTCCTGCATGCTGTCTTAACCACTTTTCAATGGCTTGGTTATAGTATGTTTCTAAAGGCTTGAAAACCGAAACATGTAGGGGTTGAAGCCGATGGGTCGTGTGGCCTGGTAATTGTAAAATAAACACACCATTGTCACAGGACAAAACTATAGCATCATAGTTTTTAGAATGGGTAGTATGACCGTCCAATACCAAAAGAACTTCATTTTCCTTTGTAGGCTTAACCACTTCAATAATTTTTTTTATCCAATTTTTTCATGTTTATTAAAGAAATCTGTAACATTTTTTTTGTTAAATCCTCTGCAACGTGCTAATGATGTTGATTCTGGCTGCCTTAATGAAAGGTTTGGGTGGCCTGATCAGTTGACAAAACACGTGTTCAGCACGAGATCGCTCCGGTAACGCTACGTTGGGATGAACGCGACCTATGATTATTGACAACTAGTTTGAACAAGGATGCAATTAAGACGGATCAAGGTGAACACCAATGAAAATCAATATTATAGTCGGCGAATATATATTTGTCTACGAAAATATAAACATTTAAATAATATTTTTCTTAAATAACTCCTAACTAGGTACCAAAAAAAGCGAAGAGTAATCATAAAAATAAATTAAAAAATGTTTAATATTTTATTAACCTTTCATGAGTTGGATTGGATAAAAAGGAAGGAATGGATCACTTTTTCAAAAGTATTTCAGCTGCTTTTCATTGTTATAATGAAGAAGCTAGACTTAAACTGTTTGAGCTCCCTTTCGTTTCCTGACAAATGCATCTGATCTTTCTCTATCAGAAAATAACGAAACTGGTTAAGGTTGCAACACGAATAATCAAGCAAAGGCCCTAATCATCAATGTTCTTCTCCTCGGGTTGACATTGATTGAACTTTCTAATTATATCAAAAATGTATTAGTGTTTTACCTATTTATAGAAAAATTAGTATTTTGCAAAAGTATACCATAAAATTTTCTTATTCGTTGGAGAAAGAACTCCAACCGAAAATTTCAAAATAATGAAAAATGCATACAGTCTTGCCCCGATAGGTAGTGTCTGAGGAATAATTCTCAAATAATTTTCATGATCCTTGAAGACAAAATTAGAAAAGGACTTGACAATGTATGTGGCTTTATGTAACTATAATTTAAATGGTTTAATAAATAATTATACTACTAAAATCAACACTTCACACATTTTAACTGTTCTTCTGGCTCAGGCTTAGAAGGCTCAGGATGTGGAGTTTACTCCAGATCACTCAGCCTAAGAATTAAGTGGGGAATGGGAAAAAATACCAGCGTGGTTCAAACAGAACTGGCTGGTATCTCAATCGCCACAAAAGAACTAACCAGAAAAGGAATTTCTGGCAAACACATAACAATCTGCACTGACAGCAGACAAGCCCTATTAGCCTTGAACAGACAACGTGTTACATCAGGGCTAGTATTAGAGCGCCATCAAGATTCAGCTAACGCTTCGGTAGATAACAATATTATCCTGAGTTGGGTTGAAGGGCACGACAGGAGTAAAGGTAATCGCATTGTCGATTCAGCCAGGGAAGCGGCTGAACTAAAAACTTTAGGACCCAGTGACAGGCCTGACGACTTCGACAATTGCGGAACTAGCCAAGCGTTACACCCATGCTCAATCCTTAAAGAGATGGGATGGAATCAAAGGATGCAGTCTTGCCAGGATCACCTTGGGCGACCATGGGAAGCTGGCGCCAAAGACATATTTACCGATGACCAGGAAAAACCTATGCTTAACAGTAGGATTTCTGACTGGCCACTGTCAACTAAGGAAACACCTCCATACTATGGAGCTAGTGGACACACCTCTATGCAGAATGTGTGAACAAGAAGATGAAACTGTCAGACATGTCTTATGTGAGTGCCCGGAGTTATCGTCAATAAGAGAGTGTGTGCTCGGTGAGCCTGGCCTACACCTGACGATATAAAGGAGATGTCTCCTAGTGACCTGTCCACCTTCTTGAAAAGTACAGGATGGACGATGACCTAGGAGGACAATTCCTCGGGGGGATGTACAATGGGTCACATGTGGCCTAAGTGCTGTGGGCCTAAACTCACCCTCCCCACTCTACAGATACAGATCTTCTGGAATGGAAGTAAAAAAATTGGAAATGGTACAAAAATGTAATCCAAGTGTGTGGGCTGTAGAGCACAACCCAAACGAATAAATAAATAGCTTTCTTACTTTTTAGTTTGACAATCCATACATTTATTATTATTATAATTCAAATAATAATCGAAATAATTGCTCAATACCAGAACCCAAAGTGCAGTTATTTTTCAGATTTTTTTTGGTGTCGTCGACTTTTCGTGAACAAAAAACTAAAATATTTATCGTTCCAGTTAAAGAATAATTGACAATAAGTAAAGTTCTTTATGGAATGAGAATACAACAAATTTAAAAGCTTAAAATAAATAAAATTATTATTAAAAATATGCATCTTGACAGTTAAAAAATGTTGCAGTTTACACTTTTTTATATTATAATGTAGTGCAACCTATCATTACTCTGTAGCTCTGATTCATTCCTCAATAATTCTTATTTTCTCTTGTTCCATTTTCCACCACATAGCCTTAGCATATTTCTTCTTGAACTTCAACTAACTTATTTTCCTTATTTGTATTACCATTTTGTCTTAGTTTGAGATACATTTTTATGTCTTTACGGAAGCAAACCTATTACAACTTTCTAACAACATTTATAACACTGTACACTTATTGGTAGGATTCATATAACTTCCTATTGTACAATTAAAATCTTTAGCGAAGTATCTAGAATTTCTGAAAGAGCCTAAAATTCGAAAGGTTGGTTCTAGATGCCTTCGAATTTGATTTGTTTCATTTGTAGCACTATCACACATAGTACCGGCGTAACTTAACCAAAATAGCTGGTTCAAAGTATACTTCAGACCAGGCAGTTGATTGAGAATTTCGGCTTTCTGTTTTTTGAACGCTTCGTAGGAAATGTCCACTGAGGCGTAGTCGGCGAAATTTTCGTCGAATGTTCTATTGCATGTCTGGAACAAAAAAAATATATACAATCGCGAAAAGTATCTCACAGAGCTAATGTATGACTGTAAACTTGAAGGGAACTACAGAAAAAAAATCAAGTAGACAAAACGCAAACTGACGTCTTGTCACTACTAACATTTAGGCTAGAATCATGGGCCCAACCACGCTAGATTAGGAATAACACAAAACTTTTTTTGGTTTGATGATGGAGAAGGTGGTATCATTTTGAGCTATATATTTGAGTGAATCAGTCTGTACAAAAAAAATAAACTGGTGTAACTTGTGGAGATTCTTACAGGCTGATGCAACCTGGTATACGGACGGCTCCAAGACAGAAGTAGCTGTAGGAGCAATTCTAAACTGGTATGGGATTGCTTAAGTTCCAGGGCAGGAGGGTCATAAGGGCAACGAATTGGCGGATGAAATGTCCAGACAAGGCTCATCAATGCTATTCATTGGAACGGAACCCTTCTGCGGCGCCGCAAAGTCGATAATAAATAAGGCCACAAGGAAGTGGGTGGCTCAGAAGTCTCTAAAATGGTGGGTAACGTCACCAGAGACCTTTTCGCCAACTTTTATGGTAGACCTAATAAGCAAAGATAGGAAAACTGTCAAAGCCCTAGTTGGTAACTTAACAGGGCACTGTAAGCTTAACAGACACGCAAAGCTAATGGGGTTGACAGACGAAGCAATGTGCAGATTTTGCCATCTAGAAGAAGAAACTGCAAAGCACATCCTATGCCAGTGCGAATGCCTGGCAAATGTGCAGTTTATTGTACTAGGCGATGAAAAACCACCGGCAAGAAATTACTGATTGGCTACTTAAAAAGAGTTGGGCTGGAGAATGTAATCTAGATTCAGAGGACCACAATAGATCTGAAAAGGTCGCAGTGGAATAGGCTGATTAGCCACCTTTTCAAATCTAATATAACTTGTGGATATAGAAAAATTTCGAATACCTGGTTGAGAAAAACGCATGGCAAGGTGGAATAGAAAGATGCTCTGAGGGAGGCTAGAGTGTTATAGGGTAAAACTAGGACTGTCGAACCATACCAATAATAGCAATTAAAATTGAAAAAACAGGGAAAAACATTTTTAAAACAAAATATTATAACTTTGGAGTTTTTTCAAACTCACCTCATTTAATGATCCTGTGGAATCGAATTGTGAGCACTGTTCCAAAAGACATTCTGTATTTTCCAAAAACGACCGATAAGTTTCATTAGACCATTTTGGTATTCCTTCCCTATTTAAATAAGTAAAGGTATCAACTATTCCGAAAGCATGGGTTAATTCATGAGCAATGATGGTTCCTAAGACGCTGTAATTGCGAAAATTTAAACCTTTGTGGGTGTCAAATACACCGCCTATTATTGCTGCTGGAATATCTAAAATAAAAGTCAGTTATTTAATTACAATATTTACAAGTTGTTTGATAAAGAAGAATCAAATGGCGAAGTACCACTGCTCTATATTCTGTTCACATATTATCTATCAATACTGCACATGACATTATTAAATTAATATCTATCTTGACTTCACTGTCTTTATTGACAGAAACCGGTGTATATGTAGGATGTAGCCCATGCCATATGTAGGCTTAATTATTCCAAATGGAAGCCGTTTTCACCATCGAGTTTCATGTGAAAAACAAGTAGAATAAGGCTATTTCCCAAGGCCCAAACTGGATAAACAGTGGACTTTGAAAATCTTAGAATTTTAACGAGACTAGAACAATTAACTTATGGATGCCGTGTAGTTGGGTGCATTCCTTGGGTGCTAATTTAAACTTTCTTCGGCATTGTTTTTTTTCCACCGTTTTATCAATTTTCAATCCTCGCTGATCAACCCTTAGTATCAGTTGGATTGAAGGCATGCCATGTTGTTTTTGATGATTAAGTGGTACCCAAGGAATGCATCCAAGTACATGGCATCCCCATTGTTTCGTGAAAATTCTAAGATTTTCAATGTTCACTGTAGCGTCGATTATTCAGTTTGGGCCTTGGGGAATAGCCTTATTCTACTTGTTTTTCACATTAAACTCTATGGTGAAAACGGCTTCCATTCGGAATAATTAAGCCTATACATATCATGGGCTACCGGTCTATGAATATTATTATTATTATGCGAGGTACAGCCAGTGAGTGTTTTTTTAGAAAGTTGGCCTTCTGTAAAATTTATCTCTTCCGTCCGACCAAGCTGTTCCTGGCCTTATAACAATATTTTTCTAGTAAATTTTCCGATTAAAAATCTTATGGCTAAATTTTTTAATATCTAAAACGTCTGCTATATTTAAGTGTTCTTTTCTTCTTTTATTCCTGCGATCTATTTAATTGTTTCCTTTTTTGCTTTACTCCGATTTCCATTACATTCCGCAATTTCCTTTGTTCACCTTGTCGGTTCCATTCTTTTAATCTGTCAGTAAAACGTCCACCTCCTTTTTTCATATTAGAATTTATGTACGTGTATTCTTCTATTCCTTCATACCATCGAAGTCTATAAGTGATTATCAGTGTTAATGGCGCCTAGTATTTTTGTAATAGTCCGGGAGGTAGTGTATTTTGTGGCTCTTATTTTCCCAGCAAACCTCGATAAAATTGTTCAGTAAGTAATTCTAAGCCAAATTTTTTTAAGACATCGGGGAAATTTCCGGTAGGTTTGAGAGGGAAATTGCGACAGATGATACAAATATACTGCATTTTTTTCCACTAATAAAAATACTTTAAGTAGTTGGTGGTATATTGAAGCTAGGTTAAAAAAGCAATCTGTTTAATCTGTAAGCATGGCCAATGCGACTGGTGAGTGAAAAACTAATAAAACATTTCAAAATGTTTTCTCTTATAATGGCAGTTCTGAAAATGTACCAAATGATAGTTTGTATTATAATAAAAGATTAAAATGTAATTTTGCTATTTAAAACCATCATGGCCTTGCCAGTCTCATCTAATATCCGCATCTAATGGCTCCCCCGGCTTGAACAATGGCGGCCGCCGCGTCTGCGCAGTACAAAAGTATTCCAAACGTTCCTCATAGCAGCTGGAAAACAAGATTTCAAAAAACAGCAGCTAAACAATATTGGGAATAGTCCTACTCTTCGTCTTTTTATTCCAAAAGGTTCTGAAAGTTACCTCATAAATTTTACTTTGGATCTAGTGTTTCTTCAATAAATGCTCGAGTTTCGAGTTCCAGGATTGATGCTAAGGGTGGAATCAACAAATGTACAAACAATATTTTGATCTCTAAGAATTAGTGGAGAAGTTGTACCGGGTAGGAACTGTATTGGGTCTAAAACCGGCTTGGTATTCACCGTATGTTTTGTAATATAAGTTTTTATTCAAATCCAGTGAGCCAAACGATTTTATTATAATTGTTCTTTTCAATTAGTAAAAACACTGTTTTTTAAATAGTTCATTTTCAATTAACATATTTTCAGTGCACCAGCCAATAAAAGCATAAAGAAACTTCTTAACTACAAAATCGACGATTTTAACATCTTTTGCTCGGATTTTCATTCGAAAGCAAAAAATTAAACAGCTTGGTCTAATGTTTTTGTATTAATAACTTATGGTTGAATTACGCCATTCATTACAATACAAAAAGTACCTACTTGAAACAGTACTTAAATCATTTTAAAATAAGTGTGAAGATGAGCTAAATGCACTAAAACAGATATTTATCGCAGCCACAAAAATAATTTCTATAATGTATTATTTTTTGTTAGAACTTTATATAGTCCAAGATCCCAAAGCAACACTACTTATTTTTAAAGAAATTAAACCATTGGTATTGTCTCATGTACTTACAGAATTGAATATGTGACAGACTTACAGGTAAAGTACGAATAGAAATCTAAGAAGGTCGTAAATTACCAGGCACTTGAGTTATCAACGGGCGGTCGATTCTACGCAGAGTTGTACCTGCCCTAGCCATACAATATTGTTTTATAGGTAAGTATAATGATATTGTGTTAAGATAATTATTAAGAAAAATCGCTTGAATTTAATTGAGAATTGTTTATGTATATATAATATATAAATTGTATATCTTGTATCTTAGTCATATAGTAACTCTGAATATATATTGTGGTTTTTTAGAGAAAAATACTTATTTTCAAAGTACACACTTTATTTTGTTGAGCTGTTCAAATTTTGATTATTTCACCAAACTAATGTCGAACGTCAAACTAAATAATTGAAAGTGACAAATAAAAAGTTTATAAATTTCTGTTGAAGTGCAACGAAAGCTCAATAAAATAAAGTGTGTACTTTGAAAATAAGTATTTTTCTCTAAAAAACCACAATAAATAATCAGAATTATAATGTATGATATATAACACAAAAACATTTATAAACATCACGATAATGAATGCGATTATAGTTCAGAAAGTTTATAATATTCAAAAGTTGTTTAGAATTAAATTTAATATATGTTCAGTCTTTTGGGTTGAACATGGAGAAGGAAGAATGAAGGAAAGCACGCGACATCACTTCAACTATTTACACTATATTACAATTTTTACAATATTTACACTTATTACAAAGAATGGTAAAGATACGGTACAGCTTCAGTTTTAGGTACAAAACCATAAACTTGGAATTATAAAAATATTTAACAATTACTTCACTTCTCGCTATGCAACTGGTCTTGAAGTGACTGGGGCGCTAGCTGCCCAAGGTCAAAACGACCAGTGACAAATGACAGTTTTAGGCAACGTAGCCACACTTAAATTTATACAATGCAAGTACAAAACTTACAGTGTATATTGTATTCAACAATATACACACACTTGTGAAGTTGCTGTTTTTTGCATATAGATACTTAAAGGTATTTATGAACAAAATTATAACGAAGATCAGTTTTACTTTCACTATCGTCATCCAAATTGATAATCAACTTTTCTTTGGGAATTTTTCCACCCTTTTAATATGGGAAACACACTTGGCCCAGCTGCTACCCAACTTTTGTTTGGAATATCGTGTGTATCGAACCAAGTTTCATTCAAATACCTTACTGTTTACCGTTTATTGCCAATAAATATTCAGATCTCCACTTCGTAAGACATGTGTTTATTTGAACACTTGTATGGCATTAAGCGAAAAGCGGCGTTAGAAAAAGTTATTATGCCGACGTTAAAAAAAGCAATAGCTGTTCACCGTTTTGCAAACAGAAATTAGGATCGATTTACAAAAAAAAATTAAAACTATCTTATTAATTTCGCGGAATGTTTGAAAAATAAATATTTTTTGACAGCAGGATGTAGAAACAGTTTATCAGAAATATTACTTTGGTCGATAAGGTCGTAGGAAAATGCTCGAAAAAAAATTAGGAGATAATGTATGCGATATATTTATTGATTTGTTTCAGATTAAGTTGTTGGGTTTTTCACCTCCAAAGTGTGTTTGTTTTTGTATTCAATAATACTAGACCTAGTATCCACGATCAGTTGAATTCACCTTCCTTTTTATTGATAGAAGTCACGGTTTCTCACTTTTATATTTCAGTAAATATTCTTGTACGGTGTCATTTTGTTATGATGAAATAAAGTTAGACATAAGTTTGATCGCTGTTAGCACTTTCTTAAACTAACAATAATACTTACATATAACATTATCTTCTGGAAGATACTTTGCTTCAATAGTTACAATATCACGATATAACTCGCCTTGCTGATAATTGATTTTCTGCCTTGTCAAGTTCAAATTATATTTGTCACGACTTTTGTCCACTGCTCGTATAATATCCAACGTATTATTCAGTTGTAGAATGTCGATCTATACATAACAAAAATATAGTTAAGAAAATATTATAGGCATTCTATAGATGATGATGATGTTGAAGTATTTAAAGCAGTAACAGTTATTTTGTCTTCATTGAAACATACATAATAATTCTTTTCTACCCAAGTATCTTAGAGTCACAGAATTATACAATTACTCCTTATTTCCCGTTGCTACTAAAAAAGCTTGAAACAAATGGAGATATCATTTATTTGGGACATATTAACTACTATTTTCAGTATACCAGAAAACTCGGAAATCTTCTTATACTTCGGAAGTGTTTATAAAAAACTGGCTTTGCGTAGAAGTTCAAATATCCAAGAACAAATAAAATTCAAATTTCGAATTCTAATCCGATTTAAATATTCCTTTATATTTGACATTCCAATTTTAAAGAGTATTGCACTGCACCAAGCTTTTAAGTGAGTTCAACGTTTTTTTGATAAAATCGGATTGAGTTTTCAAACGTGTTAAAATAAATTGTAATTCAAATCAAAAGCATTAAGGAGTATTGATATCAACGTAGATGCAAATCACCCCCAAAATAACTTTCTACCCCTTTTTAACCCCTTTAGGCGACGAGTTTCAATAAAATACAAAAGACGACTTCCATCAATCCTGTTAAAGAATGTTAATGCAAAATTTGAAGTAGATTGCACCAAGGAATCACGTTGTCCCATACAAACTTTGCTCCCGTTTTTCACCCCCTTAGGGGTAAAATTTTCTTATTGGATGCCTACGTCATACAAAGAACACACCCTCCAAGTTTCAGGTCTCTACAATCAGCGGTTTAGGCTGTGCGTTGATCCGTCAATCAGTCATTCAGGACAAGCATTTGCGTATCCACGTACTGTTTTTTAAATGATTGCACCATCCGTTTTCTACTAGGATTTTTGTCAAAAATTACTATATCTACTTGTTTGCTCTATTGCTTGGTCTAAATAGTGTTCCTTGTCAGGTTTAACATTTTTCTCGGAAGATCCTCCTTGGACAAATCTTCCCTAGAGCGCTCTAAGCTTAAGAGTTTGTAGATATTACTCTTTTCAGCACATTGATACGATTAGTAGTTTTACGAATTTGAAAATGACTTCCAACTATAAAAATATAAAAAATGTACTGTTTATAAGAGGGAAACGAGTACCTAACTTCATGAAAACAATAAAAAAAACGAGTAAAAATTTGTTTAAAAGACAATTCTAAGCCTATTATGTTGAATAAATTTCAAATGATTAAGCTTAAGTATTTTTGATCAGCAATAACTTCCTGTAATTTTCCTGATTCGATTACCCTGTACGTTTTAACCTTTTAAACCTGCTAACTCGCAATTTGTACTAGTAATCTTCCATAACTCCTGTGCTTATCTAAATTAAGTATCTTAACGTTGTTACTCACATCATCAACACCTAGAATTTGATCGAATTTATTTTCATCGAAAACCTCATCTGGTGCACCGATGAACAGTTTAATGTTTCGCAATTTATCGAGGGCATAGGTCTTGTGATTGTGATTCATCCATTTAGATGAGTTGATGTGATCGTGCAAAACGAATTTTATGTTGTCTACAATTTCTTTAATGGATTTTCTCTCCGATGAGTATTTTCTAGCATAAACTGCTTCCGAGACGTAGGCAAATCTGAAAAGAGTAAACTTTATTTTGAAAAATTGCCATGCACCGATTTTATAATGAAAACCGTTGCAAAATGTGAAATTCTTGGTTGCAGGTGTTAGCGCGGGCAACAAAAATAGACATTTCACGAAATCAATCAATCAATTTTGCCGCTAGTGACAGGTAGAGCAAAGAAGCTATCAGAAAAAACCACTATGGTGAAGATTACTATGTATAACACATGTATAACAAATGATTATTCCTGTATGATCTCAAAACAACACAGTCGTTTATTATACAACTCCTTCGAAACGAACCAAAACGAAGATCTTCGAAACCAGCGGTCGCTTCTTTTGGTATAACTGGACATGCGACCATCAAGGCAAAGTAGATTAGATTAGATTAGATTAGAATTGGAGTGGCTCTTTGTCCTATCCCACTACGACCTTTGCAGATTTATTGTGGTCCTCCCCCATATTTAGAGCTCGATATCTAGCTTTATTCTTTTTATTAGACCTAAAGTAAGGCAAAGTAAAAAGAATGATAATATTAATACATGTGTCATATTCCAGTCTTATTTATATTTACAACATAGAGTCATGTTTCTGAGCTACTTGCTTTGATTTACCTTCTCTCCATTTTAAATTTTAAATGAAAATTATCTAGCCGTGGTCCAATAGAGTGGTCTTCCAGACCTCCCGATACAATTCTCCCAGGTTTCTACACTGGGGCTATACAAATTTTAAGATAAACATCACAAATTTCGATTGTATTGAGTTACTGAAATGGGATATTTTCCCTCTCGAGCCTGTCAGACAAAGTCTCCCATAACACTGCAGCTGAAAGACTAATTTTATTTTTGCTCGTGCTTTTTTTCCCTGCACCAGTTTGTACAAGTTATTAGCTGGGTTTTTGCTATATAGGTGGCGCCATAGTAGCAAGTGGAAAGATTTTTAAAATAGCGCCATGAATTATTAGAGTAAGATACAAAATTAAAAAAGGAAATACAACGTAAATAATTGAGATTTGAAATACTGCATATTTCTCAATTACACAAGTCACGAAAAATACTAAATTTTTCAACCCAGCACACTTCAGTCGGTTTATAACCCTAAACTCACATCATTTCCATTAGCTACACGAGCGCCATTTCGGTGAATCTTCGAATTATAATTTGCTGTTTACAGGTGGACACTTTTTCAACTTGTCACCCATACAAGATGGTGCTCCTTCCTTCTACCCTCCATACTCAAAACAACACAGTCGTTTATTATACAACTCCTTCAAATCGAACCAAAACCAATTAAACGAAGATCTTCGAGGCCAGCGATCGCTTCTTTTGGTATAACTGGACATGCGACCATCAAGGCAAAGTAAAAACAATGATAATATTAATACATGTGCCATATTCCAGTCTTATTTATATTTACAACATAGAGTCATGTTTCTGAGCTACTTGCTTTGATTTACCTTCTTCTCTCCGTAATGAGATACATTTTAAATGAAAATTATCTAGCCGTGGTCCAATAGAGTGGTCTTCCAGACCTCCCGATACAATTCTTCCAGGTTTCTACTCTGGGGCTATACAAATTTTAAGATAAACATCACAAATTTCGATTGTATTGAGTTACTGAAATGGGATATTTTCCCTCTCGAGCCTGTCAGACAAAGTCTCCCATAACACAGCAGCTGAATGACTAATTTTATTTTTGCTCGTGCTTTTTTTCCCTGCACCAGTTTGTACAAGTTATTAGCTGGGTTTTTGCTATTGGTCGAATAGTAACTTACTTTTACGATCAAGTAACTCACATGTGTATATGTTTTACTGTGTTTATTTCACTATTATAATTATCAGCTGATTCCTGCACAGTGTAAGCAGTTCCGCTGTACATTTCAGGCATGGTTTCTGTCATGAAGGTTTTCTCGTCTTGATCACCCAGTAATTTTGATGATGCTCTTTGATCCATTTCTTTACAGATCTGCATACTGCGGTTTTTGGTAAACCTGCTTAATCAAATGGTGTCTTCTTAACGTTATCTCGTCCAGCAAACGTCACTTTCTGGTTCAAGATAGCCTTGACCTCTACAGTTCTCCAGTTATTTGCTGTCGCACATTAAAAGATTGCGTTTACCTCTGCCTGAAATATAGAGCTGTAATTTTTCAATGCTAGTAGCTATAGTTATCACCTGGTTTTTTTCAGTACCTGTTATCTCGCACCAGTGCCATTTGCATTTTTATTTACCATGTTTTCTCTGTCTAATTGTATTGAGTTCTTTGTCAGTCTATTTCTTCCTGTTTGTAATCGACAACTCGAATTGAATGAATATCGTATTGTTGCTTGTGCTTTGACACAACTCTTACGATTTTATCCAGCGTTTAGGTTCAGCGTGTTTTTCAGTCTTCTCTTTCTCTCTGATCAAGAGAGGTTAGGAATAAGCAAAGTATATTTCTGGTAATATCTAATTTTGAATTTTTTGGTTAAGATTAAGAAGAGAAAAGATAAACAAAAACATTCTATAGCTGCTAATGTTTTCGCTAATTCTTTACGCGAATAAAGAACTTACACAGTTTGTATAATAGTGGAACAGAAATCGGTCCTATTAATTGGTTTGATGTTATTGATTACAGTGTCGTAAGCTTCAAATTCTCTTCTGATATCCCGAGACAAAAATGGGTACAAATATTGGGTAATCTTCCAAAAGATGTAATTGGTTCTTACACTGAAACATAAATAATTCCATGGTTTATTATTTAATAACAATAATTTTTTGTTTATATTTTTTATTAAATGGGTTTTGATCTATAATGAATTATTGTTAATATTATTTAGAATGAATGTAACTGAAAAGCTTTTTTCTACAATCATTAGTAAAAGTAATTGAATTTACTGTTTGGACCCTTACTTTGTGGAATCTACTCATATCAATGTTATAAATGAAATAAAAAATATATAGAAATAATTAGTTTCATTTATAACATTAATATTAATAAAAGTGACGTTTTTTTAATCGATTTTCGTACATAAAATATGTATTTGTTAAACAGTTCAAAAAAGTGACATTAGAGTGAGACAAAGTGACATTAGAATGAGATAAAGTGACATTAGGGTGAGATAATAGTTATTTATGATACAAGTGCGTGAAGTGATACTTTTGCGCACGAGTTGAGAAAATCAAAGGCACGACCGTAGCTGGTGCCTTTTTTCGCAACGAGTGCGCAAAAGTAATTCACGCATGAGTATCATACAATGTTTTATCTAAGACCACATTAAAAATACTTTCCCTTAATTATATATAACATAACCTCTCTTTTTAATAATTGTGTTTGAATTATTGCCTACCTTCATCATAAGAAATTCATTATCTCTGATTGTCGTTTTATTGACCAATTTTGTCAGTTTTGACAATTATTGATCATTTTTGACAATTTTTCAAAAATGTTGACCATTTTAGACAATTTTTCAAAAATGTTGACCATTTTAGACCATTTTTCCAAAATTTAACAATTATTGACCATTTTGGACAATTATTTACCAATTTTGACAGTTTTGACAATTATTGATCATTTTTGACAATTTTAGACCAGTTTTTCAAATTTTAACAATTATTGACCAATTTTGACAGTTTTGACAATTATTGATCATTTTTGACAATTTTTCAATAATGTTGACCATTTTCCCAAATTTTAACAATTATTGACCATTTTTGAGCATTTATGACAGGTTCTGACAATTATTGACCATTTTTGACAATTTTCAAAAATTTTGACCATTTTTCAAAAATGCTGAGAATTTTTAACAATTATTGACCATTTTTGACAGTTTTTTATAATTATTGACCAATTTTTCAAAATTTTGACAATTTTTGACCATTTTTCCAAATTTTAACAATTATTGACCATTTTTGACAGTTTCTGACAGTTATTGACCATTTTTCAAAAATTTTGAAAATTTTCAACAATTATTGACCATTTTTGACAGTTTTTTATAATTATTGACCATTTTTGACAGTTTCTGACAAGTATTGACCACTTTTGACCATTTTTCAAAAATTTTGACAATTTTCAACTAATATTGACCATTTATGACAGTTTTTTATAATTATTGACCATTTTTTCAAAATTTTAACAATTATTGACCATTTTTGACAACTTTCAAAAATGTTGACCATTTTTGACTACGGGGCATCCGTAAGGGGGGAGGAAACATGGCCGATATCTGTCATAAACGTACCAATAGCGTACGGTACCTATTTTATAAAAGTATTAAAAATAATAATTATTATTATATAATAATTATATATAGAAACTGATTTATGCTTTGCTTTAAAGGTAACGTATTTTTCAAAACAGGGTACCTATTTGTTAAAAATCGTACTTGAACTAAATATGGATACGAAATAATAAGATATCAAGTAATACTGAAAATACGAAGGAAAATATTGACATTATAAACGCCACTGGATAATCAATGTCAATCAATTGTCGAAGTGAGAGGGAAGAACTCACGCACTCGCTTGCCAATAGGAAGTCAGGTGGTTACCTAGCAACGGGGGTTCGATAAATATTCACCAATTGAGTTAGTAGGAGGGCGTGGTAATTATGATTTTCGCACGACGTTGCCGGCTTGAAGGAAACCCATAACATATTTGGAAAAGTGTTCATCTTTTAATATTCAGAAATTGAAAAAATAATGTTAATAGACAAAATCCAATGATACAAGCACATCAAAGAACTAACGTTTAATCATTATTGACATATTTTTAATAATAAAAAGTCCATTTTCTGATTATTATCACTACATACTTAGCACTTTAGGTTTTTCATAGTTAAACGTGTCAATATCGAATGTTTTCGACCGCATTCCTTTCACAGCTTCAGTTATGTTTGCCAAACTATAGGTGTTTTAAAGACGAATGAATGAGTATTGAACTTTTTTGTTTTAAAATTAAAAATAAAAGCGAAAAACGTGAAGTATCGTTAAAATGACAGTTTTAATTGACTTTGAAACAATGTGAGATTTAATTTGACACTTTTGTCGTGTATACCGTTTATTACACAAAAAATCAGTTATGCGAAAGCGAACAATGTTCATGGTCCTATATATTATCCTGGCCTATAGAATAATGTGTAGGAGCTTTCAAACTGGTGCTAGAATGTTAATTCAATTAATGTTAATAGAATACGTACAAATGTTATTATGATAATTAAAATGGGGTAAGAACTTCCAGGTACAACGTCTTTTCGTCTGATTAATTGAAAAATCAGGTGTAATTTAATTATGCCCAATATCACATTAAAAAATATTTTAAAGGTGTCAAATAGTACAGAAATCTATTTTTCTTTGAAAAATTCTGTAACTATTTTTCCTGTAACCTTTGAAAAATAATATTTTTTGCAGCGATTTTTATGATGAATAAATAATTCGCTCATTCGAAACAATAGTGACACAAGTAAAAATATCTTCGTTTTGTGGTATTTACTCAATTAGGTAATATATTAATTAATAAAAATAATAATTAAGAACAGCGACACATCTGTACTTTAGTATATGAGCGGTAGGTAGCATAAGTGTCACTATTTTTTCACCCGTGTCAAGAGGGAAGGTTAAGTTTTGTTTAAAAAATAGGCTCACGTTACAAAAAGTATCTTGTCGTTAAGTATTTATCAAATAATTATTTAGAGAGAACAATGACAAATTTTGAATTATAACACCATAAATGATCATTTTCAACAATTTTTTATGAGTAATAGTGACACAAGTGGGTGTATACTTTCAAAAGGGTGGATTTATCAGCACACCATTGATAGTGTGATAGTGTTTTGATTATATTCAAGCGCTTTAGGCAGTCACTTCTAGATTCCTGGATATGGTATTTCCAAGAAAGTCGGGAGTCGAATTTCAGTCCTAGAATTTTACAGTAGTCGACAACTGGAAGAGGGATCTTGTATAATAAGATTTCAGGGACAGGAGAAGGGTTATTTCTGCTAAATTTGATTAGCTTGGATCTTGTAGAAGATAGGGAAAGGCCGAAAGCAGATATTCTACTTTGTACTACAGATTGAAATAGTTTACAAGTAGTAGGAGTCCAGACACCATGACAGTAAACTACAAGGTCATCAGCATATGTAGCAGATTTGACTGGGAAGGGGAGATTGTAGCATAGATGATTAATGGCAAGAATGAACAATGTGGTGCTTAGAATGGAGCCTTGGGGGACACCGTCCTGTTGGACATGAGATGATAAGAGACATTCATTTATTCAGACCTTAAATGATCTAGTGCAAAGAATGGCATAAAAAAAGATTTAATAATTAACCTGTAACATTGAGAAAACCCAGTTACTTTCTATTTATTCTAAAATTTGGACGGAAAGGCTATTTATTGACATTTTAGGAAATAAAAAACCGAATAAACGTTTTAAAATGTGTTTCCTGAAAAACTATACTTTTTGAGTTGTGCCACTGTTGTTTCGAATGAGCCAATTATTGATTTTTTAAGAAATAAGTCGAAAACGACCGTTACCGAAAAGTTCATCGATCCCTATAAAGTAAAAACGACTTACTACTCTACCTTATACTAGTTTGTTCCAACAATCTTATCAATTTTGGAAAATACTGCAGTGATACTTCTATTGTGGAATCGTTGTCGAATACAACATTTGTAAGTAGAGCAGTCCAAGGAAGACTGGGAAATTCTTTTTGCAATTCTCTTACTGTTCGCTTCGCATTGTATCCTGCAGATTCTGAAATAATCTACAAATCGTGAAATTTTCAAATGAAAAATTGACTGGTGAAATGTGATTTTTTTTCAACACTTTTGTTGCCATATCGGGTTTGAGAATATAAAAAAATGTTTAGATGTTGATGTAATGTTAAAATGACACCATAAATGATGCATCCTGGATTTACTTTTATGAACCCGAAAATAAACGTCAGTCGGCTGTTTGGGTGCTGCAAGATGAACCAAAACCGACGTAAGTTACCCGTTCTTGAAATGTTTCCAAAAAGATCGTGGCGACATTTGTCTCAAAAGCAAAAAAAACCAATTCCTTCGCAAGATCAAAGAACTGTTACTGCTGATTCGTACATATCGATTTGTTTGCCAGAAGTAATTGCTGAGTTTCGAAAATCCAACCACCAACAACGAACGATTCACCGCCAAGACACTGCAAGTTCCCCCATAGCTCGAAAAACATTTGAGTTTTTAAAGCAAGTAAACTTCATTCTCCATACAGTCCTAACGACTTTTTTACTTTTCCAAAAATTAATAATGAACTGCGTGGTAAAATGTTCCAGTCCCCAGAAGATGCAACCAACGCCTTAAAAAACTCTATTTTGAATGCACCTACAAGCTAGTGGAATAACTACTTCCAGAATTGGTTCCAAATGATGCAAAAATGTATTATTCTTCTTCGTGGAGAATTCTTTGGAAAACAAAATAGTGTTTAAAAGTAATCTACTATTTTTCTCTAGCTCTTTATGCAAAATATAAACCCTATTAGTAACTCACCTGTGACAAAGAATTCTCAAATTCAACGATCTTTCTGGATGCATCGCTAATTCCATCTAAAGATCTATTGGATCCCAGCATTTTAACAATATTTTGTATAAGTAATTGATAGTTGCTTTTGTGTACATCTTTAATGAAATTAGCATTTGTTGGTGGTGATATCTACAATAAAACAACAACTAATAACATTTCAGAGAACTGGATAAAGTTACAATCGGTAGTATATTGCATTGCTGTTTTTGACAATTAACTAGTATCAAATACATCAACCCCTCTCAAAAATTGTATTGTACCCCCATGGTGAATGGAAATTTTTACAACTTCAAATGAAAATTGTATCCGTTACTCATCCAAAAAAAGTCCAGCACGCACATGCTATAGTCGAGGCGCATCTTGTCACATTAGCATATCGGTAACGCGGTGACGTTGACGGTTTAATGGTGATGGTGACGTTCAGCGCGACTAAATAAATTTTCGTAATTTGTACCGTATGATACATTGATAGGAAGGGAATGCTGCGAGGATCTTTTTTGTTATACTTTCACCATATCAAGACTAGATAAGGAGATCGAACTCATGCGGAAAAATTGACAGAAACAGTTTGGTTTTTCACCGCGGCGTCGCCACTGCAAATCCAATAGACCGATCCACAGTGACGTCTCTGACAGGTCGGCCATATTGTGCTGGAGGGCACACTAATTAGTTTTCATTGTTTACTGGTAAACAACGGATGATAGTTAGACTTTAATTAGTATTCAGTTCTTGAAAGTATCTAAAATGCCATCGTTTCGTAGTGTTGTTAAGTGTAGAATGTGAGGAGAAAGATGAGGTTGTTTTTTTTTCGATTTCCGGCTGTTTCAACGAAACGATGTGACTATGTACAAGCTCTATCTGAACGACGTCGTGATGCATGGACCAGTGCTTTAAAACGAGTTCCTCTTAGTGAATCACAACAACAAATCTATTGCTTACAACCATGAAATTATTTGGTCGAAAGGATCGATATTGTCTATAATACGGATTTTTTCATTGTATTGGCACTTGATATCACTAAGAGATAAATAATACGAACTTCGAAACATATTTGCTATAATTTTATCAAAATAACACCAGAAAGCTAAATTTGTAAACTAAGCACATTCGAAAACACACAAGGTTAAACGATGTGGTTGCCCTCCAGCACAATATGGCCCACCTGTCAAAGACACGTGTTCTGGAATGGTCTATTACCAGAGGTCAGTGGGGAGCCCTGGAGAAGACCTTGTTGAAGTATAAATGTTTGGCGTGAAACTTTTACTTGGGGTTTTCTATCATATCATTTCTCATTTACCTCACATACTGTCAAATGAGCTAGCAGCCAATAAAATACCATGAACAAAGTGTATGCAAGGCTTATGGTTTGCTGTTATTGTTCTGCAGTCAGATGTTTCAGGTATTGGATGTAAACTGGCACCCTCTACCATGACCAGAAATTGGAATACATGGAATCCGATCTCCTTTTATGGTCTCCATGATACCAATACTGGGAGTTTTGCCGGTTAACATTCCCGTTCGAATAAAATTTTTTGAATATTGGTACATATTGCATACATTCCTTACTTTGAAGTAAAATGTTTTCAAAATAAACTGATATTATTCGAGAGATTGAAAACATGAATGGATGTGTAATTAAATTCAAGGATAGCTGAGAAATGTAACGGAAACGTTGTACGATCAAAACATTTTTCCGTTTCATAAACAAAAACGAGAATGATTAATTCAGTTCATTTGTTCTGTTTACACGTCTGGAACTACATTTATCTCGATAATACTAACACATGATAAAAATAAATCCACTTCTATAACTTCAGGTTAGTTGAATCATATGTTTGGGAAAGTTTTCAGCAAAACTATCACATTAGAATCGTAAATTTTTAACATTACTGTTTATATTACAATCATTTAATCAACATAATGAATGACATGATATAAACGAATCTGATCTGACTCCTTGTGAACTTAATTTGTTTTCTTACTACAAATCTATTTCAGAGTCAGTATGTAATGATATTAAATTGTTTAGAAAATCTACGGGTCGTAATTCAAATACATGTAGGTGCGAAAACTTGACGTGAATAGTCACTCTATAGCAGGACTGGACAGACCGGATGTGGCGCAAATTCTCCACAGTATTGCAAAATAATATTACACTGCAAGTGGCGCAAACTCTCCACAGTACATCAAAAACAAGGTTACACGGCAAGTGACCCAAACTCTCCACAGTACATCAAAAATAAGGTTACACTGCCAATGGCGCAAACTCTCCACAATACAGGGGGTGCATGGAAATATGAGTGACGTGAATAGTCAGTCTGTAGCAGGACTGGACAGACTGTAAGTGGCGCAAACTCTCCACAGTACGGCAAGATAATATGACACTGCAAGTGGCGCTAACTCTCCACAGTACATCAAAAATAAGGTTACACTTTCAGTGGCGCAAACTCTCCACAGTACAGGGGTTGCATGTTAATATGAGTGACGTGAATAGCCAGTCTGTAGCAGGACTGGACAGACTTTAAGTGGCGCAAACTTTCCACAGTACAGCAAAATAATATTACATTGCAAAGGGCGCAAACTCTCTACAGTAAACCAAAAATAAGGTTACACTGCAAGTGGCGCAAACTCTCTACAATACTGGGGATACATTCAAATATGAGTGACGTGAATACACTCTGGATCAGTACTAGATAGACTGTAAGTGGCGCAAACTCTCCACAGTACACCAAAAATAAGGTTACACTGCAAGTGGCGCAAACTCTCCACTTGGGAATGTGGGTGACGTGAATAGTCACTCTGTAGCCGGACTGGACAGACCGTAAGTGGCGCAAACTCTTCACATTAAAGCAAAATCATGTTATACTGTAAGTGGCGCAAACTCTCCACAGTACATTAAAAATAAGGTAACACTGCCAGTGGCGCAAACTCTCCACAATATAGGGGGTGCGTGGAAATATGAGTAACGTGAATAGTCAGTCTGTAGCAGGACTGGACAGACTGTAAGTGGCGCAAACTCTCGACAGTACGGCAAAATAATATTACACTGCAAGTGGCGTAAACTCTCCACAGTACTGGGGATACATGGAAATATGAGTGACGTGAATAGTCACTCTGTATCAGTACTGGACAGACTGTAAGTGGCGCAAACTCTCCACAGTACGGCAAAATAATATTACATTGCAAAGGGCGCAAACTCTCTACAGTAAACCAAAAATAAGGTTACACTGCCAATGGCGCAAACTCTCCACAATACAGGGGATGCATGGAAATATGAGTGACTTGAATAGTCAGTCTGTAGCAGGACTGGACAGACTGTAAGTGGCGCAAAATCTCCACAGTACGGCAAAATAATTTTACACTGCAAGTGGCGTAAACTCTCCAAAATACTGGGTATACATGGAAATATGAAGACGTGAATAGTCACTCTGTATCGGTACTGGACAGACTGTAAATGGCGCAAACTCTCCATAGTACAGCAAAATATTATTACACTGCAAAGGGCGCAAACTCTCCACAGTACACCAAAAATAAGGTTACACTACAAGCGGTGCCATTTCTCCACAATACATGGAAATATGAGTGATGTGGATAGTGACTGGACAGACCAAAATTTGCACAAACTCTTCACAATACAGTATAGGATTATGAGTTGAAGTGTAAGCGCCGTTCGGACAACTGTGGACGCTGAAAAGTATCACTTTTTTGAAGACAATCAATTTACCTGAATGGACTATTATAATGGAACATTTAGAAAAAATAAATATATGTAATGGTAATCTTAATATACTCACCCGTAATATCTGTTTGTTGTCTATTAACGACCGTTCAGTATCAACTTCCAAAAACCAATCGTAAAACAATCCTATCTCCGCACATCGCATCGTAATTTTTTCCAAGTTGAATGTATTGACCCATTCCATTTGTAATATTGGCCATCCTCCAAGCTCTTCAAATATTTTTTTGATACTTTTATTATAGTCTTGTTCGATTGCGGAAGTATTCATACAAGTGCTATAATACTTTTTTTGCATCTTAATCGACCTGGGATCCTCATTTTTAATTGGTTCAACGGTGAACAATTCCAACTCTCGCAATACTTTTTTCTGTGATTCGTCCAGAGTCGAGGTTGTTTCTTCATAACCACCACAAGCGAATTCATAGAAATTATCGCAAGGATTGATAGAATTGTTTATTATGTCTAAGAAGTATTCTGAGGAATTTACACAGTCAGCACTGAGACATATGTTATCTGGAAAAAAAAAACATGGATACATTTTTGGAATAACCTTCAGCAGCCATCATACTATATTATCTCGAATACAGTGTGCCTAGGCAAATTTAACGAAATAGTAGGAAGAACAGACTGGATACCAAGCCATGCTGGTGATAAAGAAAAAGAAATAGCTGATGAGCTAGCCAGGAAGGCAACGGTCGCTCCCTTTGTAGGACCCTTTGTAGAATTGTTCTGCTGGATTTGCACTAATGCCTTCAGGACTTCAGGACAGAACTAGAAAGGAAGGACCAAGAAGAGAGAGCAGGATTAAATCAAAATACATTTCGTTAACTTCAGCCAAAAAAAAAGAAAGGTACTGCCTTTGCAAAAAGATCATGTACTTCATAGGAATATTATTGAAGGTACGCTTTAACTGAGCACAAAAAGGGCACAATAATAGAGCTTATTTGGCTGCAGTGATACAATACTCCATTTGTGCATCCCTTTATACATAACCTTGAACCCACAATGAGAAAATTAGGGTGGTTGGGAACTGCTTGAAAAAACAAAAATTTCTTAGAGATAAATAGAACAAACTGATAAGTGAAACCAGAATATTTTCATACAATATCTAAATGTCAAATCAAAGATGGGCACAACGTCGGTAATAAGGAAGAGGGGAAACGTTCCACAATGAAATTCATAGAATACTGAGGATGAAGGAGACAATACTACTTCTAAATATGGGAAAGAATGGAATAACTTGGTCAATAATGTGCATCACATCAAGAAGACGGTATATCGGACAAAAAAATCTTTATAATCATTATGAGATGGAGGTTTAAATATTTCTAGAGTATTTCGGATTTAATATCCAACTTCAATAAAAGTCTGGATATTATAGGCTTATTAATAAAAACACTAATTACAAAAGGTTAATAGGCTGAAGTAACAAATGATTAAGTAGTTAAGCATCCTCCTACATTTCTAAAATTCTGCAATAAACTTTAGATATTCATATTCGAATTTTTCCATTGGGTTAAACAGTAAAATCATGTTTACATTCCATTTTCTCACAAATTGATTATTATATACATTTCCATCGCTTTTAAGTGTGTTTTTAATAAACTTGACTATAACACGTACCAAGATGATCAATAAAATATTAAATATTTCGCGAAAAGTGATCTGTGAAAAAAATTTTACGTTCTCAGCAGCAAAATAAATTGATTTCCTTGGCTCGTTTCCATAAGCAACAAACAATATTATATTTTGTTAGTTAAACAAATACTTATTCCTGTTCTATTTATTTTAAGGGTTAACTTAAAAGTCCCCACCACTGTAGTTGTCTTTCTTCTATAAAGTCTAAGGTTGATTGTGTTCCAAGATCTTTTCTTATATCTATGTTTTTCATTCTATCCTCTTCTGTTACACATCTTACTCTTTTTAAATATTCCATCTCTGTATTTTACTTTTTTGTTGTCCTGTGTTTCGCATCCATATATTGTTTTAAATAGTTTTAATTTCGTATCCTAAGATACCTATTTCTTTTTTTATTTATAAATTTGGTATTCATGGCATAGTATGGTTTGTTAGCTTTAACTATTCTATTCTATTCAGTAAATTTAATATAATTAATTTTTTGTGTGCTTTCAGAATTAATATAATATTTAAAAAAATACATCTCTTACCCCCGTAAATTTTCCTCAATTTTAACACCACAATAACCCCCGATAACAACATAACCAAAATAACTATCAAAATCACATAAAAAGCGTTTCTTTTTTCCCTCAAATTCCTTGGCGATTTTTCGTCCATGTCCGAAGTTACACTAAACTAGTGAGGAAAAATAATTTTTCGCATAGTAGAAATCTTCGCTACGTCACGAAATAAACACACCAGAAGTATGTATCTTAAAATAAAAGCTACACGAGAATTATTGAGGTAATTTCAATTGAACTTACGAAGGTCACGAAAGATGGTTACGTAAAATAGATGTTTCCTTTATGAGAAACATGAAGATGTTTTAATTAGTTCAAACCTACGGTTTCGTATTTTTCCTCCTGTACACACATTTCCTTTATGCAATTCGTATAAACAAAGTACAAGGTTTCAAAAAAGCTCGTATTTTTTCTAAAGAAAACATTTCTTGCTAGACGAATCAACTAGGTGAAGCAACAGAAAAAATACCTCTTCTAAATTTTGAGGAAGAACAAACTCCACGTTCAACCTTGAATTTTATAACAAATAAGCAATTTGCCCCCTGAAATATCAAATTTTATAAAGCATGACTCAGATATGCAATTCGCTCAAAAAATACACTTGAAGGTAAGTGAAGTACAAAATAGTTATTTGTGTATTTAGAGCGTAAAGTAACAGATTGCAATTTTACTTTACGCTCGAAAAACACACATAATTTTTTCTACAGTCGCCCTTTTAATAATTAAAACAGTTTTTTATATTATCTTAGGTTATAATAGGAGTACTAGAATAATCGTCATTTTCGCTATTCATCATGATTAACCTTAAAAAGATCTACTGACTAGGGATGTTAAAAAATAATCGATGTTTATATAAATCGATTAATATTTTCTTATTTTTAGTTATCGATTTTTATTGTAATAATAATCGATTATTAGTGAATCGATTTTATAAATTACGTGATTAAATCGATTTTCGGAAACGGCTCATAATATTTAATGACTATTTTTCAAAATTTTGACAACTTTTGACGATTACTGACCATTTCTCAAAATTTTGACAATTATTGACCATTTTTCAAAATTTTAACAATTATTGACCATTTTTGACAATTATTGACCATTTTTGACGATTTTGACTGTTTTTCAAAATTAGTGACCATTTTTCCAAATTTTTGACCATTTTTCAAATTGACAATTTTTAACCATTTTTGACAATAATTGTCTATTTTTAACAGTTTTTAACAATAATTGTCAATTTTTAACCATTTTTGATAGATTTGACAATTTTTTAAAATTTCAGACCATTTTTCAAAATTATTGACAATTTTTGAGCATCTTTGATAGTTTTTGACAATTATTGGCCATTTTTGACAATTTTTAAAAAATTTTTGACCATTTTTGATAATTTTTGACAATTATCGACCATTTTCCAAAATTTTAACAATTTTTGACAAATTAAATATTGATCAATTTTTGATAATTTTTGACAATTATCGACCATTTTCCAAAATTTTAACAATTTTTGACAAATTAAATAAATATTGATCAATTTTTGATAGTTTTTGACAATTATTGACCATTTTTGAAAATTTTTGACCATTTTTGAAAATTTTTGACCATTTTTAAAATTTTTGACAATTGACCATTTTTGACAATTTTTCAATTTTTTTTTTAAAGTTTTTGACAATTATCGACCATTTTCGACAATTATTGACCATTTTTGACACTTTTTGAAAATTTATGGGCATTTTTCAATTTTTTTTTAATTTTTGAGAATTATCGACCATTTTTTAAAGTTTTAACAATTATTGACAATTTTTGACAGTTTTTGACAATTATTGACCATTTTTGATAAAAATTGTCCATTTTTAACAGGTTTTGACAATTATTAACCATTTTTGACCATATTTCAAAATTTTTGACAATTTTCATATAATTTTATTTGATTTTTAATCTGATAAATTGTTAATGAATGAATCTATTAGGTTTATTATCGGAAAATGAAAAGCATGTACTTTTTAAAATAATACAAAATTTCCGAAATTGACCATTTTTGACCATCATGACTGTTTTTCAAATTAGTGACCATTTTTCCAAATTTTTGACCATTTTTCAAAATGATGACAATTTTTAACCATTTTTGATAGTTTTTGACCATTTTTGACAATTTTTAAAAATTTTAGACCATTTTTCAAAATTATTGACCATTTTTGATAACTATTGACAATTGTTGACAATTATGGACCATTTTTCCAAATTTTCGACCATTTTTGACCATATTTCAGAAACTTTAACAATTTTTGTCAATTATCAACCATTTTCAAAATTTTGACAATTATCAACAATAATTGTCCATTTTTGACAATTTTTTGACCATTTTTGATAGTTTTTGACAATTATTGACCAATTTAGACAATAATTGTCCATTTTTGACAGTTTTCGATAGTTTTTGACAATTATCGACCCTTTTTCAAAATTTTGACAATTATTGACCAATTTTGACGATAATTGTCCATTTTTGACAGTTTTTGACAATTTTTTACCATTTTTGACAATTTTTGTCCATTTTTCAAAAAAAATTTAAAATTTTTGACAATTAACCATTTTTGACAATTTTTGAAAATGTTCGACAATTTTTCAAAATGTTTCAAAAGTTTTTGACAATTACCGACCATTTTTGACAATTATTGACCATTTTTGACCATATTTCAAAATTTTTGACAATTTTCATATAATTTTATCTAATCTGATAAATTGTTAATTATTCACCAATTGAGTTAATTCGTTGGGCGTGGTTTGATTAAATAAGCGAGCGAAAAAGATTCCTTTTTTGCCCTAGAGCGTAAAGTAACAATCCTCGGCATTTGTCGACTTTACGATTTCATTTGAATATAGTAATTAGTCATTTTACGCGCGACTGTAGAAAAAAGTTATTACGACCTTCTTTTTACTACGCTAAATTGCTCTTGGAGCTTCAGAAATCTGATTCCAGAGATCTGCCATAATAATTTGGTGAACTAATTTTGATAATTTCATCTTAATATTTCAACCGTTTGTATTAATTATCACTTGAAAACAACTTACCCGATTGATAATACATTTTTGTATTAAAAACAACAACAAGCACAAGATAAAGAGTGACTTCTATGGCCATAAATATTTCAATAAGTGTTGGAATATTCTTTTGATACATCATTACTGTCGATCCCAATCTAACTAAACTAATTTTCAGTTATTTTTGAAGAGGTATGGTAAATTTGAAAACATAATATTTAATTTTTTTGTTAACAAGTTCGTCGTCTCTTATATAAGTTAGATATAAAATTGGATATTGGACATCAATGTTTAACACGATGAAATAATACAATTTAAATTGTTATATTTCATCGAGACAATATGGATCTTCAACAAGTAAAAGCCTCATCTATTCAATTTTTTTATAAATGTTTAATATTAATTAATGTTGAACAACTATATTTCAATCCCATTTGCAACCTTCAGTTGTACGAATAATTATTGAATAGATCAATCCACTTGCCTTAATCGCTAAAGTTATTAGCAAGTGACATTACAATTTGTTGAGAAGATTGTTCTTATTTAAAAACTTCATAATATTATCATCTGGTTAACTTGGTGTTAAATGTTAACTTAAACAACAGTTTTTTCTCACTCTTATTTCATCACATATAAAAATAGCAATAAAATAGAGCTCACCCAAAAAAATTGTCACCTGAATAACTGCACTGACAGTAAACTACTACTTAAAGTCTTACAAGAAAAATTATAACATCGCAAGTTGAAATAAAACTTTGGGGGAATGATGCTATCTTTAAAGAGCAAAATTCGTATTGGTACTGTTTTTATTGCAGTGGCAAAAAAAGTATTGATGTGCTTCAGTAATTCTAAACAGTTAAGTTTGCTTAAAGGGCTCTGGACGTCCTCAAACTGTCAGTCAGCACTGAAATTCTTAGCACGCCTCCAAATAAGATGAACCTACTTGTCGGTTCTGCATGGAAGAGGAGGAAACGGCATTAACTCATTGGAGTTGTACAGTGCCCAATGGAGGATATCTCCAAAAAAGATCTGAAAAGACAGTTAAGCCCAACTAGTCCCATCACCTAAACAGTACAACCAAAAGCACAATAAGCCTAAAGACTGAGATTCCGAGGACTTTAAACATTAACTGGAAGTACTGAACTAATCAATCAGTGTAAAAATGTTTGTTTTGTTCATAGAAACATCCCTTGTAACATCATATGATGATTATTGCAATCCTCATTTTAACAATATAGTGCCCATCAGGTGATTCTCAACCTCACACCACTACATATGGTGGTGGGAAGTGTTGTAGATACAGACTAAGTAGAGAGGGAATCATTAAAAAAACATCACCCCCTTACTTATTGGAAACCTGGGACATGCCACAAAATGGTATGATGAAAAAGTATAACTTTTCAAAGAAATTCGTTACGGAATTAGCCACCTTAGTGTGGATTCCAGGACACACTGGAATAGAAGGAAATGAAATAGCAGATGAACTAGCAAAGAGGAGGACCGAAACACCCGTTTGGAGACCTGAACCCTTGAGCACTTGAACTGAATCTTTGTACCAGTTCCCATGTTATCTACTTCCATTCCAGAAGCTTCGTTTCTTCTATATAGGCCACTAGTTTGTATAGAGGGATTTTCAGTAGTTGTAATGGTTTTATTATTTCCTCTCCAAAGTGCTTCCGTCTGAGTTCTTGTAAGGCTCAAATACCTACCCAAAAATTGGTACCAGCTATCCTACCATAACCCAGTTGACACAAATTCATATCCAGTGACATATTTAGGTGAAGGACCGACGGATCTTATCCCGCCTGGCGTTTCCTATGTCTCCCGATTTCCATTTTCCAAAAGTGTATCCCTCTCTTTGCTTCTTCATCTGTTATCTCATTTGCTTCCATTCGAATGTCCTATAACCCACTGAAAGGTGACGATGTGGTCTTGCCTAGCTCGTTGAATTTTCTAGGCATTCTCATACCGTTTTACAGCTGATTACACAAGAACTTTGTGCTTCACTGATTGCTTGACTATCCAATATGATCATAATCTTATTCATTCAATATCTCCCATCAGTATTGAACTGGGCACACTTTCTTATGGCGTGAATTTCCGCTTTGTTGGGAAAAATTTCTTAAGAATAATTTCCTTATCTCCTTACAATCTCCTTATAATCTCCTTATCTCTAAAAATATTGAGCCCAAAATTCTGAAAAAATACAGAAAATAGAAGGAATCTTTAGTCTAAAAATAATTTAAAAACATGGTAGATATTATCCACACGAGTCAAGTTCGCGGTTTTTTTTTGAAGAAATGTACAAAATTTAAATATTTGTAATCTTTAAATCATTTCACGTACGTTCATATCAGTCATTCCTCTGCTATCTTGTTAAAAGGTGGTGGGATGTGAGAAAGCTTTCTAGGTAAAATAGTTATAACTTTAGTGCCACTTTATAGATTTATAAAAACTTATATTGTTTGAAAGGAAACACCCTACAAAATATCACATCACATAACAATATCACAGGAGACATTGTTTGAACATTACTGTGGGGATTTATTACCTATCTCACTCTTTTTCTACCTCGATTTCTCTTCCCTATTACTGAGACAAAAGAAGAAGAAGATCTAAAAATAATAGAAAGGAAAATATTGAGAACAATACTTAGACCAGACATAACAAGAGATGGAGAAAGAAGATTAAAAAGAAACATAGAAATAGAAAAGGAAGCAGGTGGAGAAAATATAGTCCGTTATATAAGCAAGGAGACTGGAATGGATGGGACACATTATGAGAAGAGCATAAACAGAAATATTAAGGAATGACAACTTGGGTTCCATTGAAGACGAGAACGAGAGGAAGACCACGAAGCAGATGATGGGATCAAGTAGAGGAAGATATAAAAGCATTGAAAATCAGAGACTGGAAAACAAAATGCAGAGGCAGAAGAAAATGGAGAACTATAACAAATGAGGCCAGGACAGATAAAAGATTATAGTCGCACTAATATAAGAGGAGTAATCTACCTCGTCAATAGGATTAAACACAGCTCTATTGAGGTAGCTATAATCCTTCGGGATTGAACAGCGATGATGATGATGATGATTACTGAGAGTTAACAACACCAATTCTACACTTTTTGACATTGGGTACTTGTTGTATGACAGTTAGAAAAAGCACGGTGAAAGTGACAAACCAATTGTAATAATCACGAATACTTTTAATTGTATATAGAAATAAAGAGCTGTTATAACGCAAAAAGTTTAATACTGAGTTAAATGGGAAATTTCAAAAGATCTTGTTATTTTTACTTGATATAATTAATTTATTTCTCGCTTCAATTTTTGTTCAGCAGTTAACTGTGGAACAAAAATAAATTCGGAGAATCTTGATTGAAACATCAAAGATAATGCGAACCATCATAAACTCGATTAATATCATTGAGATGGAATTTGTTTACATTCATCATGGATGATAAACATTTTCATGTTTTCTATCTCCAAAGGTTTTTCCCTAGCGTATACACAGAATATTTATTTAACGAATGTATTTGTTAGATAAACCTCAGCGGAGAATATTTACATAAATAGAAGTATTTACGATCTCTTGATTTACCGGGGCAATGAACAGCACCTTATTGGACTTCCTCCTTTCGAATTTTTTGTAAGGGCGGAGGAAATGATGACCATTTTTAGGCTGAAATCCCTAAACAGGCAAAGTGTCTCTAATATGACTGCCGGCACATAATGGAATTGCAGGTAATTAAATGGCGGACCAGTTAGCTAAAGAAGGTTCTAAAGGAGACTTCATAAGTTCGGAACCGTTTTTGGGATCACAAAAGATTGCATAAGAGGGGAAATCATAAGGAACACCAACTCAAATGGAGGTTGATACAAGGGCACCTTCATACAAAGAGTTTATTGAACAAGGTAGACGAGGAACTCTCAACCAGGCTATTGAAACTGGGTAAAAGACATTTGAAAACAGTAACCGACCTGGTGACTGGACACTGCACCCTGAGGAAATGTGAACACTATGATGAAACACCCATTCACATTTTCTGCTTCTGTGAGAACTTACAAGGACTCAGACGGAAATTTATTTGTCCTATACCTCTCATATTATACCCCAACACGGAATTGTTGACCTGGCTGGTGAGTAACTATGCTAAATCAACCCCTAAATTTTTTTAAATATAATTTGTTTTGCCCAAAATATGTTTGAGGCAGTTTGAAATTTTTATATGTTGTAGTTTAATGCCCAAATAAGCCAGGCGATTTGGTTAGGTTCTTAACCTTGTCAAACGCGTACAAAAATATTTTGCAACAAAATATAAAAAATGTATCTTAGGCAACTTGAAATTTTAATAGGGTATTATTTATACTTAAAAAATAAGATTATAAAAAAGACGGATCATTTTGGTAGGACTTTCTGCCTGTCAGGTGATAAAAAAATTGTGTATAGGTGCGCTATTATAGGAAACCTGAAGTGTCAGATTATAGTAAGTTACTTAAAAATTTCAAATTGCCTCAAACATAATTTTGACAAAAAAAATTTATATTTTTAAAAATTTTGTGGTTGATTTAGCCCCGCTACTCCCCATCCAGGTCAACAATTCCGTGTTGGGGTATAATAGGAGAGGTATTGGAAAAATAAATTTCTAAAAAAAATTGTTTGTATCTAAATATGAATAAGAATATTTAGTATATGACTACTATATTAATAAACATCAATAGTTTCCACATAAAATTATTCTAATGCATTTATTGCAATAAAATCCATTTTATTTAATAACCAAAAGTTACTATCACGATCTGTGTTACTTTCTGATAATTGCCAAAGATTAAATTGCAGTAGGCGATGAATATATGAATAATAATTTGTAGCCTTCGGTTAACATACTTGTAGAAGAGAGATAAACTTTGTCGGATACATAATTGTCTATTAAGCAAATTTCAACAAGAAATGTTCCATCCTTTAATATTGCAAATAGTTTTTAGTTAACGAGACAAGGGCGTACCCAGGATAAAAATTAGGGGGGGCAAACCATGGTCATTTGTTTTTGATTTGTAGAAAACTTGTTCAAAACTCTCGTTTCAATCCAGTCAAAAAATTTACGATGGACGCTCATCAAACTCAACCCAGTCAATCTGTCCTCTCCCAGTGTACTTCTCAGCCAGGACTTCATCCTTCGAAGGGTACTGAAAGATCATTCAACAGTAGCCGTAGTGCATGGGAAAGCACTCAAAATGAGGAGTGCATGCCTTGTTGCAGTGAGAAAAATATTAGCCTCCTCCACTTCGAAATCCTTTAATTTGTCTCCTGATAAATCTTTCTTTTTCCACAGATTATACCACACATTTTCTTCAAAATGGCCTGTACACCACCTTCTTTTCCAGCCATCGTAGAACATCCGTCAAATCCAAAACAATTATCTGCTGAAAGATTCTGATCAACTAAAAAACTCTGAATTGTGCTAGCGATTGTAGGGACATCTTGAGATTTCAGCCCAACATAGCCTACAAATTCCTCTTTGATTTTTTCTTGATTCTCATCATAAAACCGCAATCCGATAGAAAGCTGTTCTTTTCCAGCGATATCTGCTGTTTCATCGGCCATTACATCGTAGGCTTTTGCTTGTTTACAATCTTCCATAATTCTTTCTTTGACAACTTTACCACATAATCTCATTTTGAATTCTTGGTGAAGTAGACAGCATTTTTTCGACATCTATCCAAGTGGTTCTTTAGCTTCACATAACTACGGTGAATTCTCAAATTTTAAAGATTAAAGAAAATTTAATAACGATAAATTTTTTGCTTCCAAGGGGGCAGCTGTCCCTCCCAGTCCCTCCCTGTCCCTCGCTGGGTAACGAGAATTTATATAAACTGGGAATCGTCCATTGACAAGTGGAGGAATTATTAGAATTCATGTTTACCAAATAATAGATTGAGTTATAAAGTTAAAACTAGGTCATCTCCTTACTTGTTAAATAACTTCTTGATTATCATAAATACAGACATAAAAAGTAGCTCGAATCTCTCTTGTAGTATAATTTCTAATTTTATATCACTATTATTTATAATTCTATAAGAACATATTCTGTAAGCTACAGTAAGCGCGAAATTGCAAATTTCCTATAAGCTTGTAGAAAGTTATAGATTTACTGTGTGAAAGCTCATTAGATTCGGAATTATGTATAGAAAAATGTTACGAGAGCGTTTATTAGCACAAAAAATTTCAAAAGTTATCAACAAATAAAGATGAAAAAAAAGTATTTCGTTTTTTGCCAATATTTCGAAAAGTATCAACATGTTGGAAATTTAAAAAAAAGGACAAAGAGGATGAAATTTCCAATAAAAAAGTCCCAACTCCCGAAACTCTATCTCCAAAATTTATAATTTTAATTCAACGCTGGAAATAAGTCTCCGTGAGTAATTTTGGGCATGCGTGCGCCTCGTCAAAAAAAAACAGTTCTCATTAAATAATTTTTTAAGGTATCAATTGTTGATTCAAAATTTTGAAAAAATTACGGTGTACCTTGAAGAATTCATTGCCGTTGGAAAAAATTCTCGAAGTTATATCAACAAATTAAGCAAATGTTAATTTACAAAATGTTCTTGAACTTCCTTCTTTATGGTAAACTAAAAAAAAATGTGTAAATAATTAATAAATAAATTTTTTGCTTTGTCTAGCCCTTCCTATATACCTACTGTATAGATATAAAATTTTTGAATAAATTTTTTTTCATAACATCAATGTGTCACTATAATAAAATAAATATTTGTATGCAATTGATCCATTAGATAAGACAGATGATGAAGTTTTTTGTTAATTACTTAAAAAAGAAGATAAAGTCTAAGGGGGCATCCATTAATTACGTGAGCTCTTTTTCGGTCAGTTTAGACTCCTCCCCCCCTTAGGTGAGAATTAGTGATATTTGCCTGGACCCCCCATCCCCTTACGTGAGATTGACGCTGATTTCTGAAATTTCTTAGGAAAAGGAAGAAAAAATTATCTTTAACATAAATATAAATTAAATAAACAAAAATAATAAATAAGGACATGGGATAAGAAATATGGAGAATATAAAATGGTAGAAACATCATTAAACTTTTAAAAATATTTTCATCAGAATAAAAAATAAGACCAATTGAAAAGGAGCTTCATGGTATGAAGAATTAAAATTGTGGAGAGAGGAAGAAAAGCGAGAGAAGTAAATATTAATTACTGTAAAGGTTCTGGTAAACCTCGCGACCCTCGGAATTTTATGTTAATTTTAAATTTGTTTGAGAGCTTACCTTAAATAAAGCAGACTAGAACAAAAATTTCGCTGGATTATTCAGTAATTACTTTAAACGTGACGAATTTAGTTCAAAAAATGATACTTTTTTAACACTATTCAATGCCATTTTACGATGAATATTTCCATTTTAAACTAAAAAGGGGAAGGGATTCCCTTCCTCTTTCTGGAAAACTTCATGTGGAATACAAATTATTTGATATTTATGACTAGATTTATACATACATATTTATTCCTCTTCTCGAAAAAATTCATGTTGAATATAAAGTATTTAACTATTTTTTAAATAAAACATCTGTCCAAATAGTGGTCGTGGTGAAAAATAGTATATTACGTAACAAGTCCGGAAAATACTGTTTTTTTGGACGAGTTGACAAGATTCCAGGACAAGCCGTAGGCGAGTCCTGGATGTCTGCGAGTCCGAAAAAACTGTTTCCCCGATTAAAATAAAAATTGACGGACTCGAGGATTTTTCATCTTTGTCTTGAATAACGGAGTTTCCTAGGGGGGGGGTGAGTCTTCCGCACCGTTAAAATATATTTATTGTATCAATATAATTCCATAGAAAAGAAAATCTTTCTGGGCAATTTTATTAAAAAAAATAAGGAAACACTTTTGAACCACAACCTTAAAGGAGTTAGTAGCTGGGGCACTGAAAATACTAAAAACTAAGAAAATAATATTGATTAAAATATAAATTCAATATAAATACAAACAAGTTCACGTCATAAGAGTTTAAACAACGAAAACGAGTGATCAGTTATGGGGTTAGAAAGTGTTAGAAGGATTTAAAAAATAACTTATTTTTATCATGATTAAATTACAGTTCTGGCTGACTTACACAAGTTCATGATTAAGTAGAACTCTTGAAGAACGAACGGAAGGTGGAAAATAGTTGAAACAACTTCATTATCTCTTTTTGTGCTAATGTGGCATGTGATGGCTTGTGTACAGATTTCTTTTACATAAAAATAATTAGACGGCTAATGAAGTTTAAATAAAATTAAAAAGAAAATTCCGTTGGATGTTTTATTTTCACGCTCTTAATGAAACGTCTAGACCGCAATGCAGAAAGTGAATTACAGTAGTTAAATTAATTTATAAACTCGAAAAAGACGGATGAAAACTATTAAAGAACAGATAATAAGCCATCTTCATATACATTAATTGATATATCCTAAGAACCAGTTTTATTTTTAAATGAAATAGAAGAAGCATTGCATCAATTTTTTTAAAAGGTGTAACAAAAGTGGATAATTGGAATGTTTTTGTTTGAAATTAAATTTATTTATAAAATACTGGTAAACAATGTGAGGATATTGCAGCATAACCCATTTGTTGTTTCTGGTTATTTTTATCCTCTTATCCAGTTATTAAGCTGCAGAAGAAGGTGTGATCTTCATTCTCTTCTAGAACAATTAGATATCGTCCTAATAAAATAGATGAGTGTTTAGGGTTCAGAATCAGATTGCAGCGCCACTGACCGGGACCAGTTGTGAATCAAAATCAGTCCAGTCGCTTAGGAGTAGATTATAGTGACATGTAGATTAATAAAAATGTTACCCACTCTATATCGTAAAACATTGATGACTTCCTAAGTTCAACTCTATAATTAAATGTATTTGCGATAAATTTTTCTGTCGCAATATTCTACATTCTATAGATTAGTAGTATCGGTGTCCGGTTCAAAATTTTTCAATATATATATATATATATTTATAAGAAATTGTAGTATCAATTCTTATTTCTATGCATGAAGGAATTGAAAACACAATTTTAATAAACACCTTTCATTGTAATCTAATACTTATGAGAATTTTTATGTTACGCTGAACGTGTAGGTACGAATATTCCTAGGTCTATATAGAAAAGAAACATATCTGGAAATGTCATAGAAAAGTCGAGGATTGTCAGGAACATGTGAAAAGTATTGATAGCTGATGTTAGTTTTTAGAGTTTTGGGTGTTGAAAGTAGGACATGGTTGCGGATTTTGGTAAAATCATGAGAAAGGTTGAGAAAAATTATTGCGTCACTAGAAAATAACTTTTGGCTATTATCAAAGATCTTCAAGACTTCCATATAGTAATACAAATTTGTAATAGTAGACCGGAAAGGACGTCACCATGGCAACGCCGGTATACTTTCTAGGCGACCCTGTTTAGAACGAAAATTTCGGTACTATAAAAGGCTTGAAGAAAATGATAATCCAGCTGAAGAGGTTAGTTTCCAGATAATCGCAATCCACCCAGAAAGTGGTGATAATAAAAATCCTCTTGAAATCCTTAGAAAAAGTCTAGAGAAAGTCAATGACTCCAAAGTTATATGAGAATGGCTCAAAAATTGAGTCAGAACTACTAGGCAAGTGAGCCAAATATAGTGAAAGCGTAAAACTTCACGATGGTAGATGGTAGTTGGAATGGTAAAAATACATGAAAAAATTTTTTCCTGTGAGTCTGCTGTTGACACATTTTAAATTAGATATTTTTAATTTCAGATCAGTGTGCCGAAATTATCCTTACCCCAACTCCATGTCAAATAACAACGACGGGGGCATCGGTCCCATATCACCACCTGCCTTACTTTCGCCTAGCGGAAAACTACCTTCTCCAGGAGGAAAACTCCCTTCACTAGATCCTGCTGACAGATTCTTAGGAAAAGGCTCGCCGTTTTCACCATCCAATGGAGATCCACAGAGGCATTCGCAAAGCGATGATGACAGTGGATGTGCTTTGGAAGAGTACACCTGGGTACCTCCAGGACTTAGGCCAGATCAAGTAAGTTATAGTGTATATATACATTTCACTGTATTGGTAGTTGTGTGGGATAAACTATAAACTACATCTTTCATTCGTTGGACGACATTAATATAGTACATATGTTTGCAAGTTGTGAAAATTAGATTTAGAAGTCTAGTCTTCACAAAGATAATATAATGAGATAGCATAGTACAAATTCATTGTTTTCTTTTAAAATTTCCAAAGTGACTCAGTGGCATTTTTCAACCTTTCTCAGTTTAAACTCCCTTCCATTAACCTTTCCATCCAAAGTATGTGCATTTTGAAGGTAATAATTCTAAAAACTCATAGTAATTACATAGATTTATGTCTCAAGATAGGCTTGCAGGAATTGATTTGATTTCATTGGTCAGCGACTACGAAGGTTTTTAACTAGGAGTTCGCTGCATTCCTTGCCCCAGTACGTCAGTTTTTGATATGCTGAATACTGGTTCAGGAGCACTAAATTCCGTTTCAGACCCGTTTCACTGTCTACAATGCCTCTATTCCCTGGAACCCTCTTGAGAGTTAACCTATTGTGGTTTGTCAGGGTTAAGAGATTTTAGACTCAAGTTTTATTAGTTACTAAAATTACAAGATGTATGCAAATGATGCAGTGTTTGGACAGTCTGATCTATACAACCATGCGTTGTTCAGACACGAGTAATGGAAATGAATACGAGTGTCTTAATAGCCATTAAATGAAATTTGAATACAATATTTTTTCTACTCCTAGACTTCAACTTTATCATTAGATAAACACTAACTTCAAGAATTTACGAGTAAAGTGATATTTGGTTATTGCATGGATGTACAGTATTCGCCAGCTAACTTGATGTCCTAAATGCTTTCTAGGGAGCTATTGACGCCTACCATCCGATAACTGTAAACAGTGCCGTGCAAGTTCTGAGAATACGCTTTCTGTTACAAATTAACACAACTTGTACAATTAATAAAGTAAAGTCCGTCCGGAAATATATGATCCTAACTTAATAAATAATATTTAATTCTTTGTTATAACTATTGGTATATTGATTTTAATAGAAACGGATCTGCTTTATACCTGAATTCTGAGTACATAAATAATATTTTAACAATAAGGTACCCATTACAATAACATGTTATTTATCTAATTGAAGATTATAAAGTTAGGATCTTATATTTCCGGACGGACTATAATTAAAATTTGTTAGAAACTAAATAATTTTCTTCATTAACGGCTGAAATTTTTACAAACACTTTATTGTACAAAGCAGAAACAATAACTGTGTGACGCTACGCTACTGAAAATCTTAACACCTGATAAGGTTCGATGCAATTGGCATTTGTCAAAATTTTACCACCAATAGCAGCAGAGTAGGCAGGGCACTATTACTCTGTCTCTCTTACTTGGTAGTTTCTGCGACATCAAGTTAGCTGGCGAATACTGTAAACTTGTATCTTAATGGATATCATCAATGCATATCTAATGATAAACTGTGTGGGAGTAGAATAATAGTATTCAACACACTGTACTTAGTGCAAATTAATTACATTGCAGCTATCTCTGTAATATGTAATTTTTTTCAAATTAAAAATACATTGTTTGATGTCAAGATTCAATTGATCGCAAGGTAGTGAAAGTATCATCGTATTATATTGGTCTGTTAAATGCAATATCATTTGTCAAGTAACCTCAAGTTGTGTATCAAGTTTAAAAGATCCTTTATTTCACTTCTTTGATATTGTAATGTGAGCTTGTTTTTACGCAGTATGTGCTTCAAAAGCGAACCATTCACTGTACGTTTCATTCTCACAAAGGAAACCTGATACACACTTTGCCTATTGTCTATAAAATTACTTGAGAGTTTTTGTCCCTAATAGAATTTTTAGTCGAGACTTGAGACAATTAAACTAGTCGGTCGGGTTTTGCTCGTAAAATTTATTTTCACTTACAAAAGTAAAATTTAGATTGGAAAAATGTTATACGGTCTGAACTGAATGACTGATGTGTGACTTGATTTACTTTAGTGCATGCGATGTAATGCACAAAACGTCTGAGCTATAATACAAATATGGTGCGAATAATACAACCGGGCTGTCCTACGCGAACTTTTAAATGTATAAATTAACCTCAAATACCAAATATACAGATAAAATAACGAGTAACGCCACTGGCGTGGACATAATAGGTTTGTTCCCACTGGCATTTACGAACAGTTCTGGAATCGTATCGAGTACTGTATAGTGCGCAAACTCGAATTAAGTATGGACACATCATCTTTATCACCCCTTCCAGAAAGTAGTTTTTGTACCGTCCCAAGAACGATACCGCGCGATAATGATTCTATCGCCAGTTGGAACAAACCTAATATCGCAGCGAAGTTACTGAGAATCGGAAGAATGTCACCCTCGAATATTCGAGAAGCCACGCGCAGAAAGGTTGAGTCAAGCGAGACGGGCAGAATTAGTTAATAAGTAATCTAGTATTCTTCTTGTTAAATATTTTGGGAAATCAAACCACAATCTTTTTTTATCCGATATCAAGAACAATTAAGTTTTTCCAATTCTGGTCCCTGGACACTAACGAAAAAATTCGACAACTGGACAATAAATGATATTTTGTAGTTTAAGACTGCTACAAAATTTTGTTGTCAAATTTTTAAGGTCCATTCACAGTACTCAGATCATATCCTTTATAAAATGTGAAATAAAATATTTTTTATCCACATTATAATTGGAGTTTTATCCACACTTATGAAGCATATAAAATACCACTTTATCCACTAGTGGAATAATGGAAAATTCAATATTAAATCAATAATTTTTGATGTTACAGCTAGTGTTAGAGAGAAATGTCAAATCACTTTTTGATGAAATCTGATTCTAAATGACTTGTAAGGTTCGGTAATAACGGGGTGATAAGTCAAACACAAGTTGGGCTTCAGCTTGATCTATTTAGACTTCAGTCCTTCAGTCCGCCCAACTGACCTCAGTAGAGTTTAAGTTATATTCATATTTCAAAAATTTCTAGTCATGTGTCGTCCTAATCAAAACTATATTTATGCTTATTACAACTTTTATATAATTATTGATAAACATATCTATCCATTATTATAAAAGTGTTAATTAAGCTGTTTCGTGAATGACCTACTGAATTATACGAGGGGCACTACAGACTGTGATTTTCGATAAATCGTTGTATTGCATTCGTGTTTTAGTTGCTAAACCCCCTTAACATACGGTATTGTTAAGTTTTTAAAAATTATGTCAGTTGAATTTTTATTATTATTGTTATCATTATTATTGGATATTAACAATGAGCCATTCTCTTTATTCCTAATTTCTTTGTTTATAAATTCTGTCGGGTAATTATTATTATTGAAAACTGACTGAGTAAAGTTTTCTCCTCTGTGAAATCATTATCATTAGAACAAATGATTTTGGCCCTATCGTATAAAGATTTTACTATCTCATTCTAAAGCCTTTTTATGTGAAATACAAAATATGTCCTCGCAGAAAAGAAAAATAACTAACGAACAACGCGTTTATAATGTCCGTTAGGAATGAGATTATTTAATTACAAAGAACAATAATAATCTTCACGTTACACGAGAAAATGTTTCAGCAATTTACAGGGAAGTCATAAAGGCTATCATTACGGATTATAAGAAAAAACACAAACACCATTTTTTTTAAATCTGATACTGATAACATTGCCGCTTCTTACAAAGTAACGCAGAAAATAGTCCAAGGGAAGGAACTTTTTAGTAATGAAGTGCTTATTAAAAGTTGTGCAATCAAAATGGCGAAACAATTCAATTAAACAAAAATTTCACAGACACTCGAAATAGAGTCAGTGTCGCATCATTGACTTAGAAACTATAATAAGTTTATTAAAAATGCAAAAATCAAATGAACACTCAGTCGCAGAATTCTAATGCTGGCAAATGCTTAAAAGGTGTTCCTAAATATGCAACATTACATGTTTATCGTGTTGAATTGGGTACCAGTGTACATGATTTGGTTTCTTTCCTGAAACCTAGTTTTCCTGAAGTGTATTGTGAGGCTCTTGAATCTAAGTATCCTAATGAATATAATTCTTTTAAAGTTAGTATTTATGCCAACAATTTTAAAAAGGCTATGGATGCAAGCTTATGGCCTGTCAATTATTGTGTTCGTCGTTTTTTGTTCCCACGAAGGAAGGAAGAGGCAGTGACAAAGAAGTGTTTAATCCAAATTTTTTTATATTAAATATCCAAGCTTTAACGATTGACAAACTGAATGATATTCTAATAGAATTGGAATTTGTTCCTAGTATAAATTTGATTTGCCTCTCTGAGACATGGGCTTTGCCACATTCTATTGAATCTTTTTATATTCAAGGTTTTTCTTTGGCCTCTAATTATTGTAGAACTAATAATAAATGCGGAGGTGTTGGTATTTGGATTAGGGATAATTTAAGATGTAAAGTTCTTGATTTGTCTAAATTTTATGCTGAGAAAGACCTTGAGGTTTGTGGAATTTGTTATAAGGATTCATTGGGTAAGGTATTTATTATCATATCTCTTTATAGATCTCCATCAGGGAATATTAATGTGTTTTTCGAAAAAATCGAAGATCTAATTAATCATTTATACAAACCAAATGTAAATTTGATTGTCACTGGAGATTTTAATATTAATAGTTATAAGTCCAATAATGATTTCAGTAACTTAAGTAAATTTTTCTCCGCATTGAACTTGATTAGTATAGTACACTGGCCCACTAGAGTTCAAAATAATCCATTGTCGACTATATTGATAACATATTTGTTGGTGACAATCTATTTAATACAGTATGTGTTGTTGATAATGTCATGTCTGATCATAGGACAATTTTAGCAGAGATTAATCTGAAGGCACCTCCGGCTAAGAATTATTCTTACTTTAAAGGAGATTTTTCAGATATAAGTATTCTAAGTTTCTACAATCAACTAGATTCTAAAGATTTTTATGAATTATATACGATGAATAATATTGATGAGGCGTATGGTTACTTTTTCAGTATTTTCTTTTATTATTTCGATTTAACATTTCCTATGTTCAAATGCAAAGTGCGCAATGATAACGGCAAAGATTGGATGACAATGGAAATTAAAGATTCTAGTAAATATTTAAAGGAACTTTTTAAAAATAGATCTGCTAATCCCAATGGAAAACATAAATATCTAGAAGCTAAAAAAAATTATGCGAAATTGATAAAATCAACGAAAAAGAATTATTATCAGAATATTATCATAAATTCAGAAAATCCGACAAAAAAAGCATGGAAAACTGTTTCAATGCTAGCTGGTAAAAAACAGTGTTCTCATAGAATTGTTCTGGAGGAAAATAATGTAATTATTGATAAACCTGTTCATTTTTTGCCTTCTTTACATCATTGGGTTGATATACTTGATAAAATCGAACAAAGACAGTTAGCTTTACCTGTTTTTAATATTTCCTACAACAATTCATTTTCATTATGCCCATTCACTCAGGATGAACTCCTTTTGTCAAGGTCAATTTCCAACTCAATTAAAAAAAGGAAAAATTATACCTATCCATAAAAACAAAGATGTACAGAAGTTAGTCAATTACAGACCTGTCACATTATCATCAGTTTTTTCAAAATTGTTTGAATATAGTTTTTTGTGTAGATTAGGTGTTTTCTTAGATAAAAATTTGATATTGTCGAAAAGTCAACACGGATTTAGGCATAAACATTCTACATCGACTGCACTACATTCATTTTATACAAATTTAGTAAATATGATTGACGGAGGCGAATGTCCGATGGGGCTATTCTGCGACCTAAGCAGGGCATTTGACTGTAAATCATGACATCCTATTACAAAAACTATTCTCACTGGGGATTGCTGGTGCGTCATTATCCTGGATAAGCTCTTTTCTGAAAAACCGTACTCAGTACGTTAGTTTGGATGATTTTTCTAATACAACCAAAATTAGTGTTAATTCAGATGTTTTAAACATAAATATTGGGGTACCACAGGGTTCTGTTTTGGGTCCTGTATTGTTTCTGTTGTATATTCACAATCTAGACCAATCGCCTATTGATTTACATTTCACAGTATATGAAGATGATACTTCGATATTGGTTTCTGATATAGACGAGAAAAACATCGAATCAAAGTTTATAGATGCAGTTAATTGTTTGGATACTTACTTTTCGTCCAACCAACTTTTTCTGAACTCTGAGAAAACTTTTTTTGTCATGATAAACTGAAGCAGGTAGACCATATAAAATTTTTGGGCATGTATCTCGATGAACACTTTAATTGGAAAAAAACATTGTGATGTTGTGGTAGCAAAATTACATACAACAAACTATTTAATTAGAAATTTGAAGGATATATTAACCGAAAAACAATTAATTATGTTATATCATGCTAAAGCAGAATGGCTATGGCATTTGCCTGTGGGGTATATCTGTTAACTCTTCTGATGTATTCATTGCTCAAAAACGAATCGTAAGAAGTATAGTTGGACCTTCTAGATTTGGTAGTTGTAAGGAAATATTTAGAAGACTTGTGTTTTATTTTTGTGCGTAATGAAGATAATCACACATATGATAATCGATTCAAGCAAGATTTTATACTTCCTGCCCATTTTTCTAAAATGGCGCATAACTCTCCCAATTTTATTGGTCTGAAAATTTTCAATAAAATTCCAAATGATATTAAGGATTGTCAATTGTTATCAAGTTTTAAAAATAGATTACAAATATTTCTTTTGGAAGAATGTTTTTATTCGATTGCTGATTTCTTTTGTTCTGTAACTATTACCATTTGATGTTATTTGTGTACTTTTAATTATGTTTATACTATTTGTAATTGTTTATATTATTTGTTTGTAATATTGACTATTTGTAATTTGACGTGTCCCATACATTGTAAAATGTCTTTTAGGGAATAAAAATTGTATTTATTTATTTTTTATCAAACAATTGTAAGACGGGTGGGTCATATTAATCAATATGTATCCAAGAAACTGCTTAACACGATTGAAAAATTTTAATATTTTTCGCTATGCCTGGATAAAAGCATAGCATATATTATTCCAAACTATTCAAAACGACTTCCATGTAGCAGAGGAAATGCTTGATGTTATTCCTCACCATGGTACAACCCCCAGGCGTTCGGAAATTTTTAAAGCTGTAAAGATGAAGTTTAGTCCAACCTACGGAACTGGAAAATCAAATAGGTATTTGGATACATGAATGGATTCGAGAAATAAATTATGCTTTCCAAGAAAAAAATATTTATCGCTTTTTCCAAGTTGTAAATAGCATTTAGCGTCTTTAAAAAAATCGAAAAAGAGATTTCAGTTTTTAATTATTCCCTTAAATTCCAGTTGGAAAGCTAAGCAGAGCAGACCTTCAACTGTTATTGTGACATTTCCAATAAGATCATTTTTGCCAAAAAAAAACGAAACTGTATTGGACTTTTTCAAGTTACTGCCAGATACACAAACTGTTCCATCTTGTTTCCATAATCCTCCCATTCTTTTACTTTTATTTCAACTAATTTTCTCATTTCTTCAAATCTTTCTTATTCTTGGTCTGTTTTTTCTTCTGTATAATTATTTTTGTTCTTTGACTCCACCAGCTGGTTCTCTTATTTGTTAATGTTAGGCATTACCAAAAATCATACTTTACTTGACAAGCTTCAATCGAGTATCACCAACCACCTTTCAATATTATCAAATAAATTGCAGCAACTGTGGTTTGAAGTTAGAAAGTAAGTTAGTGTCTAACCACAACCCAAATTTCTTTTCTTACACCACAAAAAACATCTAGTTTCAATTACCGACCATCCACGCTTGATTTCTCAACTCCATAAAGTATAGGATGTCATCTATAACTCGAGGAGAAGAACTTTTTTCGAAACAAGAGAGAGTAACTGTCAACCTACACGCGGACTACCACACCGTTATAACTCGGTTATTCAATTATATTTCTTGTTAGTTAGTGGCCTAGATTATTTGTCGATATTGCTGGCGATAAGAATTGTATTTAAGTGGCTATACGTCCGCTACTACGACAAATAGACAAAGAGTCACTTTATAAATGCCAACAATTTTGTAATAAATAGCTGCGAACAAGAACTTTAACTTATTATCTATAGACTTTCCTGGAATTTAATAGGAATTGAATGTATATTTTTAAACAAAAGCATTTCATCTGAGTAAATATGGTTAAGAAGCTCAATTCCATAGACGTTCGTTCGACGTTACTCATTATCAAAATGTTCAAAATTTATCTTCAGACATATACATTTTCATTTTCGATTTAGAATAAAAATAATATCCGATACCAGACAAAATAGTTCCTTAGCGGGGTATTACAGTTGCCCTGTCTCTTTGACTTCATGAGGGATAGTCATGTGTAATCAGTTCTTAAATAGAGGGGAATGCCTGAAAAAATGCAATGAACTTTGTTATTTTTTTTAACAGTGTTGATACAGAATGTTTGTTTTGGTTATTAGAGTACTCAAAAAAAGTTTGATCAACTTTCTATGATGCGTATGGAATCTACAACCTTTTTTTTGAAATTTTATATTTCGTTATTTTTTCAATAATGTAGATAGCGGGGGCTTCAGCAGCCGTTGATATTGAATGTTTGTTTTGGATATTCTAGAACTAAGAAAAAAATTATAAAATTTCATTCATGCGTATAGAAAATAGAACTTTTTTGCAGAAAATAATTGCTTCTTGCGGTTCCCTAATTCAAAAGGTAACGACGATCGCATTCGGCTGCTAGCTCCGGCTGCCAGTTTCAGCCTCATCTGGAATTGAAGGCAATAAACTAACAGATGAACTAGCCTTTTGGAGGCCAGAACCCTTTTGTGATATAAGCACCAATGTAATTTTGGAAGAAAGGGACACCTTGTAGTTTAATATTAACCGACCGCTTGTCCGAGAAGTAGCCATTTCCTACTATAAAAGTATATTTATCTTGTCTATAGTTCGGAATGTTGGATCTTTTAATATTTTATCATTTTATCTTTAATTTATTTAATACAGATTATTAACGGTAATATTATCAAAGATTAAAATCGGTTTTTATGTGTTTGTATAATCGGATATTATAATATTAATGAAATACATGTATTGGTATCTTAGCGAAAGAGATATCTGTGGACAAAATTCACGATTACAGTGACTTAAACTTACAGTGTTCATAAAAATAAATTGAATAGAAATGACTCTCGTTTACTATCAAGGATCCGTGACATATCGTAACGCGACTGTTCGTAACTCCACAAATGGTAACGGACAATTCGTAACGCCGATAATTCGTAACAGCGACACTTCGTAACGGTATAATTCGTAACGCCAAACTTTAGTTTTTTAGCATTACATTTAGACAAAAATGCATTTTACATACTTTCCTCCACTAAAAATAGTATTTTTTCAAGACAAATGTTTACATATTTTTGTTAATATGACAACTATATATATATATAACTATATATATATTTCTTTTTATTTTTAGTACTAAAACTAAGTCTGAATAATAATGAAAAAAATTAAAACCACTTATAATGTATTTATTATAATAATTAATAATATTTATAATTCCAACATCGATAAGAGCATACAATTTTAAAAGTATTCTAATGTTTTTCATCTTAGATTGATTTATTATTGACCGATCACTGATCGATCTATTATTGATTTCTTAATGCGTTGTCGCTTGTATATTTATACGACGAGTCAAGTTCACCGTAAGTAAATATTAAATAATACATGTTTATGTTTATTTCACGCTCTGAACTTGACTTCGTACCTGTCGACCTTCTTACTCATATTTATGTAATATTTCAACGTTCTAATGATTTATTGAAATTAGTTTCAAGGGAATTTATTTCTCATTTAAATATTATTGTTATCTCATTATATTACGCCAAAAGGCATCACATCTATATAATAATAATAAACAATAAAAAATTTATTTTTTTAAAACGTTTGCGTTGCATATGTGGACTTCGGACCAACTTCGTTTAAGTTGTGCCTGCATGAAAACATTCATTTATCGTTAGTGCTAGTGGACTTCTTATTTCGTTCCATCACAAAGTAGGAACAATTTTTTCTGTTACTCCAACGGATTTTGCGTAACTTCAAAAAAACACCTTATGTATGTTTCGTTTGTAGACACTTGAAAGTAAATTATATAAAAAATTCAAAACCCCCCCTTAAAATTATGATTTAATGGACTTTTTTCTTGGACTAATAGGTATACAATGTACCAATTTTGAAGTTTGTAAGTAGAGTTTTTTTTTAAGATATACTTAAAAACTTAAGAGGAACTTTTGGATGAAGGTTTAGCAGGAAAGTTTCTATATATTTTTGTTTCCATAATTACCGTCCACTGTATACCAGCACTATTTATAGCAACACTTATTGTTTTGAATCTTCAGATTGTCCGACATACTAAAATTAAATTTAATATTTTCTTTGTAATATTAACTACTCCGTATGTTGTATTCTTATTCAGAACTAACCTTTCAAGATTAACAATCTCGAAATTAGCATATAGTTTGTATTGTCAGGTAGTTAGCAGCTACTCTAATTTGTTGTTCATCCACCTAACTGCATCTCTTATTTATTTTTGTTTCTCTTGTCGATGAAACCAAAGAAGTTATTAAGTCACGTAGCTTGATGACAGATATTCATGAGGACCTCCCGACTCGCAACACGACTTCGTATTTGAATTATATTTAGCAATTTGCTGTAAGTTTTAATTAATTTATTAATGTTTATTTGATCATGATGGATATTCCAGTATTTTTCACCGACTCATCTCTCTGTGGATGTACCGGGCCTTCGCCTAGGTGGGTCTTCTTGAGATCTTCAACCAAGTGACTTAAGGCAATTATCTGAGCTAACAGTCTTATCACCTGTTGCGTCAGTTTTTGCCTGAACAACCTATTAACAATTATTTAAAAATATACGAATCCATATTTTTCTTACAAATATTGTCCAGCCCACCGTATGTCTCGTTTCCATTCTCAAAAATTCGACCCCACATACACTAAATCCATTTAGTGCTGGTGTTGACCGCACTCCTGATGAAACGAAATCTAATGAAATCGCATCTGGGGACCTCATAACGACCTCCTTAATTTCATTACGGCACTGAGGAGACATGACCAGAACATGAAAGACTCTTAAGTAGACGAATATTATGACTCTCTGACTTTTATTGTATTTATTGCATTAGAGTGATATTTTCCTTCTCTGGGAGCTTTGGTGCTTTAATGTATATTTATGTAGCGGGAAGAGAAAATTGTTAAAATAATATTTTCTTCGTACACACGTCGTGCATGATAAATAGATTTTATTTGCCATTTATTCCATTAATATAATTAATTTAATAAAAGGAGAGTTGCAATTTAATTATTATGTTATGAAAACAAGAATGTCAGTAATAAGGTTATATTTGATCATTCTGGATATTTAAACAAGAGTTTATCCAGTTTATCAACACTACAATACGTGCAATATATAGAGTGTCCTACCAGGAATAATGGTCCACTACAAGTTCTGGGAAAACTTTATGAGCAGTAAAGTTATGAAAATTTGTTTGTTTGTTTGGGGGCAAGCTTAAACCATGAGGGTCACTTGTATCTACTGTGGTTACCATCAGATCAAATTTGACCGATTGATTGAGTCTTGAGGTTAGTCTTTACGTGACATAAATTTAGATTTCTTCCAAACTATTAGAAATTAAGTCGCTTTTTTGTTTTTTTTGTCCTAGTACTAAACCCATTCAACTGAACTGGATTAACTAGTTAAACACCATTCATGATCCCTTTCCTAAGTCTTGTTTTCCATTTTTTCATTATTGTTGCTGAGCCAACCTGGCATTATTATATTTTACTTGATTTTTTTCTGCCAGATTGTTCAGCATTACAAAGTAAGTTTCGTTTGACAATATTTCTTGAATTTGTTTTTGTTGTATCTGAGGTCGAACTGCACCATATGCTCCAGTGCTTCCTGCTATCCACATTCACACCTGTTCGAGTCTTTCAGATTAAATCTATTTGAGTAAGTTGGATATGGACCGTCACCAGTCAGGAATTGCACAAGTCCCGGTTTCGGATTAATATATTCTTTCTTATATTATTTGGGATAAATTGATAGAGTCTTCTGGAAGTGCTATTCAATTTGCCATTTTTATTTTATTTTTTCATTAATTTGTCTTTTGCTCCTTGTTTCTTGTCCAAGTAGCTCCTCTGCCTTTCTAAGGTTGTTTTTCCTTAGCTCTTAGTTTTTAGATGAACATTCATCACACCTACTACAGTTGTTAGCGCCTGAGTCAGTGCTGTACCAAATGCTCCAGTCATTCTTACAAAGAAGCTGTTTTTAATATTTCTCAACCGGTGAGCCGCCCATACACTTATTGCGCCATATCCAGCCACAGATGCCAAAATCGTGTTCACTTGCCTAAGAGGTAATTTGTACTTTGTGCCAAGCTGATCAACTTGTGCATTATAATTTTTACTCTTTCACAGATATTTGTGATGTGGTAGCACAAGAGCCCAGATTCATCCATTGTTCTTCCTAGATTCTGTGCCTTCTTCTAACTCTTGACCATGATGTTGTTGCTTGATGTTTGGATCTCTTGACAGCTTTCCTTTTAGTACACTGTAATTGGTTTTCTGAGTGGAAATTTGTAACTCAACTTTGTCACACCACATCGATATCTTTTTAAGTATGTAAAATGCATTCCACTCCAGTTCTGTTGTTTCCTCCTGTGACAATCATCAAGTCAAGCATATGCAACCACTCCCTCTGTCGTTTCTGTTTACTATGTCCAGGACCTCCTCCAGTATTAGATCCCAAAAAATTGGATCACATACTGAGCCTTGAGGACAAGTTTTTCGTTTTGTGACTTATTGGACAGCTTAGTGTTGCGTACCTTATACAAGAGGCTCTAGCTATTTTTGTTAGTTTCCTCTCTTCATTCACTTCTCCATAACCCACACCAGATCTACACTGACACACGAAAACTACATGGCAAACCATAACAGTAATTCTAATTGAATAATCTAATATCTGTCATTAACCTACTGAAACGAAGAATTTTCTCTAAATTATAGTCAACTGTCATTTAATTTATAAAAACAACACTAATGGTGAAACCGTTGACATTCATTTCTTGTGGATTACCGGGTCACGTTAATGAATCAATTCAATCAATCCAAAGTAAGCTTAACAAAATAACTGTCAACATTCTCACAAGTTTCGAAATTCTATAAATCCTTTATTAATTGTATCCTGTTTTTCGTTGAAAATAATTAATGAATCTATCAATTTCTTGTTCATTTTTCCTTAAGATTACCGATAGGTAGTTGTCGAACTAACTGTTCATCGCTATTAAATCTTGTCAGTGCCAATAAATTTTAGTTCCTATTAGGAAACAAGTCGAACACGCTGCGGACTTGTCGTTGTAAATAGTCGCTCTTAATTAATCATTGTAATTAATCAGCTTATTTGAGCTGATCAACGTCTTTTCGTCGTCTGTGGTCGTTGAGTTATTTGATTGGCTTGAATTCTAGATATATTAGGTTCGGTAGCAGTTTTAAATAGGCCACACATCTCAAATACTCACATAAACATGGTCTAGGGATATTTGAATATATTGTAATGTTTTTGTTATTTATTTAAATAGGTTTTACTTGTGGGATAAAATGATACACACTTTGGCTAATTATTATCTATTGATTTATTTATATACACACTCTATTTAATGTCTACTAATTTATTTACACTCGGTATAATAGTTCTAATTTATTTTTACCACTTGAATATTAAACTATTAATCTTCACTATTTCATTCACTGTCCGATTACTAAGAACTTCTGTAAACTGTCTGTGAACCAACTCTTTATACTGTCGTTTTCACTAATTGTCAAACCACTCAAAAGCCCGCGTATATATAGTATCAATTCTGGAAAGTTCCTGTATTTTCCGCGCTCGTCCTAGGCGTAAACAAAGCGTCTTTTCGAGAATGCTCTCGAAAGGGGCGCATTCATTTATAGTCGAGATACAGGACCGGCTTTGAGTTGGTGACCACGCAATATTGCCCCCTCCTTAATAGGAGGTGTAGCCGGGACTGGATGTTTAAATCGGCAACTGGACCCATTCCTACACTTTCCGGTGGTATGGAAATAACAGGGCACTGTCTTTATTGGACACTGATAAGGGGGGTATAGCTGCAGATTAATATGTGGACACCGATGGAAGATCAATTCCATGATATTCCTGATGACTCGCCAATCCAACTGGATACTCTCTATCTTAGGCATAGCTAGTTTCTTCACGTTGGATTCCAGCACATGGTCTCAAAGGCTACGTCCACACATTCCGGTAGGTGGATCGATCTTGAATTTCGTTCTTTGTTACGTGAAGACGTACCGTGAATTGCGTTTGAGTCTCAGTGTCTTGCCAGGGGTTGAAATCTGTTCTGCAAGTTTTTCTAAATGTCCAAACTTTTTTCGAAAGACGGTTGCCAAACCTTGTGCGTTTTTTATACTGGCTGGGATGTTGTGTGCCAGTGAATAGTCTTCCGGGAGCGTGAACAATTCTTGTCGCTGCTCTGTAGTGACTCCAAATCTAGCCTTAGTGGTACTTCTATATGAGCCCATAAATTCTTCGAAGGCAGGTTCAGAATCTTACCAGACATGGTTCACTCCTTCCTCTATGGCATAGTCTCCTTCGAATGGCGCTAGTCGGTTTTGGTGGACTACTTTCGGTTTTCCATTGGGGATCTTGCTTATGCGATAGATGACTTCTTGATTAAGTACGGACCCTTCCACGATTTTTGTAATTTTGGAAAAAAGCCTTTTCTCCTCGTCGGGTTGTGTAACCACACTTTGTCCCCTTCTTTGAAACTGCCTTCTGTGGCCTGCGTGTCGTACCGTTTTTTCATTCGGACCAATTCGTGCACATCGTCAATCCTTTTTCTCAACTGGATCACGTAATCTTCTCCCGCTAGATCTTCTCCAGGTCGACAACCAAATTCCAGATCACAAGGGAGCCTCACTTCGCGTCCAAATTGGATTTTCGCAGGTGTTTGACCTGTAGACTCATTGACCATTCCATCTGACTGTTGATGCCGTTGTCCTGGTCTTCGTCATTCCCAGCTTGTCACAAATTTCCTGGCATACATGGCTTTCAAAAATTCTTCCCTGATCGCTGTGAACTTCCAAGGGCACTCCATATCGGAAGATTAATTCCTTCACCAATACATCCGCGACAGTTGTGGCTTCTTGATTCGGGATCGCGTAAACTTCTACCCATTTTGTGAAATAATCCATCACATACAGGATGTATTTACCACCATTTTCCGACGTCGGAAATGGTCCAGCGATGTTTAAAGCAAACCTTCCGAATGGGCTCCCGATATTATACTGTTTCATGGGTGCCTTTCTCTTGCGATGTGGTCCATTACTCGTAGCACAAGTCATACACTTCTTACACCAGACCTTCACATCGTCGGAGCTGTTCGTCCAATAAAACCTTTCACGGACTCGCTGAAGGGTTTTATTCACTCCCAGATCTCCTGATGGACTGTCGTGTAACTTCTTCAATACCTCGGCTGCTCTTGTTCTCGGGATAACGTCTTCTATTTTCGGAACCATAATCGTTTTCAAGGATTCGTTTCAACAGGCCTTCTTCCAGGACAAGGGAGTCCCACTGGGTCCAATATGCCTTGAGTGTCGGTGAAAATATTGGCACTTTTTGCCAGGTGGGTCGCCGATTTTCTTCCTTCCATTGCCGGATCATCTTCAAGTGAGGATCATTCTCCTGGAATTGTCTGATCCTGGTGGGTGACCATTCTTCGTTGATTACTGTAGTTCTGGAAACTGCAGCTTCCTTGAATTCCTCTTTGTTGCAGTGGGAACAGTCAGCTGGGCAAGGCCGTCTAGACAGGGAGTCGAAATTTCGGTTACTCACGCCAGCCCGATGTTCGATGAGAGGGTCTTTGGAACGATCCTGGGTCGGTGGTTCTTGGTTTGCTGGAATCCTAAGGCGCTTATACGAACTGCGTACACGCCCTAGCTTGCCAAAATTCCAGCATCTAATCTTCTTCGACTTTTTGTCTACCATGGTTTTTATCAAGTTGACGATCTGGTCAAGTCTGTCTTCGTCACCTTCTTCTTGAATGGTCCTATCTTTGTTATATCCCGAATCCTTCGTGGTTGCTTCATATCCAAGAGCAGCAGTAAATACATCGACCAATGTCTTGGGATGGGCTAAACGAAGCGTCCTCTGCATATCAGAGTCACGTAAACCATTAATAAAGGCCGGGACGCCCAGTCATTCCATCATGTTTTCTGGAGCTGATGGATAAGCAAATCGAACTAGCCGGGCGATATCCACTTCATACTTTTCAAGAGTTTCGTCACGTTTCTGCCTTCGGTTCTTCAGCTGGGATTGGTGCAAGTGTTCCAGATGATCGTGACCATATCGCATGTCCAACCTCTGCTTCAGCTGCTCCGTTTCTTCAAGGGGTATCGTCTGAAGCACATCTAAGGCATCTCCCCGAAGCGCGATGGTTAAGTTCACTGCCTTCTACTTATCGGACCAATTATTCGCTCTAGCGGCTGCTTCAAACTGTTCAACATAGTTGGTCCACGACATTTTTCCGTCTAATGTTGGGGCCTTGACTCGGGCAAAACTGCCAGCATCTTCTGCCTTGGGGTATGTTTTTGGCTCGCAGGGTTTTATTTGTTCGGTCTTCTTTTCTTCTGCTGGCGTGTCTTGTGTTCTTGAACCTGCCATTTTCCTCTCTAACTCCTGGATTTTCTCATCATTGTTTTCTCACTCAAAAACCCGCGTATATATAGTCTTTATCAATTCTGGAAAGTTCTTGTATTTTCCGCGCTCGTCCTCTTCGTAATCAAAGTTCGAGAATGTTCTCGAGACAGGGCCGGCTTTAAGTTGGTGACCTCGCAACAATATTTTGTTTAACTTGTTTATCAAATGCTTGAGACTTATCTATATATGTATATTGAGGACACAACCACTGAGACTTAAAAGATCTATTGTGCCTCCTTTTTTCTACTCATTTCCAGAGGAAAGTTTCAAAGACTAGTAAGTAGTTCCTCTAGTCCTATTTCCTGGAGGAGGAATTTAAGAATATCCGCAAGATTGCTTAGGTAAGTATTTGATTGTCTGAGCCTTACTAGATCTTTCCAATGATTAGATCTTCTCCTTTTTTGGCGTTGCCTATTTCTTCCAATATTACGTTGGTGCTGATACCGCAGAAGGGCTCCGGTCCCGAAAAGGGTGTTTCAGCCTCTCTCTTTACTAGTTCATCTGCTATTTCATTTACTTCTATTTCAGTGTGTCCTAGAACCAACAGTAGGGCAACGATTTATATAGACCTGATATAAACTCAAATAATTATGGAAATACAACATTTAACAGAAGAACAAAAGTTAAGAGCTGTAGGAATGCTATGAGTTGACGCTACTCAGACTACAGTTTCTGAAGCTTTAGGTTGTTGTCAAAAGGCTATTAGTAGGATCTGGTAAAGTACTGGTAGTATACATTTTGACCTTCCGAGAAAACAACTGACAGCGTCGGAGTTGGTTTTCCACTTACAATTCACACATAACGTTAGTGCCCAAACTGTAAGAAAACGTTAATATGAAGCTATCTCAGCTAGAAGAGAACTGACAGTTCCACTTCTATCACATGGAATTCGCGCGGTGAGTTTAGCCTGGATAGAGGAGCATATAAACTGGACTAGAGAACAATAGTCAAGCCTGTTTTTTATGTAATAAGCACCTGTGCGAAAAACTGTCTATAGTCTCGCATGATTGATAAACTCGGCTGCGCCTCGGCTATTAATTTGCAGGCTCGACTATGATAGACAGTTTTTCGTCCTTGGTACATAAATAACTATTTCGTATTTTTAAATTGTTCAAACTAGTATTTACTATTTATCATCTAATGATTAGATAGTATTGTAATATGCATGTGGATTTGTTATTGTTACTAGAATAATACAGTCGCATAGTTATTAAACCCAGACCCAAGAATAGATATACCAAATACACATGTATGTTACTCTGTTTGCATAATTTCTGTGAAATAGAGTTTCACAATAGCGGAAACACGGTTTTCATTACTCATCTGGTTTCGATTATCGGAATTTCAATTCTCCCATCATGACCCAATCGCTGTCTGACGATCCAATTTACTTTAGAATTAGTGCTAGTATAGTAATCGTAAACTATATAGTAAAATGAACAAGAAATGAATTAGTAACATTTTTCATTAGAGGAATTTATGATTGAATGTAAAATCATAAGAATCACATTGTTTTATTATAAATGATTGTGAAATTTTAATTAATGCCAAAGATAAAATCGTTTTTTACAAAAATTTTAAATAATGTAATTTATTATTAAGTCATAGCCATACGGTTGTCTTTTATATTTTGCATATAGAATTAGTAGATAACTTTTAAACACTATCGTTTCCCAAAGTATTCTTCACGGAGAAAAATGCATTTTTGCATCCTTAGGAACCAATTCTGGAAGCGGTTATTCCAATCGCTTGTTGGTACATTCAAAATAAAGTTTTTGAAGGCGTTGACTGCATCTTCTGGGGTCTGGAACGTTTGACCACGCTTAATTTTTGGAAAAGTAAAAAAGTCGTTAGGACTTAGGTCGGGACTGTATGGAGAATGGTCCAACTTTCTTGCTTTGGAAACTTTGTTTTTCGTGCTGTATGTGAACTCGCATTGTCTTGGTGGAGGATCATTCGTCGTTTTGGGTTTGGTTTTCCGAAACTGAGCAATTACTTCCGGCAAAAAAATTTACATGTACCAATCAGCAGTAAGAGTTATTTGATCTTGCAGAGGAATGACCCGCTTCTGAGACAACACTTCGAGAACGGATAACTTTCGTCGGTGCTGGTTCATCTTGGAACACTGACGTTAATTTTTTTGACATGTCGTCGCTAATATTAATCCGTCCACGCTTAAATTCTCCATACCAACGAGACATTTTCGACTGATGTGCTGCTTCATTGCCGAAAACAGAAACCAACTCGGCAAGGCATTAGTGCGTCAAAAAGGTATAATTTTAACGATCTCCTCCCTGTATTAGGTCAAAACACTTGTGTTAAATAATATCTTCTGAGTTAAAAAAAATGTTCCGTTCAAGATATTCACACCACTCTGTTTAAATTATAACAACAGTTCGATGGTTACTGTTGTGAACCAGAAGAGTATTGAAATATTGCATCGATACTAACTCTAACACCATATTCATGACCAGCCATCAAATTGCAACCTTGTTGCAAGAAGAACGACTAGTTCCAGCTACTAATTTCTTCGTGACCTACACAACCTCCGCTAACGTTTATGATTCATAACCGGAAGCGTGATGGTAATCTCGATATACACGCAGTTGTACCGTCGAGGTACGTACCTTAGGTAATACCTTCCAGAAGCTGCGACAGGTCGACGTCGTGCCTCCATTTAATGCAAATTTCTTATTATAACAATTACACTAGAGAGATGTAATAAGTACTGACTCATGTAAATTGAAATCGTGAATATCTAAGCGGGAAAAATTAAACGAACCATGTGTGGTCGTTGATAGTACCACCAATGGTATCAACTTTGTAGAAACGGTCTATGTTGGCGTGTCTGCTGGATTTAAATTCACCATGCTATTATTATTTCAAAATTTGTTAAAAAAAATATACATTAAATAACGTCTTGTTCTGTAATAAAAGTATTGTGTGGTAGATAAAATACAAAACATTGTCATCATTTATTTCAACATTTTCATCAAAATTTATGACCAATTATTCTTCCGACGAATCTATTGTTTTAATTGTCTTATCAATGCAACATCACAATCACTGAATGTCACCAATACCTATCAGAATGACAGCAGCTTCACCTTAATTCCAATTTACAACAATTGCTGAGTTACCCCAATGAAGCAAATACAGTTCCTAAAAAATGTTCAGAATAATTATTGTTTTTTTGAAATAAATATATAAATAGGGGATATAGTGGACAGTGTTCGCTGTATCCTCAACTTGTCCATTTGTCAACTCCTACAAACAACTCTCCGTGTATTATCATTTTTTTTTCAAATGGTCAGAGTCTACAAGAAAAAAACCAACAGGGAATTTCCTGAAGGCGATATTCGAAAGACAGTCGAAAATGTGATAAACAATGTAGGCAGCCTCAGAAAAGTGGCTGAACTTCATAATGTTAAAAAGTCCCGGTTAGCAATTTACGTAAAAAAAGCAAAGGAAAATGAATTTCAAAATATTTCATTTAAGCCAAACTTTAAAAATCGACAGATATTTGCTGATACTATGGAGAAAATACTAGCACAATATCTACTGAAAAGTTCCAGTATGTTTTATGGACTCACACCAAAAAAACCAGTTAGCCTTCCAGTTTGCAATGATAAATTCATTGAAAGTCCCAGATTCATGGAAAACAAGTGAAATGGCAAGTTCAGAATAGTTCTTTGCTTTTTTGCGGCGAAATCCAACTTTGTCAGTGAGACAACCAGAAGCCACATCTCTTACTCGAATGACTGTGTTATTCCCCCCTTATTTTATTCCCCCCGATTTAATTACTCCATACCCAAAGACTGGTCCGAGAAAAATAGCTTCGAGAGGAAGGATGCATGATTGCTACCGATTCTCCGGAGAAGGGGGAGCTAGAAAATCGAAAAAGTCACCAGCAATAAAAAAACGCTTTAAAGAAAAAAGTTCTCGATGAAAGTTCTTCATCTGAGAGCGATGAAATAGATTAAAATATTACACAGGATTCGTCTTCAGAATGGGACGGATTTGAACAAGAGGAGGACAAGGACATAAATAATGCTGAGGAAGGTGACTTTATGGTTGTAAAAGTTCCTGGGAAAACTGCATCATCTGGTAGAAATTATGTTGCTCGAGTACAACGCAAACTTCGGGATGGATTTGAAGTTCGTTTTTATAAAAGGCTTATTCCATCAAATAGATTTCAAATAACGGAGGAAGATTCTTCTTTTATATCTAACGAGGAAGTTGTTTCAATACTCCCAAAGGCAACAGAAGAAACACGACCGCGCTTCAAAAATATGATATATTTTAACGTAGATCTTACCGAGTTTAGTTTGCATTAATTTAAGTATTTTCTCGAAGACTTTCCATACCTAGCTTAGTTTTTCAGCATTTTGTGCAAGATTTTCCAGTCTATAGTTTATTTCAGAAAGGTATAGAGTAATAAAACTTCATTAGGTATGCAAAGGGAGCACAGAGTGACCCAACGAATATTTAAGCCACTTTCATAGTTTGGCATTGATTTCATTGTAAAATTCTTTCTTTTTATCAATTGCAGGTAGTACCACCCGGGTTGGGGTCAATATATGGGTTTAGCCTATTGTTATCCATTCACAAACACTGAAATTAGTGTGCCAAAGGCGTGCCGGTAGGATACTCGTAAAAAGGAAAGAGTTTCATTTTAACAGAATAAAAATTAGGCATTATGTACATAATATTAGGTACACTTATTTTTTATACAAAAAATACATTATACAGAAATTAAATTATAAAAAATCATAATATTCTTCGTCATCTGAGGAACTGTATAATCGCAAAACGCAACTGTATAATCTACTACCTAAGTAATCCCTACACAATATTTCGATATTGACACTTCAGGCCAGAAAACATACTTTTCCTAATTCTCTTACGTAATTACTTGAAATTTTAATATTACAAACAATACTATTTCAAGACTTACGCCTATGGCCGACACCGAAATTGAGCCGAACTGGACGGAATTCCCCATTTTATTACTCTATACCTTTCTGAAATACGGTGAAAAAATATCTCCGAAAATTTTGTGAAGGTGGAGAAAAAATTATCACTAAAAAATCAAAAACTGTCCAATGTATCCTCAGTCTCCAGTAACTTTTATTTATTTAACAAAATTCGGAGACAATTTAAATTAAACATTTATTTATAATAATTAATTGTAAAATTTTGGCAATTATTTATAACTATACCCTTATCCGTGTTTGGCGGTTTTTCAATAATAAGCGGTGAATGGTGGGATAACGTAAACTGTACAATTGTACGGGGTGTTTTTGTACATTGGTATTTTCAGTGTATGTAAAGATCTGTAAATTACTTTCAATTGAATTTATAATTCTATTGGCTCTTTCTTAGTTGTAAAATAGAATAAGTCACATATTAAACAACATTTTTTAACATATAATTCCTTACTTTGATAGAGGGCATATGAAAAAAAGAAATGTAAGATTCGTTAAAAATAGTTACAGGTCGACAAAGTCCAAGACCCTATACTTCCTGGCCTATGTTGTACCCTAAAACGAATTATCCATAACAATCCTTTGCCGTCATGTAAAAATAATAAACCCAAATCAACAGGTGCGACATCAGATCAACGATGTAGTAAATATGCTGAAAAGGCCGATACAGCAGATAACGCAAAGGTCCACTACGTACAACAGGTGCGAGGTGATGGCGTAAAAGAGTCGGTTTCACCGTGAAAATTAGGAGGCCCTAGATGCTCGTAAAAATGACGTGGAATGTACAAGGGAATGAAATTTGATGGTGGTTTCGCTGATGTAAACGATTTTAAAAAGTACCCTAACTTGACTTTATCGCTAGGATCTTTTTATTTACGTTTAACTTGGAATTGTACTGGAATAAATAAAGGGAAATGTTTTTTTTATTGAATAAGTACTGGAGATTTTGTTAATCCAACCAAAGATTACAAAATATATATAAGATTGTTCACTCCTACGAATTCTATCGATCAAAGGATTCATACCGCTGGTTACTGTCTGGTGACTTATCGGTTGGCGCCATGCTACAGTATGTCGCTAAATCCTTACTTGCATTTAATTTTGCATATTATACGGGTCGTCGCCTATCGAGCGCTGGTATTTTAGAATTCGTTGTTCGTGTTTATGTTTTATAGATATTTTAAATTTATTAATTAATTATTGCAATAAGGAAAAAATAATATTCATATTTTCCTCTTCAATAGCAAAACTTATAAAATAAATATTTTGTGATATTTGTTAATAGTCTTAGTTGTATACATAATAAATGGTAGTTTATCACTTTCCCACGAATTCTGAATGCAGTCTTGATTTTAAGTACTTATAATGTAAACAATGATAAAAATATAGAGAAGCAATGAAGGGCCAGAAATGTGCCTACAATCTCTAGGAACTTTGTATAAGTATTTCATTTAGTCTTTCGGGAAACGTTCCGGAAGTAAAATGTCTTGTTCGCATTATTTTAACTCCTGTCTTCCAAAAGTAACATTAATAATATTATAATTGTGGTTTTAAAATGCCTGTGTGTTGTGCTGTGATCGGTTGTTCCAGCAAGGTGGGAAAACCAGAAATATCCTTTTATCGTTGTCCCAAAGACGTTGAGAGGTGGGTATTAAATTAGTTATTATCAAATACGGAATTCAACTTTTTTAAACTATTGTAACAAAGATATTTGATAATAATAAATTAGTTAGTTATTTAGTACTTATAGATACTGGATATTCATAGAAATTTGAAAATTGACATATCTAATTTATTAATAAATATATCCTGCAGCTGCATAATATGTTTTTACTGTTTTAACCTTGTGAATCTATAAGACAGTTATTGACAATTTGTTTTTTAAATATTTAACAATTTTGACCATTTTTTAAACTATTTAACAGATTCTGGCATTAATTGACCATTTTTAAGAATTATTGACCATTTTTGACTGTCTTTTATAATTATTTGCCATTTTTCAAAAATTTTGACAATTTTTAACAATTATTGACCATATTTGACAATTTTTCAAAAATTTTGACAATTTTCAACAATTATTGACCATTTTTGACAGTTTTTTATAATTATTGTCCATTTCTGACAACTTTCAAAAATGTTGACAGTTATTGACAATTTTTTTTTAATATTTAACAATTTTGACCATTTTTTAAACTATTTAACAATTTTTGACCATTTTTGACAATTTTTGGCAGATTCTGGCAATTATTGACCATTTTTGACAATTTTTAAGAATTATTGACCATTTTTGACAGTCTTTTATAAATATTTGCCATTTTCTCAAAATTTTGACAATTTTAGGCCATTTTTCCAAATTTTAACAATTACTGACCATTTTTGACAATTTTTGACAGGTTCGGACAATTATTGACCATTTTTGACAATTTTTCAAAAATTCTGACCATTTTTCAAATATTTTGACAATTTTTAACAATTATTGACCATTTTTGACAGGTTTTTATAATTATTGACCATTTTTGACAACTTTCAAAAATGTTGAGAGTTATTGACTATTTTTGAGTATTTGTTTAAATGTTTAACAATTTTTGACCATTTTTTAAACTATTTAACAATATTTGACCATTTTTGACAATTTTTGACAGATTCTGGCAATTATTGACCATTTTTGACAAATTTTTAAGAATTATTGACAATTTTTGACAGGTTCTGACAATTATTGACCATTTTTGACAATTTTTCAAAAATTTTGACCATTTTCCAAAAATTTTGACAATTTTTAATAATTATTGACCATTTTTGACCGTCTTTGACAGTTATTGACCATTTTTGACAACTTTCAAAAATGTTGACAGTTATTGACTATTTTTGAACATTTTTTTAAATATTTAACAATTTTTGACCATTTTTCAAACTAATTAACAATTTTTGACCATTTTTGACAATTTTTGACAGATTCTGGCAATTATTGACCATTTTTGACAATTTTTAAGAATTATTGACCATTTTTGACGGTCTTTTATAATTATTGACCATTTTTTCAAAATTTTGACAATTTTTGGCAAAATTTTACCGCAGCGTTGGTTATATAGTATCGCGCGTTATTTCAATGCGTCTCTCTCTCTCTCTTTTTTTCTAATGAGTCATCGTGAGACGAACGCTTTTTCGTAACATCATACGTTTCACGAGTTCACTAGCCTTCCCTTTTTGGGACGAAGGCTCTGAAGATACCTTAACCGTCGAAAGCGCTTTAGGACGAATAACTTCTGAAGATTTTGTTAATTGGTACGAGTGAAGTAGTCAAAAAAATTGTAGATAGTGAACCAGAAGAATCTGCACTGTAAGGAGTTAGGCCCGGTTCTGACGATGCAATTTCGTCTCTGCAACTCGATCGCGGCGACAAAATTGCATGCAGTTTAGGTGTTCCTACCATGCAACTGATGAATGCAATCGAGTTGCACCAAAATAGAACTGGTTCTAATTTCATGCCACAAGTTGCAGCAACTTGGTAACTTTTTTAGTGACTTTTTTTAGGCAAACCTAAAACTTCTGTTGGTGTGACTAACTGAATTGACAGTTAGGTACGAGTTTATCCGTTATTGTGTTCTTTGTTTTCCTAAAAAAACTGTTTCTCTTGTGGATTGTTGAAAAATTGAGCAATAAATCACTATTTTGAAAATTTTAATTTATCATCTATAAAGTCGGGTTATGGTTATCTTATAATGTTAAACTATATTAAATTTTGGCAACAATTCCCTAAGAAATTGCTAAAATAGTATGAACGTGGTGTGGACGCTCATGCAACTTTGAAAGGAGACGGAAAGTCAAAGGTGTAGGATTCGAACAGTCCTTTAAAGAATTCTTGAATGCTGACCGTTTAGTTAAACTTCTTCGTTAAATAACTTTGGGAAGCAGATGAAAATGGTTTCTTTAATATGTATTTGCAGTGGTCGATGCATACATCAATAATTAATGGATTGCTTGTCAAAAATTTTCTATGAGAATGGAAAAAAATACTTTTGGACTGTGGTCTACGAGAATCAAGATAAACTTTATGTGAGATTACAATCAGATATCAGGATCTCACAACTTTGGACGAGTCGCTAAAGAAATAAAAAATGCATTTTAATATACAGAGGACTAGTTACGAGAGACCAAAGATGAGATTGAAGATGGAGTAAGCCCAATTCTATTCCTACGTACATACGGATAATATTAAGGAAAACGAAAGTGACGTAGAATATAAAAATTTTTAGTATATGATGTGAAAATTACGACAAGAGCTGAAGAACAATTACAAAAAAAATCTTCAAATACGTAGAAAAGCAGAAAGAAGAACGTATGGGAATAAACCCTACCGAAACCAAAATAATTGTGATAGGAGTTGTAGTTGTACATCCGGTATATAAAACGTTTTAGTAGGCGCCTGTATGTTAATTTTAAGTCATTTAAAGCCTATCTTCCACGATTTTAAAGATATATTGTTATTATGTACTTGATATTTTTTATCGGACTTCCAACTAAACAATTTGTATCACAACCTACCATTAATTACGGTCGTAATTCTACATTTTGCGTTTTATACTTCCCATTATTAACGAGTAGATTCGAGTTAATGATGAAAAACTGGTTGTGTGTCCGTGTTTATTGTTTATGGTATGCCATAAAAGTCTTTAACAACACGAAATACTGAAATTAAAATGCATTTAACAATGAAATCAGTAAACCAAAATGGGGACTTGTAACTATAACTATAATAATTATTATTATTTTAAAATTCCCATAAAATTGACAACATTAATATTATCAAGATAATATGACGTAATATCCGTTTATATGGTACTAACTACTGGGAAAAAGATTTATAATAAACCAATGATATGGTCTAGAATATTAGATGTACCATTTAACTTATCTGAAAAAAATGTTTAATTAGGTTCCATTTCTATCTTTCGCATTAAAAGGTCTCGAAAAATTCCATCCTACGATTGAAACCATCTCCAGATATTAATTGCACCAGCATCACTTTATATGGATGAAATTCCCACACTAACATTATGTTCTAATGCAGTTTTTCCAATAGATTATGAATGTAGAGTTTCTATCCAGGAGACGTATACAAGCGCGCTGGTGCGTGGCGTTACCAGTCATTTTCGGGCGTTTTTGGCAGACATCGCATCATTTTATTACAAATCTAGAATATACCTTTTGTTGCTCTACATCTATACTTTTTAAAACTGTTTTGAAATTTGAAATCGAACGTTGCAAATGTTCGCATAAGAAAATTAAAATTGCAATTGCGATAAAAGTAACCGTCACCTAGCGTCTGCTCTTCGCATATATAAAGTGCATATGAAGAACTTCTTTTGTACAAAGTGCCAGCTTATAAAATTGAAAAATTAAAAGATAAGAATTTTCAAAAAAAAATAACTCATTTTCCTGATTTTCCAAATTTCCTCGGTTCGTAATTATTCAATATACATACTCTCCAGTACTTTTTACGTTATAAGGAAAAAAATTACTGGAAATTCAATTGCTGGCCTTTGTTGAATAATAATTGCGCATGCGTTTCGGACATTTTCACTGCAACTTTCAGGCTTCAGAAATATAGTAAAATTAATACCTATTTAGAGGTACCAGCCGTTTTAGTAACTTAACGTATGCGGCTTCTTGAACCATCTGAACCCGCATGAAAAAAATTAGGTTATGACCTTTGTCATGTCAAATGCTTGACATATTTCTTATTGCATTGGCGTAGTGACTTGAAATTTCATATTATCAGTGGCGGTTTGTAATAATACAAATTAATTTTATGAAATTCATAAAATTCTAAAGATGTTGTCATAATAAAAGAATATAAAAGAAGCGCACTAATTTAAAAAACATTGTTTTATTAACTAGATACATAGTTTTCTTAAAAAAATATGGCAATTCAGAGTTCGATTAAGTACAAATTCTAGATTTAAAAAAAATGACAACGTGATCTTCAAGGCAAAGTTTAATTAGTTTCTAAATCAGAATAACTTTCGGAAGGTGATAGTTCATCATCGGATTCATTGGATACAGAGATCACCATAGGTTCGATGTTTAGTAGGTCCAGTTTGTTTTCTACTTCCCATGCTTCAGAAATAATTTTCTCTGTATGATTTATGTAATTCTGCCAGTGTTGCTCCGGTACATTTTTTACAACGTCATTCCATACTTTTAAGACTTCAGTAGGTGACCTTGCAGTTTTCGTAATAGCTTGGTCATAATGCCTTTTAGTTTCTGACCATACCATTTCGATGGCATTAAAATGGCAATGATAGGGTGGTAGCCTGAGAACACAATGACCATGCTCGGCAGCGTATTTGTCTAAATGATAATTTTTTTCTGGCAAAACTTGCTTTTCAATTATATTCCAAACAGCATCCTTTAAAATGTGATCTGGAAAAGGAATATTCTTTTTTTTGAGCCATTCTAACATGCGTGTTTTACTCCAACTTTTTCTTGGGATTTCTTCATCCAGGCGACTGTGATACGTTGCGTTATCCATTATAATTAACGATGGTCCTTCCAAGTTTACAATTAGTTGCTGTTTAAACCAATTTTCAAAATTTTCGGTGTTCATGATATCATGGTAATCGCCTGTTTTTTTATTGCATTTAAAAATAAGCGATGCATTTGCCACAAAACCTTTTTTATCACCGGCATGAACAATTACATATCGTGTCCCACTTCCAGTTATTTTTAAATCACTGTGTTTAGTACCATCTTGCCACATTCTTCTGTCCCCGCTTTTACTAAAAACCCAAGTCTCATCCAGAAAAACAGGTGTAAAGAGCTTTTCGCTTTTAGCAGCACGGTATTTGTTCAAAAATAATATTCTTTTTAATCTGACTGCAGGCATTTCCAATAAATGTTTTCTTCCATCCTGTTTTTTGAAATGAAAACCCATTTTTTTAATTCCCAAATATAACGAACCTTTGGAAATCTTAGTTTCTGGAGACTCTTCGATAAATTGCCGTAAAATAGTTTCTACTGTGATTTTATCCTTTCGCGCATACATTTTATAAATTACTTCCCTCAAACAATGCAGGGTATTTTTTGTAATTCGGGTGTTGCTTCGGGAAACGCTTGCAGACATATTTCTTCTAAATTCGAAATCTGTAGCTCTGTTTGGTTTTTCAAGATTATATAATGTGCTTTCTGGAACTTTTAGTGCTTCGGACGCTTTTGAATTGCATTAAATCGAGATCCTAAATCGTTTTGAAAATAGTTTACTACATTAAGCATAAGTTTTTTGGATTCATCAGAATATCGCATTTTTATATCTTATTTTGCGTTATGACATGAAATATGAAATCAAAATTTGACGTAACTTCAAAAACGTGACATCTAATAAATTAGTTACGACGTTCATTTTTGTTGGTAATTTTTTGTTTCAACCGATTTATTAATAATAAATAAGGATGGTCTTATTCTAAATGGGTATAAAATTTACTATATATAAATGTTTCTAATTTTCAAGGTTATTCACGCGCAACTTTACATATTTTTAGTTATTTTAGATTTTGGCAACATAATTATTGTGTTGGACGTTCTGTATAATAGCCAACTATAAAAAGTAGAATAAGAATCATAACCATTTTTTATATTTATATTATATTTTGTTTTTGTTGTAAACTACCTAACTTTAAAATTATCTGCCGACCTTAATACTAATGTGATAATAATAATGTCAAATGACAATTGTCAAAAAAATCTTGGAAATTTTTAAAAAATAGGCTCAAATGTAAGAAGGCTAGTTTTTAATTTTGCTTGCAATTTATATTGCAAAGTTGCTGCAAAAAGGCTGTAATGTAAGATTAGTTTTAGATGTATCCTGTATGTCAAATGTAACTACTGTAGGGCCGTTCGGCAATTAACTCCGAAATGGAGATTGAAAGGAGTGGAGCAGAAGCAGATTTCTCGTAGAGTGAAAGTATCATTTGTTACCGAATTCTCAAACTGTCAAACGAGGGACATCTATCAAACGTCAAATTCAAACAAAAGTCATTCGTTGTAATATTTTGGTGGTTATTTTTTAGTATTTTTATAAAATATGGATAATTATTACTTCGCAATTGTAAACTAAGTAACCTAAAATACATAAGAATTTTATTTTTTGGCCAGTAATCGAAATGCGCATATTCACTCCTAAATCCCTACCTCGCCGAGGTGGTACAATTGGAGCAACTCTTTTCACACCACTCCACAGTAAACGAACGATTTAAAGACTGCTCCTCTTACTCGTTCTGTAATAACCGAACGGTTTAAAGAAGGGAGGATTGTTCGGAGTCAATGGAGTAACATTGCCGAACGGCCCTTGTATTTAAGATGAAAACTGACATTTTGACATGACAGTTGACAGTACTAAATAAAGATGGTTTTGATGACTACATGTTTCAATGGTAACCTAAATAATCCTGGTTCATCGTAATAATTGAAAGGCATCCAATAATTGTAACCTACATAAAAGAAAGCAACATATTTAAATAACACAAAAGGTATCTACCTTTTTGACTAACGCAAAAGATTGAAACTGTCATAAAACACGAATCTCTTAGAAACTGTCAAACATTCTACAGAAAATATTGGGTCTGCCTACTTGGTTATTTAAAAATCTAGATTTTCTATTGGTCAATTTTTCAGTTTCATAATGAAAACCAGTGTTATAATGAGTATCATTATGAAACTGAAAATTGGCATTTAATTAACAACTTTTAGTATAGGAGTAGAAAAAATGTATTTATTAATATGCTTTTCACTAATTTAGTTTTAAAGTCATGTAAGAATAATCTAAATTTTATTATTAATAAGGCTGGAAATAGAGCACTTTTTGTTCTAAAAATTTATTTGAAATTTCAGCACCATATAGATTTTTTGCTACCACTGGTTCAAATTCTTCTATGTATTTAGTAGAAATACTACTCAGGTGACCACACTGGTTGAATCCTCAGTAATAATCCGTTTCTGGTTAGTTTTCGACTAATGTAAACATTGTCTGCTTGTTACTATATTTTAGAAAAAAACTTACTTGATAAAGAAACCTAACATCACTTATGTGTTAATCTTTTCCGTCAATTCCACTTTTCAGTGTTAGTTTAATTGATTTACATAGAGTTGATGTTAGAGATGAAACTGTAATACTTGGAGAATATTTGTAACGGCTTATATTTATTGTTTAACATTTCTGAATTATTATTATAAAAAATAAGCATATCCTAATGCAAGAATTATTGGATTATATTAAATTTGATGAGGTGGCTATTGATTCTCTGAGTCTTTATTACATTCTCCAGCCCAATTATTTTGATGCATCCTTATGTAGTTTGTTGCTGATGGCTTTTCTTCGCATATTACAAGAAACGCACATTCGCTATAGGTACTGGCATAGGATGTGTTCTGCAGTTTCCTCCTTTCTAAGCCTACAGTGCTCTTTCAACAAAACCACTACGGCATGCCGTAAATTTTGCCGAATGTCCTATCATGAACCGGCTGGCCCATCTCTGTCCGGTTGAAATTTTCTACCACTTCAGAGATTTTCGTGTCACTAAGTTTTCTGTGGTCATGTTTGTAGTCGATTTTGCGACGCCGCAGAAGGGTTCTGGTCGATTAAATTGCATTGAAACTCCTGGTCTGGCCATTTTGTCCCCTTATGATCATCGTGCTCTTGTTCCCAGGCTACCATGATCTTGCAACTGTTAGATACTGATGATGATTATAATTTTCTACAAACTTCACAGTATAATTTTCAAACTATTTGGTTATTGATTATTGTCAACACAAAATTTATAATAGAATTTGAATGAAATGGAAATTATAATCCATTCTCCATACGGAAAGCGAAACTAGCGTTAAGGCTGCTTATCCTATTTTCCAGTATATAGATACCTAGTCTTGAATCTTCCTGCATTAGAAGGTGTAAGGGTTGGAGATATTTCCATTGCTGCTGTAAGAGCAAGTCCTATGGCCCCCGTGATTCCGAGACATGCATCTTTGTACTTTACATCCAATACAGCATATAAGGTTTTAGCTCCCATTTTATCCCAAAGGAGAGTCTGCCAAAACTAGTATGATCTCCTACAGATAAACGCCATTACTGTCATTACCAAGTCTAAAGCCTCTTACATTCCATCTCTAACTATGTTATTGTATTTCCCTGTAGCACATCCTAGGGTTCTGTGTCCAGCGTTATGTTTCTTATAGTCTAATAGTCCATCCATCACTAGATTCTATAATGAAGGAGACATAACTTTCCTGCTGCCTGCATCATCTATCCACCTGAGCTACCAGTAAATCCTTTTGTTGCACGAGAGTGAAAGAGAGCTTTATATTCTGCTACCAAGTTTACTAACGCATTACATAAGCTTACCTAGCATCTGTAGATGTGTTGGTTCGAATCCAACCAAAGTTAAAAATAAAAATAATGGAACCATAGCTTATTTCAGAAAGGTATAGAGTAATAAAACCTCATTAGGTATGCAAAGGGAGCACAGAGTGACCCAACGAATATTTAAGCCACTTTCATAGTTTGGCATTGATGTCATTGTAAAATTCTTTCTTTTCATCAAGTACAGGTAGTACCACCCGGGTTGGGGTCAATATATGAGATTAGCCTATTGTTATCCATTCACAAACACTGAAAATAGTGTGCCAAAGGCGTGCCGGTAGGATACTCGTAAAAAGGAATTAATTTTCTTTTAGCAGAATAAAAAGTAGGCATTATCTACATAGTATTAGGTACACTTATTTTTTATTGAACATTATACAAAAAATACGTTATACAGAAATTAAATTATAAAAAATCATAATATTCTTCGTCATCTGAGGAGCTGTCATCTCCTCTTGACCTGCTAAACGCAAAACGTAACTGTATATATTTCAAGACCTACGCCTATGGCCGACACCGAAATTGAGCCGAACTGGACGGAATTCCCCATTTTAATACCAAATATATTATGTCTTATAATAGAATATATTGATCAGATTTGTTTAATTTTAATAAATTAACCGAGTACTCATCATTTCGCAAACTGCTTTAAAACTACCTCAATCATGGTACGACACTGGAATAACTTCACACCTTTACTTTTCACTAGTGTAGATTTTTTTGTTATATCATTTCTCTGAGCAGGTGGTCAGTGCTTGAACGAAGCGATCATTATTTAGGAGATGTTTTTTTTTTCTCGGAAATGGCCGCTTAAATAACTCTCACGAACATTTTTACATAAATTTTCATCAGTAAGTAGGTACGTGTTAACTTTTTATATTAAAATAAATATATTTTTTATGCTTTGTTGAAATAGACTGCTTAAATAAACTTCAATAACAAATTTACTGTATATATATTTCATTCCAAGATATTTCGTTTTAACTTTTAACACCAACATGATTGATTCAAGAGAAAAACCCACAGCAGGTTGTCGTTAATCCGATAACAATAGCACTGTATCGTATCGTTTCTTAGAAAAGATAATGCCTAATAGTATGATTATTTTACAACTGAAATATTTGGCTGGTAAAATAATATTTAGTTTCAGTATCTAAATTTTAACGACTACGGATCTGTTACTGTTTACTGTACCGAGTGATTCAATAAGGGGTAACGAGGTACCATATCTCGGAAACCGTATTTCCTAGAGTTCGGGGAAAAAAATATTATGAGAAAATCGGCCCTAAAAAATGTCAATATCTTTAAAATGACAAGAGATATCAGTTCGCGATTTGGCAGGTGAATAAGTCATATTATTTGCCTTTTTGTAGCTAGTTAGAGTTATAGCATTCTATTTGAAATTTCTCGGAAAAAAGTAATAAATAGAGCCCTGTAGTTGTTAAAAGAGTTTTTATTTTTTTTCTGGAATCTACCTTTAATGCTCTATGCATGGAGTCTATATTTTTGAAAATCGGTCCAGTCATATGGAAGTTACAGAATAGGTGATACAAAAAAATGACTTTAACAAAGTTGTAGAATAAGGACAGTAGTTTCTAAAGTTGATATTTTTTACCAACCTAAATTTAGGAATATTTTGTTAAAAATCCAATTCTACTTTGTAAGTAATAGATTGCACAACCTAGCGAAACACTATGGACTCAAAAACATTTTCAATAATTTTTTTAGGGATGATTTCCTCATAATAATTTTTTTACCCAAACTTTAGGACATACGGTTTCCGAGATATGGTACCTTGTTACCCTTATTGAATCACCCGGTACAATGAGGGATTTATAAAGTTTTATTATTAAATCCCTTTGACCAGATACCGAGTCAACGAAATATTGTGAAATGTACTTTACCTATCATGATTTAAGATATTTATTTAATAAAGAATAAGAGTGTAGGTGATATGAATATTCTTAAACTTTGACGCGTGAATTAAACAGTTATTTATGTAAATTGTTCTTGTGCTTAAAGTGCATAAAGGGACTTTATATTCATCTTTTGGGACAATATCTTCTCCTGATGCTCTATAACTTTCCACTATCGGAAACTAAGCTACACTATATCTAGTTGAAAGTAGAATGGATGTGCAAAGTTTTAAAATTTTTCTAATACAGACAGTTGCAATTTACTTGTAATTATCTACGTCAATTTAGGTCAATCAAAGGTTAAGTTGCATTAATTTGGAGATATTTTTGCGTCGGTCAAGTCAACACTCCGAATGATTTATGCCGTTTTTATCTTATAAAGACCATACTGCTAACTGGTATAAACATAAAAGTAAGCAAGATATTTTTACTATCAAACTTCAACAATCTTAAAATTCACTTTAAGTTATCAACTCTACTAAACTGGATTCATTCTAAGTCTTTAAAAACTTGGAAATGGTTTTATTATTCTAATAAAGTTTTAATGTTTCAAATGCTCCGTTCTGTGTCTAATAAATAGACTACGACTTGTTTAATACCTTCAGATTAAAACGGTTTTATCGTCCATTAACTGTATTTTTCACAAGGTATGAAAATATCATAAAACCTACACAATTTTTCATTGTATTTCGGACCATTTTTGCGACAAATTATACAGGAACTTACACTTTATATACAGGGTGTCAATCTAAAAACTTCCAATACGAATATATCTGTAAGTAAAAAAATTTTAAAAACGCATTTGTTACAAATGTTATACAGGTATTGGGAACTAGAATTACATACAATATTTTGGTTGTGGGGTGGGTGACCCCTTGAGCCCCATGCATCCCAACCCCAAAATTTTAAATGGCACCACCCCTTTTGTAATACCCCAAAAATTTTGTTTTAATTTAATACAGGGTCGAACAAAAAGTACAATTCAAATAAGATAAACTGTGTTTTTATGAAATGATATTTTGAATATTTTACGCTAAAAAAAGGATAGTAATGTTTTTTGCTTCAAATACTGGTGGGTCAGGTTTCAGTAAATAAAAATGTTTGACAGTCAAAAACGGTCGAAGTGAAATAATTTTAAGCGAATTCAATGTTTAATTTTCTTTTTAATCCGATATTAACATGGTTTACAGTATGGCTGAAAGAATTGAGATAATTTATATTTATGGTACTGAAAATCGTTGTGCCTGCAGTATTTGATGAAAGAAATAATGGAAAAAATGTCATACTTACGTGAGACAACTGATTCTCAAGTTTAAAGAAACAGGATCGGTGGCAAACAAAAAAAGAGTTCAATGTAGAGCACTTCATGAAGCGGCAAAAGTAGAATAATTAGGACATTTTCCTATAAATCCTACAATGTCTCTACGCCAAGGTTCAGAGATAACAGAAATTTGACATGAATCTGTTCGTCATGAAGACGATCCTGATAGAATACAATTTTGCCAGGATTATTACTGAATGTGCATAAATTCCCGAGAGAAGTGTTTCAGAATGTAAGAAATGAGTTTGAAAATAGATTATATTTTTGTTTGGCCCAAAATGGAATGCATTTTGAGCAACTGATTAAATAAAATAGCATTTCATAAAAACACAGTTTATTTTATTTGAATTGTACTTTTTGTTCGTCCCTGTATTGAATTTAAACAAAATTCTTGTGTGTGAGAATACTACTCAAAAACACCTTTGATTTGAGGTATCACAAAAGGGGTGGTGCCATTTAAAATTTTGGGGTTGGGGTGCATTGGGCTTAAGGGGTCACTCACCCCACAACCAAAATATGGTAATTCCAGTTCCACCTACCTATATAACATTTGTACCAAAATGCGTTTTTCTAATTTTGTTACTTTCAGAGATATGTATACTGCGCATGCGTAGCTGTCAGTAGATTCGTTTACGTATGTATATGATGTGCAGCCTTAACTTCCTATTATTGATTTTGAAATTACATCAATTTTCTATATTTATGACGGGGACTACTTACATATTTTTTCCACGAATTTTGTATTATTATTTATTTATTGTTTTTTGTTCCTTCCTGTGTTTTCTTAATGTCTAATGTCTTCATCAACTCCTGTCATAATTCGGATTCAAAATTTCGTCCTTGATCAGAATGCAATTCCAGAGGGACTCCGTGCCTATGCTACTGTCGTCGCTTCTTGATCTACGTCCCTTCGACATTTGACCCAATAATATATTATTCTCGAACTCGTGTTCTTTTAGTACCAAAATGTCCTGAGAGGCTACTATGAAGTTCTTCAAACACACTTATGATGTGTGATCTTGGCAGTACCAATTGGAGAACTATACGTACTACATCGGGGCTTTCCCATCTTCGATGCAAGAGGCCATCATCAAGATACATCAGTGAATCCCACCGCTGTCACCAATGTTACTCCTTTTACTTTCTTTATTTTTATAACTTTTAATACTATGAATATACACGTCCTCCTTTTATATCACAGAACTCAATTCTCTAATACTTCAAAAACTCACTAACGTCAATTGTCCCGCCTTTTTTACTTTTCACCTGTTCCAGACAGTTCTCGACTTTGCGATGACATTTCTAGACTTTTCGATGACGGTTCTAGATGATTCCAGATGTATGTCTTCTTCTTTTTCTTTATAGACCTCTACATATCCTCAGTACAGGTCCGATGTAACAATATTTTATTTCGTAATCGATGATAATAGATTCTTTATATTTCCGTGCAACAACCATGAAACAATTGATTTTTTCCGAGAGAAACTATTGCTACCAACTGATATGATTTAAGGGAGTTTTTAGTGTTGCTTGTCAACACAATTTTGTAGCTGTGCAGTCCATTTTTTACCAAATAAGTCATTTTCTGCAGATGGGAATGGGTATCCCTGTAAACAGTGTCAAAATAAATGTGCAGAACGTTAGTATATAAATGTTGATTACATAATATTTTCTTTTTCAGGTACATTTATACTTCAGCGCACTTCCTGAAGACAAAGTGCCGTACGTTAACTCGGTAGGGGAGCGGTATCGAGTTCGACAACTCCTTCAACAGCTGCCTCCCCACGATAACGAAGTTCGCTATTGTCATGCTTTATCGGATGAAGAAAGGAAAGAGCTCAGGCTGTTTTCGGCGCAAAGGAAAAGGGAAGCCTTGGGAAGAGGAGCAGTTAGACAAGTACCTGGAAGTATGCAATGTGATGGGGTAAGTTAATTAATTTTGGTTCATATTTCATTTACCACATTTAAGGGAAGTACAGTTGTATTAAAAAAAATAGTCCCTCTATACCATCGTTTCTCAAGCGGGGGGTCGAGTTTGTTTTTGAAGGGGGTCGCAGTCTGTTGAAAACTACATACAGGTACAAAAGACTCGGAATGAATTTTATTGTGAGTGATATAAGATAGTTGTGGTATGTACTTGCTTCCCTGGCCTATACTACTTCCCTAAAAATGTAAATAACAATGAAGATCGGCCTCGCCGGGGTTGCCAGTTCGATTTTTATTTCATCAGTAAATACCTTGTCAAAAATTCAGTAGATTTATTTTGAGCTATACAAATTTAAGGAGAGGATAATAAAATAATATGTATTATTATACAAAAAAAATTAGTCTATTTCTAACAAAATAGAGACGGGGTCGAAAGACTTTTTACTTAACTTTTTGGCTTTTTCGTGGGTCGCGACATAAAAATGGTTGAGAAATGATGCTCTATACCTTCGAATGGTATTCTTTTTAAGTCTGGTAATGGTGCTGGGTTTCCATTCCTTCTTGTTACTGAATAGTAGTATTAATTTCTACTTTGATGACGTAAGAAAACTATTAAAGTTGATTTAAGAATTTTTGATTCGTACTCGAGAGGTGTCTTAATAGTTTACATTGCTTTGCTGATCATCAAACTCTTATTTTTATTATATTCTACAGAATTTATTATTTTATACAATATATATATATAACTCTGTTCGTACCATGCTCGGCAAAAAATAATCATTTATTTGCGATTGTATTGTTGTATAGCCCAGTAAATATAGACCGAAAATGAACGGCTGCTTTTTGGTGTACAGAAGGTATAAACGGTGTACAAGTCGATATGATATTTCCAAAGTGCCATCGTTTAAAATTCAATCAAAACTCTCATTTTAACCATATTTTATGTTTTTCGCTTATATTTTTTTCCTTCGGATTTTATGAAAAAAAAGTTCAGTACTTTATTATTCGACTGAACAATGTGAAATTTAATTTGACACTTTGGATCTATCATAATATCTTCTTGTACCGGGTGGCCAACGAATCGTCGGCCATATCTCAAGAATGGATTATAGCACAGGTTCAGGAAAAATTTTTTTATAACAGAAGTGACCTCGAGAAACGCCTGGAAATTATTTTCAGAATTTTAGGTCCACCGCTATAGGGCGTATTTGACAGTTAAAATTTTAAAATGCAAATTTTTTCAAAATTTACATATTAATATTAAATATTATAATCAGATTCCTCGACAAATTCTGCATATTTTTTTATATGACAAGTTTTAGTCTATCTCTTCAAATAAGGGGTGGGGGAAAGAAACAACATGTCCCTATATTAATTCGACTTCGAAAGCGATTGTTTTAATACAAAATATAGACAGTAATAATCGCATTATATCCAGTCATCTTCAACAAAAGTCATTGAACTATTCCAAAGTGGATTAGTTTTTTTCATGACACCCATTTCATTAAACAATTTCGAAATAAAAGTCATCATTCGGAATCCACTTTAAAATTTAATCTGAAGAAAAAGCAGTTCTGAAATTAATGATCCAAATTAAGAGTTCTTAAGGTCCAACAATAATTATAACTAGTGCATTAGCTCTCTGAAGTGCCCTTAATGAAGGAAGAGGGTTCAAGTCGATGGAGCCTTTTAAATATTGCAGCCATTAGACGATCGGTAAGATAGGGTAAACGAAGCTGGAAAAGTTTGAAGTGATATTTTCCGTTTTATTCGTCTTAATTTGTAGATTTTCTTCAGATAAGGAAATTTTCAGTGGATTCAAACAGTGAAATCGTCTTTTGTTTTAAAAGAAAAGAGAAAAACATTAAAAACGGAAAATCGATATTGAATTAGGAAAAGTTTTGATTTCGGACAGTTTTTATTGACTAATGAAATGCTTTTTTTGTATTTTTATATTTTCTATTGAACAATGCTGATGGGTCAATAATCTATATTTTATAGTTAAATAATAAAATTGTTCTAATAAAAATTTAAACAAGAGAATTGTTATTAAAAAGATTAAACTAATAACGTTATTTCTGTCTCTAATGCCTACAATTTCATTCTAAAGTCTAAAAAAAAATTTTTTTTTCGAATAATAATAATTTTATTAGGGGGTACTGTTGTGAATTGAAATCCATGGCTGACAGAACTGTAATATGTCTGTCAGTTTGTCCCGCTATTAGTTGCAAACTGGTACACTCTAATCGCAAGATATAAATATATATATCAAGTTGCTGGACACCCCTTGTTGGGTTGCGCCGCATAAATGCTTTCTAGATCCGCTTTCTGGGGTGGATCAATCCCCATCATTTCATTATTTTCTCGCTTATTTTTTCCATAGAATCCTATCCCTCGTTTTTTCTTTCCATCTAACATTTCCTATCCTTCAGCCCCTTAGATCTGGGTCGTCCTTGCCTTCTCCTACCACCTGGCTCCCACTGTAATATTGAGCAAGCGATTGCGCGCTTTCCTTCTCTCCATACATGTCCGAGCCATTTAATCTTTGCCTCTTTATTCTCTTTACTATATCTTCCCCGTTCATTTCTCTCAGTATTTCATGATTCATACGTGGCCCTAGAATTGTTCTCATTATTTTTCGTTCTACTATCCTCAAATCCTCTTCATCTCTTTTTGTCATTGTCATCGTTTCTGCTCCATACATTATCACAGGTCTTATTATTGTGTTGTAAATGTTAAATTTAGTGTATCTTGTTAATAGTTTGCTTTTTAATAGTTTCTTATTTAATAGATTTTCTTCAGATAAGGAAATTTTCAGTGGATTCAAACAGTGAAATCGTCTTTTGTTTTAAAAGAAAAGAGAAAAACATTAAAAACGGAAAATCGATATTGAATTAGGAAAAGTTTTGATTTCGGGCAGTTTTTATTGACTAATGAAATGCTTTTTTTGTATTTTTATATTTTCTATTGAACAATGCTGATGGGTCAATAATCTATATTTTATAGTTAAATAATAAAATTGTTCTAATAAAAATTTAAACAAGAGAATTGTTATTAATTGTTAATTATATTGTTAATGTTAATGTTAATGATTCATGATTCATACGTGGCCCTAGAATTGTTCTCATTATTTTTCGTTCTACTATCCTCAAATCCTCTTCATCTCTTTTTGTCATTGTCATCGTTTCTGCTCCATACCTTATCACAGGTCTTATTATTGTGTTGTAAATGTTAAATTTAGTGTATCTTGTTAATAGTTTGCTTTTTAGTAGTTTCTTATTTGCATATTTGCTATTAGCTACCATTATTTTTTCGTCTATTTCTGATCTTCGTTCCCCATTACTGCTGATCGTGACTCCCAGATATTTGAATTTTTCCACTTCCTCAAATTCATATTCTCCTATTTTTATCATTCTGTTTTCACTCCGTTTGCCAACTCTCATTAATTTCGTTTTGTTTACATTTATTTTTAATCCCATTTTTTCACCTTATTTGTTAATTCTAGTAGCATTTGTTTCATGATATTCCTTCTTTTCGTTACTATCTCTATGTCATCTGCATATGCGACTCGTTCTTACATTTCCCTTGTTCACGCTTCTCATAACATGCTCCAGGGCCAAATTAAATAGTGTTGTTGATAGACCGTCACCCTGTCTTACGCCTCTATTAGCTACAAAGCCCTCCGTTTCTCCTTCACTTGTAAGTATCTTTATTTTTGTCTTCTCCATAGTCATAGCAATCAATCTTCTTAAGTTACTTTCCATCCCCTGTTCTTTCAGTCCTCTCATCAGATTACTTCGTTTTAGTGAATCAAATGCTTGTTGGAAATCTATAAATAGCATTTCTATTTCCATTTTGTATTCATGGGCCTTTTCCATTATCTGCTTGATAGTGTAAATAGCGACAATTGTTGACTTTCCTTGAGTGAAACCGTATTAGTATTGACCTATTATAGCTCTCGCTTTTCCAGCTAGGCGACTTTGAATTTATGCTGACATTATTTTGTATGCTACACTCAAGAGAGTTATACTCCTATAGTTTTTGCTCTCCTGCTGGTCCCCTTTTTTGTGTATTGTGACAATTTGCCCAACTTCCCATTCTTCGGGCATTCACTCTTCTCTCCATATTTTCTTTATTAGCCGGTATAATCTTTCGTACAGCTCCTCTCCTTCATACTTAATCAATTCCATGTTTATTTCGTCTTTGCCCGGTGCTTTCCCATTCTTACTTCTTTCAATAACTTCTATTACTTCATTTTTCGTTGGTTCCTGTGTTACATTTTCTTCTTTTTCCTCTTCGCTTTCTTCCTCTGTTGTATTATCTGAGGCTACCTCAATTAGCAGTTCCTCGAAATACTTTTTCCAGATTTGGGTATACTGAGCTCCTTCTTCTTCGCAAGATAAAGACGAGGAAATAATCTGCCGATACCGCAGCTATCCTGACTGCAGTCTTCATAACCAATTTTTTTCTGGAAGATCTTCAAAGGTATAACCTTGCAAAATGACATACAAATGCGCCAGATGGAATATTTGCAGATGTGTGCTTCAGTCTTGTAAAAGCTTTCCAGAGTTATTTGGACAATCGATAAAGCATGGAGATTTCGGATGGATTGCTCCTATCCTTCGAAGAACGACTTTCAGCGCGATTTATTTTTCAACAAATAATGTGAAAAGTTATTTGTAAGACGCAGTGGCGGTTAATGGTAGCTTATAAAACCGAACAGAACATTGATGGATAGGAACCGTTCGTAGCGCAAAGGGTTACGTAAGGGCTTTCTAACCGAGGGGTCCCGGGTTAGAGTTTGGATTCCCGATGGTTACGTTTTTTAAAAAATCTGCCCTTTGAGGTTAACCTGAAATGTACTTAAGTTAGAGTCCTAAAAGTAAATAAGGAACTGGGTGCTCCATTCAAAGTAACTATTGTCAGTCAATAAAATCAATGTAGGGCACACATCTTCTTCTTAGTAATACGTTTTTCCACTGTTGAATTGTAAAGCTAAAGGGTGTGTTTCGAAGTCACAGTTTTAAAGAAAGTTTGTTGTGCCCGTAATATAAATATGTCGAACTCGTGAGTAAATAATGATCAATCATCGCATAAAAAAAGTCGGCATCTTGAAACGATCGCAAACAAAAGTGCTGTATCAGTTAACGACTCTTAAAATGAGGAAATGTTTCCAAACTATTAAACTGTGAAATTAGGAGGCATCTTCGGGTTAATAAATATTTACAGTATGCAATGGTATTTCGTTGTAAGTAATTTAAATGATCAAATCAATCAATATGTTTTACACACTTTCTCTTTTTGTTGAAAATACGAACCTTCAATCAAACTTCTACTTGAATGTGTGTGAACAAAATTAGCAGTTTTTTTTAATTCATTCTAACAATACTGTCTTGATTACAAGTGATTTGCTAAAATTCCTAATCATCACTTATGAATATTGCTTCATTAAAACTTAAGGTGGAATAGAAATTAAGGAGAGAAATCGAGAGTGAAAGACGAACAGTGTCAAACAATTTCAAAATTTCGAACAAAGCTAGCGGTTTTAATTCCGTCAAGGAACCGTCATTACGGTCAATAGCCGTCAAAGGGTGCTATGCCATTGTCATCATTTGTTCCCTGTCTAATGTACTATGAATAACAGTGAAGTAGGCAATGTGAAGTTCGTTAGGGTACATCAGGAAATAAAATTATTTCGTAGATAACTTATAAGAGGAAATAATGAAAAACTGAATGAGTTAATGACAATGTACAATGTAAAAGGTTTGGGTGTTAATTGATTTAAACTCTTCTTAATTATCACTTGTACAGTTAATTGTGTAATTATATTACATACTGTATATTCAATTTTGTTCGGAAGCCAATTCACCTCAGTGGAGTTCAATTCAATAATAGATTCTTACTGATTATAAAATGTAATATATCATCATCACTAAAAAATTAATATATATTTATGCTTACTAATACTAATACTTTCATATCACTATTGATTTGATAATCATATCTATCCAATATTATAAAAGTAATAATTAAGTAATTGCTGACGCTAGGCATTTCGAGAATGACCTATATTTAATTAAATTATACGAGGAGCACTACAACAATGTTAGTTTCCAATATTATAGTTAGCCAATTCCATTATATGAATTTAAGTATTTACACATCACCAAAATCTGATTCTTATAAACTTTCTTCCAAATTTCTTGGAGGACTACGAACATGCTCAAGGTGAGCTATTTTTTTTTTAATTATGGAGAAATCCCCATTTATCAAAAGGTTCATTTTTAGACATTTTTCAAAATTGTGCGGCAATGTCCAACAATCAATTTATAACATGCAGGAATATCAGGACTAGTGAACAATATTATTTCTCAATTTTTTTGTAATTTCAGTCAATGAGAAGTTGAACTTTACAAAAATTTGACGTTTCTTCAATGGTAATACGAAAGTTACCTTTCAAGTACTGCATATATCAATATAGTCTGCCTGTCAACAAATATCAAAATCAACTGTCATGTTTAGTTAACTTTACGCCAAAGTTTCAGACCGCTTCATTTAAAGCTGCACCGAAACTTACAATTTTCGAAGACAGTTGTCTTGTGGAGTACCACATCCGTCGACAATTTCTCGTTGGTATGGAGAATTTAAACGTGATCTGAAAAATACCCTGCATAATTTCCGACACCCTGTATATATATTTTAACTCTAATACTAAAAAACAATCTTCATTTAAAAGTACCTAAGTTATTCGAAATCAACATCGGTTTATTCTTATATACCACAGCACGTTCTACAACCCTTTAACCACCTCCCTGCTACACTAGGAGCTATTCGGTGAAGCTGTTAAGGGAATGATTAAGGATTCCAATTTAAAGTTCCCATTATACGGTTTGTAAAGTTTGAAACTTTCGAGAGAAATAGAATGGTGAAACGTTGAGTAGAGCTTGATGAGAGGTACGGATTACTAATGAGGAATAGAAACAGATGGACTACTAAGTAGAAATGATCGTAAGAGTTTACTTGAGGGGTTTGTCTATTGTTTTCTGACATTTCAAAGACATTAAAATAACGTTGAAATGATAGTTTTGTATAACACAGTTATAATCCTTGAAGAATGACGACAGCTCACAAACTTTTTATTTCTATTCGTCATATTAAATCTCTCCCAAGAGAAATCAAATGTTCTCATATGGTGCTTGAATGGAGAATATATTTATTAGTCCAGGAGCCAGTGACAGATTAACATGACCAAGTTCCTCTCAAGCGATAATTAGTGAAATGCATCAGAGAGTACTATCATGGAGCTACAATTACGAGGGGGGGATGAGCGGCGGTAGCCTCCCACGCACGAAAAAAATTATTTCAATAATTTTCTCCTACCTGAAAATTTGTTAAATTGTTGCTAACCCAATATTTCGAGGAAAGAAAACAATCAGCTGACTATAACGGATTATACGTCAGCTGGTCGCTCGAACGCAAAAAAAACGTAGAGTCCAGTCATGGGACTACCGACAGAAGTGAAAAGTGAAAACACCAATAAATGAATCCCTTTTAAACATTTTATCGTAAGCCCATCGTAAATGGATTTTCTTACAAAAAAAGTACACATATATACACAGTATACATATAGCTTAAGTAAAGCGTGACGATGATTTATGCAACATTACTTTATAAAAGTAACGCTGCTACCGTTACTTTTCGCCAATTCCAAAAAGTAACGAAATTACTAGTAACTCGTTATTAAAAAGTAACGTTTTTTTTTGTTACTCCCAGCTCTGAACCTAACCAATTTGAATAGAGTTTAGTTCTTCATTTTTTAATCACTAAAATAATTGTTAGATAAGGAAGCATCTTAATAAAATAAATAATCCTTCCAGTAGATGAGCAACACAGGTTCTACACCACCAGTGTCGGCGTTCAGGGGGCTATGAAAATTAATATACTGCTGGGTAGTAGAATATTGTGCTGCGAGCTGAATGGGGGGAGAAGACGTACGTTGGGAACGGCAGTGCGTTGTGTGACGCACGAATCATGCGCCAAAAGGACATTAGCGGTGTATTTTTTGTTGTTGACTTATTGTCGTATTTGACTGCGCGGCGCCGCTCCTGATTTTCTCCCCCCATACACCTCGCAGCACAATATTCTACTACCCAGCACTATATTAATTTTCATAGCCCCCTGAACGCCGACACTGTTGGTGTAGAACCCATGTTGCTCATCTACTCCTTCCTCTTCAAAAAAAGTTGTGTACCATTATAGTCGAAGCCCTCTAAAGGGAAAAATATGCACCACCCAACGAAGAAGCTCATATGAGCGGTTCATTATTTTGAGTGTAACCAAGAGGCCAGTCTTGAATTCAGAATATTTGTCGATCCTAAATAAATATACCAAACAAAAAAGGTTTTTTCTTAAAATCACATAAATAATGAAAAGTAAAACTAGCAGTATTTATCGACCAAAAAGAATAAACGATCGCAAAAAGCACACAAATAAATTTCAGTGGCGGCTCGTGGTTAATTTGATAGGGGGGTCATAGGTGACCAAAAGTTTAAAATACGGAACGCCTCTGACCAGCCCCCCGGAGTTTTTCGAAAAACCACTCCCAATTTCTGCCCAGAAGTCGTTAAAAAAGCAAAATTTGTGGAGATCCTTTCCAAAGCCCCAGATGCAAAAAATTTCTTTGGGCCACGCTTGTTTTATATAAAAATAATGCTCTCTCAAAAAACAACCATATTTTATTCATTTCTATACATATTAAATATGACAAACTTAAATTAAATGATAATTAGTCTAAATCTTTTTAAAATTTAAGTGAAACCTTCGATCTTTTGTATTTGCAACAACTTATTACATCAAAACACAGCTCGTTATTTTCATTATTTCGCTTCAAATGCTCTCCTTTAAATCAAAATATAGCGCGGCCGGCCAACCCCTCTACTCATCTCTTTTCTAAGCGTGTAATAATCAGCCGACGTAAGTCGATTCATCGTCGATATTAAACCGGGCTTTTGACCCATCACATGTAAACTTCGGACGTGTTTCTCTCACGCCGCGAAGATCGTCAGCGCTCGGCAAATTCCGTTCCCATATAACACCTTGAGGTCAACGGTGGCCACCAGCCCGCTTTCCAATTTTGGTTTTCGCCGAGTACTTGATGCTTGATGCGGAATAACGTTTACACGGGGGTCTTGAAACGTTTTAGGTAAATTTTATTTAAGAGGAATACTATATGTATAGTAGGTATTTTTTTTTAAATGCTTATTTAATTATTTTTTAATGGGAGGTCATTGGCCCAATGACCTAATGGAGGAGCCGCCACTGCTAAATTTAGTGAATGTTCTGAGTTTTATTGCAATCAAGCGTTATATTAGTATTCGACATATTAAAGCACTAAACACCATATATTTTATTTGAATAACATCAAGACTTGTAACCATTAATTATTGTCAACATATAAGTTGGATGTCAATTTTAAATACGACAGTTTGTTGAACTCCAAATTGTAAATGGTACTTGTTAGATATCCCAGGGCTGAATTCGTACCTTAATTAGGATGACTAATAATGTTTCTTGAGTTTAATTAGGATGTTAATTGTAATTCTCGCTAGACTTAATAGTTTGTTAATTCTTTAATTATTAAAATTTCTCCTCCTGCAATTACTAAGAGAGACGCAAAATATTTGGCCACGTTAAATCATATTCTCCCGACAATTCCTTTTTCGCCGGTCTCACAGCTGCATACTTTTTGATAATGACAAAACGGTACAAGTTATACTTACAAGTCTAAAACAGTCTGAAACTGCAAACAATCCCTTAAGCAACTGGCTAGACACAACAAAGTAACTTTGCGAGGGCATAGAGGAATTGTCAGATTGCAGATGGTCTCGCAAAGGAAGGAGCTCCTTTTATACCATTTTGTGGTATCACAAAAACCGTGGAAGAAGACCGAAAATGGAAAAAGGAACTCAGTGAAGCATACTGAAAAAATACTCCATGTCAAAGGTCAATACGATCTTCTGCTCACTATATGCTAAATAGCTGTTGGAGCTTCAGAAATCTGATCTCAGAGTAATCACAGGAAGTCTCACTGGACTTTGCTCACTCAGATACCATCTCTTTAAGATAGTCAAAGTGGAAAGTGGAACATGCAGATTCAGCGATGATGCAGATGAGACTACGGAACACATTATCTGCAATTGCAAGGTAATTGTCCGTCAACGCCTGAAATACCTGGAATAGGTCTACTTAGAGCCTGATCAGGTTACAGACTTAACTCCAAAACGGATAATAGGCTGCCTCAGTAGCCTAGATCTCTTGGACTAAAATATAGATGTAGGGTATATTGGTCGCAGTGTAGTAAGTCCCCCTTGTAATATAATCCAATCTAATCTAATGTAAGGTATGGAGAGTAACAATAAATTCCCTTCGTATTCTCGTTTTGTGACATAAAAATAAAATTTTTAACTCCTCACACATAAAATCATTATTAATTCTTTTTTGGTCGGCATTTGAAAATTTGATATAGCGCTACTTACCTTGAAAGGAACTGAACATCCTCCACTTGTCTCTAGTGCATCACACGAACATAATGAGCTCTTAAAAATTTCGTTGATTCCATGAAAATTAATATTCATTAATTCAACTCTCCAGTTTCCACTTTTTTAAACGGCATCCACTCAACTTTTGAATATTAATTTTATGTATTCCCTTGGGGGCTTTTCCCAAGAATGAAAATTTGTTTTTTAATTATTGTTTCTTTCTTTTATTTGGGCTTTTTCATTTATTACTCTTGAGACTGAAAGAAAGCGTTGCCGTTATTTCAGCAATCAGTTTTCATTTTCAAGTATATTATTTCATTAAGTCTCATCGGTTGATCCTGAAAAATCGTCCAAATCGGAAATCTCATCTTACAAAGGAATAAAAGATCAAGGCTTCTTTTAAATATGGGAAAAAGTTGTTACTTTTGTGTCTTGATTATAAAAGTACTACTATTCAAATCAACGTCCACTCATCTTAAAATTTTCACTTTATCTGACCAATCACCAACCAAAGATAGTATGTGTTATCGCGAAAACACCAGCTGCTCTTCAATTCGGTTTGGTCTATCAGCTATAATTTTAAATTTTTTTCAAGTATGTAGATTAGATTAGATTACAAGCTCGATTGGCCTTACCACACTCCGACCTATAATTACTTTTATCTTCGACCACCATCAAAATGAAGCATTTAAAAACTCATACAAATACGTGAAATTACATTTTATACATACGTCTGAAGCGTGCGAAAAACAACAATGCTTTTCAAATGGGATAATCATTATAACATTCTATTTGATGTGAAACATAAAAATTGTCAAAAATGGTTAAAATTTTTAAAAAATTGTCAAAAATGGTCAATAATTGTCAAAGACGGTCAATAATTGTCAAAACCAATCAAAAATCGTCAAAAATTATCAAAAATTGTTAAAATTCTGAAAAACGGTCAAAAATTGTTAAATATCTAAAAAAAATGGTCAATGATTGTCAAAATTTTTGAAAAATTGTCAAAAATGGTCAATAATTATTAAAATTTTGAAAAATGGTAAAAAATTGTCAACATTTTGGAAAAATGGTCAGAAATTATAAAACACTGTCAAAAATGGTCCATAATTGTTAAAAATTGTCAAAAATGGTTAATAATTGTCAGAACCTGTCAAAAATAGTCAATAATTGTAAAAATTTTGAAAAATGGTCAAAAATTGTTAAATATTTTGAAAAATGTACAATAATTGTCAAAATTTTTGAAAAATTGTCAAAAATGGTCAATAATTGTCAGAAACTGTCAAAAATGGTCAAAAATTGTTAAATATTTTGAAAAATGTACAATAATTGTCAAAATTTTTGAAAAATTGTCAATAATTGTCAGAAACTGTCAAAAATGGTCAATAATTGTTAAAATTTTGAAAAAATGGTCAATAATTATAAAAAACTGTCAAGAATGGTCAATAATTGTTGAAAAATGGTCAAAATTTTTGAAAAATGATCAAAATTTTTGAGAAATTGTCAAAAATGGTCAATAATTGTCAAAAACTGTCAAAAATGGTCAATAACTCTTAAAATTTTGAAAAATGGTCAAAAATTGTCAAAATTTTGAAAAAATGGTCAATAATTATAAAAAACTGTCAAAAATGGTCAATAATTGTTAAAATTTGACAAAAATGCTCAATAATTGTCAGAACCTGTCAATAATTGTCAAAAATTGTCAAAATTTTGAAAAAATGGTCAATAATTGTAAAAATTTTGAAAAATGGTCAGAAATTGTCAAAATGTTTGAAAAATGGTCAATAATTGTCAGAACCTGTCAAAAATGGTCAAAAATTGTTAAATAATTTAAAAAATGGTCAAAAATAGTCAATAATTCTTAAAATTCTGAAAAAATGGTCAATAATTATAAAAAACTGTCAACATGGTCAATAATTGTTGAAAATTGTCAAAGACAAGACAAGACACTCGCTATTCGCTCGTGCTTTCATTTTCGCAACTCGTGCGCAAGAGTATCACTTCACGCACTTGTATCATAAATAACTATTGTATGTATACCCTACATGTATATTTTAAAGTAGAACAGTGCGGAAACGTATACTTTCCGCACGCTCGTAGAAAAATATAATTTACTACCAATAATACTAAAACGTTACATTTTTATCTTCTAATCAATTCCTCCATTAAAATATTCATTAGTAGGGCCATAGCTCAATTGAAACTATACTCATAAAGCCGAAAGTAAATATCAAATTTTCAAAATTCTCCAACGATCATCATGTACAGAATAGGCTTTTTGCTTACTTAACGATATTCGGTAGGTAAGAGTATGGGATATACAGAATAGCCCTGCTAGTATCTGAAAATGCCCCGTAAGATCGTCGGGTTTCAAAGATTTAGCCTGAGTCAGCCTGTAGGAATTTCCCAGAGCGATCCTGCGTACATATAGATGTAGTGGAGGAAAGCAGCATTTCTTCTAAGGCTGCGCTGGGGCACGATCTCATTGCGCACATGCAGGCGAGTCGTTGATCTTTTTGCAACTTTGTTGCGTTGTTTTTTTCCACCATACCAACTCAGCAATGGTAATAATTGGTCTGATAACCGTTAGATACGACCAGTAGATCATTTTCGGTTTCAGACGTTTTCACATAAAACCTTGTTGCTTTTGAGATAATGATAATCCTATCAAGGATGACTTATGGATACTTCACCTCTTCTGAGAACGAGAAGGTTATTCCATTCATTTTCGTAAGCTGTTTCAAGTATGTAGATATAATAATATGTATTGGTGAAATTTGTAATATCTGGTCTTCAATTTTGTCACCCATCTACAGCTACTAGCCGCCACTGCTCTAAATAGCTTCCGAGCCTCTTTGAAGCATACACTCGGTACATTATGTACACGGCGACATAATATGCAATGTTTTTTTTTCAACATTAAAATCCTCTTATTAATTCCATAACTACAGGGTCACATTGGATGCTTTCACTAATATCGTTTATTTCCATTTTAATTTGTTCGTTTATACTTTTACATCGAAATATTAAGCATATTATTCAAATTAAAAGAGACGCCATGGGTACAATATCACTTTCATTAAGTGAAATTAAAAATTTGATTAATCCGGCTTCGACTTTTTTCATGGCTTTTTAACCATTCCAATCGCAGTTTTCCCAAAACGAAACAATTTCCATTTGAATTAAAATGAGTGCCATTTGCATTGTTTTAATTGCGCTTCATGAGATAAAAGAATACGATGACTAGATTAGTATTCGCAGTCGACAATAATATATTTGAAAGTCGGTTGCATTTTTTAAATGTTAAGTTAGTCGAACTGTATTATACGAATAAAGCGTTAATTTTTAAATTACCAGTTGGAGTGGAAATAAAATCATATTTCGTTTCTTATTTTTCAATTAAATGTAATTTTTTTCGCTAGTATTAGAATGGTTCCATTAACCTCTGGTGTTCCTCATGGTACTCATCTGGGACCATTCTGATTCAACTTATTTATTAATGATATAATGTATTGTTTTCAAGATAGCGAAGCTTTGTTATTAGCTAACGACCTCAAAATGTTTCAAAGTAATTAAGAATAATCCAATTGCCTTATTATGCGTTTTCATCGAATCCACCACCCAATACCTTTTGACTACATCAATATTGAAACACCCTATATAGCATATTTAATTCAACTATAGAATCTAAGATTTATTTCATTAAACCAAATATTGTTTAACGAATTTCCATGGTTGTAGTAAGATATAAATCAAGTCGCTATTTCAATAAATGGGGCAATAAATTATGGGAAAAACTTTCAAGTGTTACAATATGTCCCTCACCCCAAGTAAAAGAACCTGGGGTGCCGGCTAATAAATCGACTTCTTATTCTCGCCTGTCTCCTACCATACGCGGCCGTATAAGTGTAAAATATTGAGACCTTGTCATTTTACGATTATTTTGGGGGGCACGACTCCTCCTTTTTTATGAAAAAAAAACCATGTCTGCCTGTTCACTATAAGAGGCAGAGAGGACTTTATTGTAGATTATAGAAATGTCACATTGATGTATAAATTCGAATTTATCGTTTTTTGGGAAGCCTTTGTCGGAACATTTTTTTTTTAACATATTATCTTAATATCTATAATGTTAATACAATAAACAGTTGTATTAAAAAAAACGGTACAGATATTAGAAATTAATTTCCTAAATAAAATAATGTTATCTTCACTTTTTTATTCACCCAAATTAAAGGGTTTCAAAGATGTTTATACATACTATTGTTAGACAATAATAGTCCTTTGTATTTGTTACTAAGTTTATTCTTTTTAATTTTCTAGTGCGAGGAAACCCTCTCCGCAGGTGATATAGGAGTATTTGCTAGTCGTGCTGGACCTAACACCTGCTGGCATCCTGCGTGTTTCAGCTGCACCGTTTGTAGAGAACTGCTCGTCGACCTCATATATTTCTACAGGGAGGGTCGATTGTACTGCGGTCGACATCACGCCGAAACTATCAAACCTCGATGTTCTGCTTGCGACGAGGTATATTTTCTATTACTATAATACATTTTCAAATCTAAATATGTGCAAATTAAGTACTCCATATTATTTTAATCACTTTTAATTATTTTTCATACGTATAATGACTCTTCATATTTAATTAATCGCATACCTAATTTGTTTACAATTTTTAATTCCTAATATTTTTTTAGATAATTCTCGCCGACGAATGCACCGAAGCGGAAGGTCGAGCCTGGCACATGAAACATTTCGCTTGTTCGGAATGCGAACGACAACTTGGTGGTCAAAGATATATTATGAGAGATGGAAGACCTTACTGCTTACATTGTTTTGATGCCATGTTTGCCGAATACTGCGACTCTTGCGGAGAACCAATAGGAGTAGATCAAGGTCAAATGTCACATGAAGGTCAACATTGGCATGCAACGGAGAGCTGTTTTTGTTGTCACACTTGCCATACGTCACTTCTAGGAAGACCTTTTCTTCCCAGAAGAGGAGCTATTTACTGTTCCATAGCATGTAGTAAAGGAGAACCTCCTACACCAAGTGATTCTTCCGGTCCAAACACTAGAGTACCACGTCATCCTATCAAAAATAGACCACCTAGGCCTTCATCACCTAATGAAAGTAGTACACCTCCATTATCGCCTTCGACGAGAAGACATTTGCCTCCTCGATCTCCTACTGCTTCTTCTCCTTCTTCACCTCCAGCTCAATATGTGAACAGATCTCCCACTATTACCAGATCACCTAAAATGGGCCGAAGAGCTTTACAAAGATCTCCAAAACCTGTATCAATACCTAGCACTCCTACATTATCAGATACTGGGACCAACACCTCACAAAACGAACAGTTAAATGAAGAAACAACGCCTAAAGGCTTACCGTCTTCCTCCCCTAGCTGTCGAGGTTTAGACAGGGTATTATTAGAAAGGAATCTAGAACGTCTCTTAACTGAAAGAGGTAGTCAAGGACAATCTTCTGATTTAGAAAAACTACTGTTAGCTAGAGATCGAAGTAGGGAGCCATTACACTTAGCTGATTTAAGTATAGATGAATGGAGTGCTCGAACTGTTTCCGATAGCAAAAAAGAAGAATCTGATAAACAAAGTAGCAATGCTGAAGAAAAAGATTCGAGCACTAGTAATGCCGACCCAGCTCCACAACACGCGTCTTCCATGCCAGAACTTGCTATTCCTGGAGGATCAAGCGATACTGGCAATTCTACAACCCCAGGGTCGCCTACTAAAAAAGGAAAAGGCCCACTTAGTGTTAGATTTCAAGGAGATAACGAAGGTTTTGAAGGAGATGAAAATGACAACGCAAGTTTAGAAGCTTCAAGAAAATTTCCAAGAAGCAAAAGTTATTCCGGTAGATCAAAGCATACAGGCGATAGTCTTCCAAGAAAGGGGAAAAGCAGAAAAGAAACTTGTTCGATTCCGCAACGTGAAAGCAGATCAAGATCCAAGGAAAGAGAAGACGACACCGAAAGTTACTGTTCAACTTGTTCTTCAAGTTCTTCTAGTGACGATCTTGATTATCAGTTACCACCTAGAAGAGCGTATGGTGGTGTTCGAATATCTTATGTTCCTAATGATACACTTGCCATAGCTAGACGAAGACAAGCTACTATTCAAAAATCTCCTAGTAAAAAAGGAATGGCAATTGATGATAAAGATAAAAACTGTGTTATATCGTGATTTTGGACAATTAAACATAGATTATCTTCTTATAGGCGATTAAGAGACTGGTGAGGTGATAAAATTAATTGCTTTTTATTTATTTTCACTTGTACAAATTATGTAAAAATATTAGTAATACAAACCATAGTTTTTTATAATACAAACTTAGCAACGAATTGTAATTATATTACATATAATTTTATCATCTTCCCAGATATCAATATTATTTAAAAAAATATAACTGAATTTTTTCAAAACACCTAATTTCAATGTCATGAAGTCCCGTACAAGTGTTTAAATCTGGATACAAACATAAAATATTGATTTTGATGTGAGTAACAGTTCCAGCTGGAGCATGAAATATGGGTTGAATTCATAGACTAAAACCAGGTCTAAATAGTTGCCTGAGAGAAAGTGCTGGAAATCATTTACCAGTTTCCCGCTTCACCGTTAGAGAGCGCTGTTCACAATTTAAATATAAGAATAAAGTTCATTTCTACAGGACAACCAATCAAGGTTTCAAGTCCTCGACACCTCACAGTTTTTCTAAGATTCTTCTCTTTTAGGTACTCTAGTCCTCTAGATCTCCAATTCTCAGATTTTGTGAGATTGTTTCTACCTCTCCCATGCACAACCGACCAATAGATGCATCCCTATATATTCCCATGGTTAAATTAGATTTTATGAGGTGGCTAATCGACCTCTTCAGATCTATTATGGTCCTCTGAATTTAGATTACATTCTCCAGCCCTCGCAGTGGCATAGAATGCTCCTTGCAGTTTCCTCCTCTAGGTGACAGAATCTTCACATTGCTTCGTCTGTCAACCCACTACGGCTTTGACAGTTTTCCTATATTTGTTTACCAGGACCCGGATTTTTGAACGTTCGACTATTCGCGAGAACGTCGAATGGATTTTTTTCGTACGAATGATTTCATACGAATCAAACGTTACTCGAAAGTTCAATAGCAATATCTTCCAAACACACTGGCGAACTGCTTTGTAGATCTTATGTGTCATTTTTTAGGTGATGTGTACTGTAGAGTAGTTTAAAAAGCAGCTGCGTTCACTTTTGTGCAGTAGTAGGTATTATTAAAAAACTTAAGTATAATGATTGTTATGATCTACACGCTACAGCCTCAGATTGTGTATTTTTTTCTGACATTCTGCGCAAGACTCTATTCGCATACTCCCATGTGGGACTCATACGACTGATAAATTCATTCGTTTGCAAGTCGAACATTCGAGATTTCGAAGATACTGCTCGAACATAACAAATCCACTCCCATCACATGAAATACGTGGTAGCATTTGGTCGAACGTTCAAAGATACGGGTCCTGGTCTGCCGTAAATGTTGGCGAATGTCCTCTAATAAACAGTTGCGCCTGTCTCTGTCTTGGTGAGATTACCCATTATTCTGGTGATTTCTGTGCCACCCACTTCCTATGCCCATGGTATGCATGTAGGTACTTCCTTAGGATATAGCAGTGACCGGTGAGAGTGATTGAAGAAAAACAGTTTTGAAAACAATCTTTTAAAAAGAATGGAAATAAAGTTCAAATCAAATAAAACCCATTAATTTATGTTATAAAAGCTTGTCGCGAGATTCTCCCTACACATGTAATTCGCTCGCAGAAAATAAATGGATGAACTGCAAATATATTTGCTTTGGTCTGGAAGAAATTTCGACACAACCAAACATACAAAATTAAGAACAAAATGTTCGCTCTTGCACTTTTTTTTTGTGAATACCAAACGGGACAAACATGACATATTTTCGAGAATTTCAGTTTTCAGTTTTCCCTTTTTTCTTAACGAATTAAACAATTGCCAAATAGTGTATGTAAAATGCAATATTTATTCAGGGTATATAATGTCCAAACAAAATTAGATGCCTTGATATATCTTATGTATTTAAGCTTTAACATGTACCTATATTATTATATTATGTGCAATATATACACTGAGTCTAGAGTAAGAAGTTATTTATATCATAGTGACAAAATCATTTATATAACAAACTATAATAGATTATTTTCAGTATTTGGACATTGTAATATTCCATCCATAATACACATACACACATTATACAAAGTTACACCAAGCTATGTATTGTTATTATACAGATTGTAACAAAAAGATTGGTCATTAATTATACCACTTAATCTGGGGTCAAAAATAGGTAACAACTTCACCTATGTACAAAAGTACACTCAGAAAAAATTACAAGGTGATGAAGTAGATACTTTAACATTGCTCTTGAGCGTGTTAGAATATAATGGGTAATAAAGCCTGGGTGTGAGAAATAATGGTTTCTTTTTATTTTTAGGTTTTTGAAAGGGGTTACTGCCTTATGGACCCCCCACTTTTTTGTAGCATCAAATGTACTTATTGTTTATTGATATTTGTTTGTAAAATGTTTGTATTAGAAAGCCTCTTGTTTGAATGATAACTTGAAAAAATGAAATGTAAATTGCTTCAACAATTGACAGGTGTTAAAACGATCTCCTTCTTCCTGTATTCACACTCTACGCAGTTTTTCTAATGAAAATTGAATTCTATGAAAATTTTAATTGTTTGGTCGATATATTCACTTTTAATATTTTTAAGTACCTAATCATTAAAATAAGTGGCGGTATAGTCTAGACCACATGCTTTATGAACAAAGAGTATAAGACAAAAAAGTTTTAAAACAAATGTTGCATTCCTTTGACGTTCGATTTTTGATTAGACTTAATGCTCCAAAAATGTTTGGGTATCCAAAGAGTGATGATTTCTTTTACAAAACTGCTGAAAGAGAAAAAAATTGTTGCTTTTATATCCAGGTTTTATTATCGATTATGAACAATGAACATTATTGAAGATAATCTAGAATATTTTGCATTCCTTCAATATTCGAGACTTTGTGAATACATTGCAACCGTGTGTTTTATATTTTGTACAAACTAGAATATTATATTATTTGTTTAACTTGGATCAGGAGAAAACAGCATACTTTACCCTTGCTATTCTATGAAAATTAAAATTGTCGTTTGTTATTCCAATTATAAAGCATTCAATTGATCTCTTACTTCTCAACAACTGATAAAAATGTCCACAGATACATTCTAGATATAGCAATTAAAATTAAACGCAACAATCTACAAGGTGTCCTCGAATGGCGTTACCTATTCAACAAGTATAGGTTCTTAAATACGGTAAAGTGTAGTAGTTTGCTTTCAACATATTTCGTAAACTTTCAGGATTAAGAAATTTTGAGGCTCTCTCCGCTCTTGTGAAAACATCGACTAAAAATTAGGTATTTCAGTGAGATGTGGAATTAATGATGCAAGGGCGTTTTGGAGTGTAACCAACCATAATCATCAAATCCATAATAAATTAATTTTCAAGTTTTTTTTTTCAGAATTTTGTTACTTGTTCAACTTCTTCGCAATGTTTTCAACACGTTCACAGTTCGGGGTTGTTGAACTATTTTACTATTTGACAAAATAGAGAGAGGAAAATCCTAAATAAAAATTATAGAGCTGGACCGTGGGTTCGTCATACATGTTTTCATTCCTCTGGACGAGGAAACGTATTATACTGCTAAAATCTTGGAAATATCAATTAATTATCTTCTGTATGTTCTTTGTGGTGTATTCATTATTCTTTTTGTTAATTATTTTGTGAAATTAAACCACACACAATTGGAAATGCAGAATTTTTACGTGAAAAGTATATACAATGGACTAGTCGTAATATTCTCCCCCTTAATGGCCCTGATGCGGAGGATGTCCATAGTGACCGCCATCGTGGTGAAAATTGTGGATGTAATGATCACTCCCGTTTTCATCCATACGATTTCTCGGCGGTTCTGGAACTATATCTCGTTTTTCGAGTGGAATTATCGACTCTCCGTGTCCGCTTTTTGCGATTTTCGGTTTTTCTTCAGGCGATTTCCTTGATATTTCCTTAGATTCTGAGCTCCTGGGGATTTCTCCATCCTCTACGACTACAGCTTTTCGCCTTCCGCGTCTTCCTCACTTCCTTCCTTTACGCCTTTTTCGGCTCCGTACTTGTATTGTGTTCCAGATCAGAGCTTCTATAGTTAAAATACTACTACATTTCCTTCCTCTCCTTTCACGTCCCCTTCGGCTTCTACCTCTCCATCCTCTCCTGCGTAATTCCTTGATAGGTGGAGATCTACTTTTTGCCAGCTTAAGCAATGATAATCCTTTCGAAAGTCTCCTCCTGTCTCGTTTACTCCTTTACTTCGTCCTCTTACCTTCGTCCTTTTACCTCTTCTTCGCAACCAGGTAATAGGAAGACCTCCTTCTTCCAGCATCCTAAAATTTTTAAATATGGCAGAGTCCTTATTAGAACCAAGACCTAGAATAAATTTTCCGCCGAGTGAATTTATTATTCACATCTCCCGGTTCAAGATGAACATTTGATAACATAATATATATTGTAAACCATATTTGTATACATGAACATTGTATATTGTAAATAATGAAAATTTCTTAATAAAGACGTGACGTATATTAGTAAGTTTGAATTGAACTCCCCTTTTTAGTACAGTAGCCGATGATAGAGATCAAGTGGAAAAGTGGAAAAATGTAGTTGGGTTACCCATTGATAGATGGCGGTAGCTACGCCGTCTGCACACATTTACAAGTCTAAGCTCTGTAAGTAAGTCATCGAAAGGGTAGGAAATAAGTGGGGCGGGCGGGTATAGACAAACACATCTCCAATAACCAAGTCGCTTTTAATGTGCATTATTTTATTGAGGAAAACCCAACTCTTCTGGTGTAAAAAGACAGTTTTGTTGAGTTCGTAAAGTGGAAAAATGTAGTGGGGCTAACCATTGGTAGATGGCGGTAGCTACGCCGTCTGCACACATTTATATGTCTAAGCTATGTAAGTCAGTCATCGAAAGGGTGGGAAAGAAGTGGGGCCGGCGGGTATAGACAAACACATCTCCAATAACCAAGTCGCTTTTAATACGCATTATTTTATTGAGGAAAACCCAACTCTTTTGGTGTAAAAAGACAGTTTTGTTGAGTTCGTAAAGTGGAAAAATGTAGTTGGGCTACCCATTGGTAGATGGCGGTAGCTACGCCAAACACATCTCCGATAACCAAGTCGCTTTTAATGTGCATTATTTTATTGAGGAAAACCCAACTCTTCTGGTGTAAAAAGACAGTTTTGTTGGGTTCGTAAAGTGGAAAAATGTAGTTGGGCTACCCATTGATAGATGGCGGTAGCTACGCCGTCTGCACACATTTACAAGTCTAAGCTACGTAAGTAAGACATCGAAAGGGTGGGAAAGCAGTGGGGAGGGCGGGTATAGACAAACACATCTCCAATAATCAAGTCGCTTTTAATGTGCATTATTTTATTGAGGAAAACCCAACTCTTTTGGTGTAAAAAGACAGTTTTGTTGAGTTCGTAAAGTGGAAAAATGTAGTTGGGCTACCCATTGGTAGATGGCGGTAGCTACGCCGTCTGCACACATTTACAAGTCTAAGCTATGTAAGTAAGACATCGAAAGGGTGGGAAAGAAGTGGGGTTGGCGGGTATAGACAAACACATCTCCAATAACCAAGTCGCTTTTAATGTGCATTATTTTATTGAGGAAAACCCAACTCTTTTGGTGTAAAAAGACAGTTTTGTTGAGTTCGTAAAGTGGAAAAATGTAGTTGGGCTACCCATTGGTAGATGGCGGTAGCTACGCCGTCTGCACACATTTACAAGTCTAAGCTATGTAAGTAAGACATCGAAAGGGTGGGAAAGGAGTGGGGTGGGCGGGTATAGACAAACATATCTCCAATAACCAAGTCGCTTTTAATGTGCATTATTTTATTGAGGAAAACCCAACTCTTTTGGTGTAAAAAGACAGTTTTGTTGAGTTCGTAAAGTGGAAAAATGTAGTTGGGCTACCCATTGGTAGATGGCGGTAGCTACGCCGTCTGCACACATTTACAAGTCTAAGCTATGTAAGTAAGACATCGAAAGGGTGGGAAAGAAGTGGGGCTGGCGGGTATAGACAAACACATCTCCAATAACCAAGTCGCTTTTAATGTGCATTATTTTATTGAGGAAAACCCAACTCTTTTGGTGTAAAAAGACAGTTTTGTTGAGTTCGTAAAGTGGAAAAATGTAGTTGGGCTACCCATTGGTAGATGGCGGTAGCTACGCCGTCTGCACACATTTACAAGTCTAAGCTATGTAAGTAAGACATCGAAAGGGTGGGAAAGAAGTGGGGTTGGCGGGTATAGACAAACACATCTCCAATAACCAAGTCGCTTTTAATGTGCATTATTTTATTGAGGAAAACCCAACTCTTTTGGTGTAAAAAGACAGTATTGTTGAGTTCGTAAAGTGGAAAAATGTAGTTGGGCTACCCATTGATAGATGGCGGTAGCTACGCCGTCTGCACACATTTACAAGTCTAAGCTATGTAAGTAAGTCATCGAAAGGGTGGGAAAGAAGTGGGGCGGGCGGGTATAGACAAACACATCTCCAATAACCAAGTCGCTTTTAATGTGCATTATTTTATTGAGGAAAACCCAACTCTTTTGGTGTAAAAAGACAGTTTTGTTGAGTTCGTAAAGTGGAAAAATGTAGTTGGGCTACCCATTGGTAGATGGCGGTAGCTACGCCGTCTGCACACATTTACAAGTCTAAGCTATGTAAGTAAGACATCGAAAGGGTGGGAAAGAAGTGGGGTCGGCGGGTATAGACAAACACATCTCCAATAACCAAGTCGCTTTTAATGTGCATTATTTTATTGAGGAAAACCCAACTCTTTTGGTGTAAAAAGACAGTATTGTTGAGTTCGTATAGTGGAAAAATGTAGTTGGGCTACCCATTGATAGATGGCGGTAGCTACGCCGTCTGCACACATTTACAAGTCTAAGCTATGTAAGTAAGACATCGAAAGGGTGGGAAAGAAGTGGGGCGGGCGGGTATAGACAAACATATCTCCAATAACCAAGTCGCTTTTAATGTGCATTATTTTATTGAGGAAAACCCAACTCTTTTGGTGTAAAAAGACAGTTTTGTTGAGTTCGTAAAGTGGAAAAATGTAGTTGGGCTACCCATTGATAGATGGCGGTAGCTACGCCGTCTGCACACATTTACAAGTCTAAGCTATGTAAGTAAGACATCGAAAGGGTGGGAAAGAAGTGGGGCGGGCGGGTATAGACAAACACATCTCCAATAACCAAGTCGCTTTTAATGTGCATTATTTTATTGAGGAAAACCCAACTCTTTTGGTGTAAAAAGACAGTTTTGTTGAGTTCGTAAAGTGGAAAAATGTAGTTGTGCTACCCATTGATAGATGGCGGTAGCTACGCCGTCTGCACACATTTACAAGCCTAAGCTAGGTAAGTAAGTCATCGAAAGGGCGGGAAAGCAGTGGGGCGGGCGGGTATAGACAAACACATCTCCAATAACCAAGTCGCTTTTAATGTGCATTATTTTATTGAGGAAAACCCAACTCTTTTGGTGTAAAAAGACAGTTTTGTTGAGTTCGTAAAGTGGAAAAATGTAGTTGGGCTACCCATTGATAGATGGCGGTAGCTACGCCGTCTGCACACATTTACAAGTCTAAGCTATGTAAGTAAGACATCGAAAGGGTGGGAAAGAAGTGGGGCGGGCGGGTATAGACAAACACATCTCCAATAACCAAGTCGCTTTTAATGTGCATTATTTTATTGAGGAAAACCCAACTCTTTTGGTGTAAAAAGACAGTTTTGTTGAGTTCGTAAAGTGGAAAAATGTAGTTGGGCTACCCATTGGTAGATGGCGGTAGCTACGCCGTCTGCACACATTTACAAGTCTAAGCTATGTAAGTAAGACATCGAAAGGGTGGCAAAGAAGTGGGGCGGGCGGGTATAGACAAACACATCTCCAATAACCAAGTCGCTTTTAATGTGCATTATTTTATTGAGGAAAACCCAACTCTTTTGGTGTAAAAAGACAGTTTTGTTGAGTTCGTAAAGTGGAAAAATGTAGTTGGGCTACCCATTGATAGATGGCGGTAGCTACGCCGTCTGCACACATTTACAAGTCTAAGCTATGTAAGTAAGACATCGAAAGGGTGGGAAAGAAGTGGGGCGGGCGGGTATAGACAAACACATCTCCAATAACCAAGTCGCTTTTAATGTGCATTATTTTATTGAGGAAAACCCAACTCTTTTGGTGTAAAAAGACAGTTTTGTTGAGTTCGTAAAGTGGAAAAATGTAGTTGGGCTACCCATTGGTAGATGGCGGTAGCTACGCCGTCTGCACACATTTACAAGTCTAAGCTATGTAAGTAAGTCATCGAAAGGGTGGGAAAGTAGTGGGGCGGGCGGGTATAGACAAACACATCTCCAATAACCAAGTCGCTTTTAATGTGCATTATTTTATTGAGGAAAACCCAACTCTTTTGGTGTAAAAAGACAGTTTTGTTGAGTTCGTAAAGTGGAAAAATGTAGTTGGGCTACCCATTGATAGATGGCGGTAGCTACGCCGTCTGCACACATTTACAAGTCTAAGCTATGTAAGTAAGACATCGAAAGGGTGGGAAAGAAGTGGGGCGGGCGGGTATAGACAAACACATCTCCAATAACCAAGTCGCTTTTAATGTGCATTATTTTATTGAGGAAAACCCAACTCTTTTGGTGTAAAAAGACAGTTTTGTTGAGTTCGTAAAGTGGAAAAATGTAGTTGGGCTACCCATTGGTAGATGGCGGTAGCTACGCCGTCTGCACACATTTACAAGTCTAAGCTATGTAAGTAAGTCATCGAAAGGGTGGGAAAGTAGTGGGGCGGGCGGGTATAGACAAACACATCTCCAATAACCAAGTCGCTTTTAATGTGTATTATTTTATTGAGGAAAACCCAACTCTTTTGGTGTAAAAAGACAGTATTGTTGAGTTCGTAAAGTGGAAAAATGTAGTTGGGCTACCCATTGATAGATGGCGGTAGCTACGCCGTCTGCACACATTTACAAGTCTAAGCTATGTAAGTAAGTCATCGAAAGGGTGGAAAAGGAATGGGGCGGGCGGGTATAGACAAACACATCTCCAATAACCAAGTCGCTTTTAATGTGCATTATTTTATAGACAAACACATCTCCAATAACCAAGTCGCTTTTAATGTGCATTATTTTATTGAGGAAAACCCAACTCTTTTGGTGTAAAAAGACAGTTTTGTTGAGTTCGTAAAGTGGAAAAATGTAGTTGGGCTACCCATTCATAATAATCCATCTAGTCCACAGAAATAACCAAAAAGTCGTTGTCGATAGATAATAGCAAAATGAAAGTGGGCTATAGAAGATCCGTAGAATTAATATTCCAGACTCTATATAAATCCAAGAGGCCACCGTCGTAAACAAACACTAATGCACGACATACGTCCTTCCACATGAAAGATGTCTTGCCATTGACCAAAAATGATCGTTATTGTATAACATGGACGGACGTATGTCGTGCGTTAGTATTTGTTTACATCGGTGGCCTTTTGAATTGGAATAGAGTGTAGAGACTACCAGTAAAAACGTAAAAGTCAACAATTGTAGATTTTTTCATGGTGTAATAGAGATAGAGAAGGAGGTGTGTTACCGCGCACGACCAATCAAAAAACTTCCAGAACGTCGCCATATTGCGCAGAACATGACGGAAATTCGTCTTCCGTGGGAGCACACCTTCTTCTCTATTACACCATGGATTTTTAAAGTTTGAAACAAATAAAAAATGACGTCTTTACATGACGGCAAATGATTGTTGTTCTTAACTTCAAATAATACCTATATTAGCTGTCATCACTTTTTTCACATAAAAGCATCATTTTTTGAGAAAAAATCTACTACTATTCTTTGAGCTTAGGTTGCAGAAAAGCCCATCAGAGTCTACCCAACTACCGCCAAACTTCACGTGTCGCCACTGCATAAGTAAAAATTATCCGGTATTGTTAATTAGATTGAAAAGTTCTTGGTTGAAATTAAAATTAAGGGCTAGTTTGTCGATCAAGAAAGTCACAAAACAAAAATAAAATTTATCAACTTATAAATTAAGCCCCAGAAGTGGTTAGCCAGTATGGGTTGCTATCTATCCTCACGTATATGGGTAGTAGTAAGTAATACATTTTTTTACAACACTTATCTGAAATAACTGACTAAAATCCAGTGCTTCATACAAAATTACACTACTGCTATAATTTTTAAGACTAGAAGTACTCCTGGCAAATTTTGGCAAACATCCGTTGATTATGTCCTACGAAATTCTTTTTATAAATTCCCTTGCGGCGTCTGTTGGTATGATTCTCTGAAAATAATTTAGAAATTAATACATTTTTTGTATGGAAGATGAAATTTATATTCGTCAAAGAAGAAGCCACTCATGTGCGAACACTCCATTTCAGTTCCATTACCATGAATAAAATCAATATTTGACAAATGCTCTTGACAATGTGGCAAGTCAACGTGACGTCATTTGACCGTCGCCCTGAGGTAAACAAGCGTTTTGTATACAGCACCTAGCTTTTTTGATCGTATTGGAGGAGTACATTTGGTTTTGATTTAGTTCTTTTTTTCAAAGTTGCTATATCTGACTGCTTATACGAGGGTTGTCTTTTGAGTCTGTCAACAAATATCAAATGTCAAAATTAACTGTCGTGTTTAGTTAACTTAACGCCAAAGTTGCAGTCTGCTTCGTTTAAAGCTGTTCCTAAACTGACTTTTCAAAGTTGATGAGTCAGTCGAAAAATGTAATTAAGCCAAGAAAATTTTCGCGCAATAAATTTTAACAATTTTCGAAGACAGTTGTCTCAACAAAAATGCCTTGCCTAGTTGGTTTCTGTTTTCGGCAATGAAGCACCACATCAGTCGACAATTTCTCGTTGGTATGGAGAATTTAAACGTGGACGATCCAAGAACAGGTCCACCAGCAACGGCAGTCACCCAAGAAAACGTCGATGCTGTATGTAAGCTGATCCAATAAGATTGACAAGTCATATCATTGGGCATTTCAAAGACCACAATTCAAAAAATTTTACATGAAGGATTATCTGTAAAAAAATTAGTTACTCGTTGGATACCACCGCATCTGTTGACGGAAGAACAGAAAGCAATTACGAGTCAATTAGTGTCAAACAACTCTGGTCCGGTTTAACGGAGGAAACTCAAAAAAATATATACAGTATTGTTAGTGGTGAAGAATCCTGGATTTACTTTAATGAACCCGAAAATAAACGTCAGTCGGCTGTTTGGGTGTTTTAAAAAGGTGGTGTCGACAGTTGTCTCAAATGTAGCAACAATTCCTCTGTAATATTAAAGAACGTTTTAAATTATTGTTTGTTGGACGTAATTGCCGAGTTTCGAAAAACCATCCCCAACGACGAATGACTTCAAAAAACACTAGTGTTTAAAAGTTATCTACTGTTTTTTTCTAGCTCTATATGCAAAATATAAGACAACCCTCGTGATAAAAAGGATAATTAAAACAATACAAAACAACCAAATTACGAATCTAACCAAATCATTGTTCAACCTCAGGGCGACTTGTCAGTTGGTAGACATGCCCTCTATATATACATAATTAAGATATTTTTTACCTGACCTATGCCCGCAATTAATGTAACCAATGATCTCTTTGGTGGTCTACAGTATCGTTTACCTCCTTCTTGGCAACAAAGGTTAGGGAAACAATCCAGCTGTGAATCGCAAGGTTTTGGAAATAGATCGAATAATGCAGGAGGTGGAGGTGTACATTGCATGTATGCAATCAGAGCTCTAATTGCTGGAACAATAAAAATAATCAAAATGTCTAGTTAAAGCCAAAATATTGGTGATAAATTTAATTGCATAACACATTTTTTAAAATTTTTTCTTGGATTGTCAAAAACAGAATATATAAAAAGGAGTTTGCATTAAGAATATAATCAGGAATGCCGGACTAATGTTTGTGTTATTTCTTGAGGAAATTTATTCAATCAGGTACTTACGATCGACCAGTTGCCTTGGTGCAGGTATATTATCCCAAAGTGGTTGTGCAGTCCTGCAGTAACCAACCTTTTCTCCTGACTTCAACGTTTCTGGACAACATATTCGAGGTACACAGTCTTCGTCAGTGGTACATTCTTTAATTTCAAAAATTTCTGCTATGGGCTCCTTTGGGCAAGTTTGCTGGACAAATCCAAAAAGCGTAGCTGAAAAAAATGACATTGGTTTATATATATATAAAGTTTGTTCTAAAATGACTATGTATTTAGAACTAATTTTGTTTGACTTTACAGTTCAATTATAGCAACAGGTGTAAAACTTAAATTTCAATTTTGAAGTAACTCAAAAAGGGCCACCTTTTATTGAAACATCCTGTATATGATAGAGTAATAGCAAACAGGTCTCTGCATGTTAAGGTAAAGTATATAAGCTATAAATATTATTCCGTATAAAACAAATTAATAATTCTTGTCAAAACAGTCAAGTCATTCATTGATTAAATATTTAGGATAACTTACGAGAATGTGTTGGTTCTGGTTTTGGAGGCTTAACACCTTGAATACATCTCTTATCACAGCAAAGAACAGATCTTCCAAATATATCACAATCTTTTTTTGTTGTGCAGGGTAAGGCGAAGAAAGGTTGTGCAACTTCTTTTCCAGGGCACACAAATTTTGTCGATGATGTTTTTGATTTTTCATCGTCTTGGTGAGAAGTCACCTTTTTAGAACTTGTAGTTTCTGTGGTTTCTTTAACTTCTGCTTCTAATTTGTTTCCTGAAATTTAATATATGTTTATTTTTAACAAAATAAACTGGCCAATTGGCTCTTGTCGAAAAGATATAGGACTGAAAACTAACACGCATTAAAAGATATAAATGCAACTATGTCTGCAGATCTTAACTCTGCAGTGATTACGTGTTTTTTTAGACATCAGTCATTGGACCCATAGTCCGTTTTGCGATAAAAGGAAAAACATAATTTAAGGGTTTTGATATCAATGAAGGAGTGAAGCTTATATGACATGAGAAGATCAAATCTCAACAAGAAACCCATAATAGATAATCATTTACAAATTATAGCATATGCAGATTGTGTCACAAAAATAAAAAATATAGGAGCAGGAGCGTCCAGAGAATACCACAAGTGTACAAGTTTGAAGCAGTTACACAACAAGCCAGGACTGTGAACAAATTGTAAAATGGGAAAAGAAGGAGGACTGATACGCCTCAAATAATGCATCAACATGTCTTGGAATTACCCATAATCCGCAAGGATTAAATGGCTTGATGACGAAATCTCCAGTTTGAGAAACCGTCTTTCTTTGTCCACTACCAGGAAATTTGAAACTGTTCACTATTAAAGACTCTTTTCCCTATTGGATTTGGGTGGTTAAATTATATTAAATGAAATCATCTTTTTTTGTAGGTATAAAATTTATACAATCATGCATCCATTCATTGAAGGAGGGATACATGAATTTGTAGGACACGGTAACTGACGCTTTCTGGCATTCTTTCCCAAGTCACCAAACCAAAAAAATTTTAAAAGACCACAATCTACTTTGTCGAAAATTTCGCAAAACCTTCGAGAAATCTTCTGTCCAGCCTCTCTCCGAGGAAAATAATACAAGTCAAGAGTGTTCCTCATGGGAAAAATACGACCTATCCCAAAAACCAAACCAGACGAACAGTCAACGAAAGTTACGTCCAAAAAACGAGTTTTGGGGTAGAGGTGGTTCTTAAATGTGGGTGGTGAAATTTCCAAAAATGCTCTCCAGGCCACCAAGAAACACTTTTTTAGGTTCGGGAGTGGGGGGTGGAATGTAGGAGTGGGTGGGTGTATATTTTGTGGCTTTCGTCACAGATTGAGTATTTTAGAAAAAAAGGATGACTGAGGATATTTTGGGCCCAGGCTCTTTTCCTTATTGGATTTGGGTGGTTAAATTACATTAAGTGAAATAATCTTTTTTATTTGTAGGCATAACATTTATACAATCATGCATCTATGCATTGAAATGTTCAAATATTTAGTTTAACTTACGGGCATGTGTTGATTTTGGTTCTGGTGGCTTGACTCCTTGAGTACATCGTTTATCACAGCAAAGAACGGATTTTCCAAATATATCACAATCCTTCTTCATCGAGCAGGGTAAAGCAAAGGGAGGTTGTCGGACCTCTTTTCCAGGGCATACATACTTTGCTATCGACTTCGATGAAGTTTTTGATTTTTCTGTGGTTGTTTCTTTAACCACTGCATCTAATTTGTTATCTGAAAATCAATTAAGAAAGAATTTATCAATATTGGAGAAAATGTATCTTAATTTATGATAAAAAAAAGTCTGACTAACAGGTCCTTGTCAAAGCCATTACATACCCTGAGTGGCCTGGCCGACTCTTTTAGGGTTTCCAAGCAATCCCAAACGAGTTTGGAATTAATCTGCTTGGAACTGTTTACTTCTTTTATAGCCGCTTGGCATTATTTTCTTAACGGTTTTAGGAGAAAGTATAAGAAGTCCGTGGTATTTAGCTGTTTCAGGAATAGAGAAATTCTGGCACATAATTAGAATTATATATTAAGTTCAATAACTCAGAAAGCCTCTTGTACACAAACAAGAATGTTTTTCCCTGTTGTATAACCTTATATATAGAATTTTTATGCACAAATATTTATTGCCACTCACTTTTTAAATGTCATTTAACAATGTTATTAAAACTAATCGCATTTCTCGCAAGAGCAAGGTTAAACGATGCATAGCGTAACTAATTCATAACTTATGCAACTTCAAGATAAAGGTGGCAAATCGTTTAAATATAATTATCAAGCAATACATTTTTATATTTTTATTTTAGAATTAAATTAAGGATTCAATTCATCGGTTACAAGTTAAAACTGGACATTCCTACAATAAACTGACATGTTTCAATTGTTAATTTAAATCAATCAGAATGTGATTACAAATAATTGCACAGTTCAGGGTGCACCAACAGTACCAACTTACTATTGTTGAGTGGGTTATTATGTGGTTATAGGTACCTATTAATTAATTAACCCACTTCAAAATAATCTGATATCACTTCTATACTTTAAAAAATTCGAACATTTATTGAGAATTCCTGCAATGATATTGGTAAGTTGAAACGAAATACATCGAAACGGACTTTATCTGTCCTAGTTTCCAAGGTACTCATTAACCCTGTACATTTATAGTGTTCTATTATTGACATTATGCAGATGTGTAATAGCATTTTAAATAAATTAAAAATAAATGCTTGGAATTTTACGCAACTTTGATTAGAATTTTTACGAGATCAAGGTTTAGAATGTATGTAGGTAACGTCATTTGAAACTTAATGAGAGTTAAGGCGAATAAACAATTTTATCCAATTATGTTGCATTAAAAGTTACAAAGTAGTTTTCGCAATCGGTAAAATTATGACAACACAACTATTAAATAAGAAAAAAATTAAAAAGTCCAAAGGGGATTGTTACTAAAACTTTCGGGATGTTACAAAACAAACTGCTATCAAGTTTATATATTGGGCAAATATGCTGCTAATATATCTGAACTTGATTTCTTAGCGTTACATTTGGTACAATATGTAGACGCAGTACCTATGCAAAATTGTTTATGACAATCCAACCATCAAGTCTAGACTGGAGTGGTAAAAAGCTGTAAAGATATACAACACAGTATCTCTAGTAAGAATGCCGGTGAATTATGAGCACCTAAAAAAATGAGAAAAATGCTTTTATATTGAGTTTGACCCATTCATAAGTAGTTGTTTATGTATTTGAAAACTATACGAACTTTCTAGCCACCGTAGAGTAGTAATTACCGTGTTCTGCTAGAATATAATGATTACCTATATATTCTTTAACAATGCCAAATTCATTATTTTTAATATCATTAAAAATTTCAATTTACAAACTTATTGTAATTAGCAATCGTAGTTGAACTAAGTGGACGCGAAATAATATAATTAAGGATTATTTAGGCTTTGAAAATAGGAAATTTGCTCAAATAACCAGCAACATAAAAGAAGCCACTACCAAGGCTTTGCTATTGAGTTCAATATATAATTTGTTATTATTTTAAACGAAACTAACTGTTTCTAATCAATTCCACTATTTTTAATGAAAAAATTAATGAAAATTCTAAAAAATTATTGATAATTATTTCGATATTTGATTCGTTACCTAGCAAAATGAATGCCAATGTCATAATCATAAAATTAAAAGTTTTACGTTAGGAGGTAAAAATGTAGTAATGAATCGCTTTGGAACAATTTCTTTAAATTAAATTTCCGAAAAAATCGGGAATAGCATCTCGGAAAATACAAAAAGGTCCAAAGCATACACCTGGGAACAATTCACTGCCTTTTTTTAATGAGCGAAAGTACAAACAACTCGTCAAGTTACAGAGATGAGTATCTAGCGAATATAATCAAAGATTGGGTGTAGAATATGAGCAAAATGGTCGGCTAATACCACAAAAAATACTTATGGAAAAGTACTACAATGAATACACCAGATAAACCAGTCAAAGTATTTTCTTACTAACTTTGCTTAGAGGGACGAAGAGGCGAAAAAATGTATGCAAACTTTTTTATGGCCAACATTCTAAGAAATAAAAAAGCCTAAAAATAAAACTAAGAAAGTTTCAAATATTCAGAAAGTGCATGTTTTTAGTTGATGAAACATTTATATAACATTAAAGTTGTATAAATTAATGCGATATGTTAACTTTCATTTTATACCTACATAACGTTTGTATATATTATTTACCTACCCAATTCAAAAGTAATCTTTTCTTGTCCGGTCACATTAATAATAGAAACACACAGTTGTATCACTAAACTGGCACAGAATACTTTCGATTTCATAATACTTGAGATTCTTGTGCTCTAGATATCCATAAAACATTCTTTTATCCTCGATGTATAGACGATTAATAAGCGCGTCTTGCAATCACCGGCGCGAGTTCAAATCAACAACGGTATGGGGCCATTTGCTTTCATTTAAAACTAAGAGGCTAAGAAGTGGAGGTTGAATACTACATAATGCTCTGGTGAAAAATATTTGATAAGACGTATATAGAGTGTGGTCCAAAAAGTTTTACACAAATAAAGAAATAATTTATATCTTATTATCTTATTTCACAAAAACAAATTTTGATAAACAGCTCTGATTTATAGATATGTGTACATATTTCCAAAATAAGTGTTAAATACGTTCAAACTCTGTTGTGGAGAGTGGAATTTTCATAAAAGTCGTTCACTTATTTTGTGTTGTGGAATGTAAAGTTTAATTATAGGAGATATATATGTGTTCTCTAGCAAATGGAACAATAGGGTACAAGCATAAATTTTGCTATTGGTGGGAATTGACGCTTTATCAGGTCTCCTAACACCTTGCATGCCTATTTTTTTGAAAAAATATAAACTTTACTTTTAAAACGACTTTAAAAATCATAAAATTTGAAAGTCCGCCAAAACGCGCTTTACGTCATAAAGATGGCATTCCCATCCGTTAACGTCACTCCATTTGTTTACGTTCTTATTCGTGTATCACGCTCTGAGTTTTTGTGACCTAATTTGTTTCTGAAATCTTTAAAAATGGATAAAGCCGAAAAAAAAACTTTGTATTCCAAGTATTGCATTGTTCCAGAGTGTAAATCAACGTCTATTAAAACTCCAGACAAAATATTTGTTACTTTACCTGGTGGCGCAAGCAAAAATGCACTTAAGAGAAGGGCATTGTGGTTGCAAGCTATGCGTCGAAACAAAGACGATATTTCGACAAATACTACTGCTTTTGTTTGTGAAGACCATTTTAATGTAAGTTCCTACTTCTATGTTGGTAATTTTTCTTCTTAAATAGTTTGAGGTTATGTACCTATATGTCTAGGAATCAACCTTAAAAACATTATTTTCTTACGACCACACATCAAGTTTCCACTGAAAATGTGCAGAAATATTATTCAACAGAAGTGAAATTTAGTGGATTCCAAGTGGGTACCCAAAGAGCACGATTAGGTCATTTTTGAGTGTATTCGTAAGAAAAATAGTGGAAACGGCTCGTGAGACAGTGACTTTCTTACACTCATGTGATTTCATACCCGTGTAACATTCGTCACTTTCTATACAGGTTATGTAATATTCTATTTTGGTATTACCTATAAAATCCCCTTTTAAAATGATGACAGATGAAAAATCCACATAGAACTCTAGCCTTCTAAAATTAAATGTATGTAGATAATGTGCTACTTTTAAACCGACATCAAGAAATTTTCATTTTAAAAATTTAGAATGTATTTACTTATTTTATATTAACTTAAAAATTAGTTTAAACTGTTTACCGCTGACCTTTCTTCTTTTTTTTTTTGAAGTTGGTTTGATTTTTTTATAAAAAAACAATTGTGTGAACATATACCTACTTAAGTCTCACCTTAAGTTATATTACAAGTACATAGTAAAATATAGAAAGTGTATTCAAGTAAAGCCTTTTCTTAAAATGTTTATAAGTTATTGGTTTCTTACATAGCTCTAAGTCATACTGTTTTTTTTAGCTTGAAGAGGATATGGAAAATTTTGTGCGTTACAAACTAATGGGTGGCAAAGTTTTCTTCAAAAACCATGTTGTTCCTCACAGATTTGAATGCCAAAAAGATAGAAAACGACCAGGAGACATGACTGAACGACCTAGTTCAGTTAAACGAGCAAGAAAAAATCTTGTTGCCACCCTTCTGACCTCTTCGCTTGATAGTTTTCCCTGTTCTCAGGCTGAGTGTTCCAAGGTTGCAGAAAATAATGCAGAAAGATCAAAAACTGACAGGTAGGTCGATCCCTACAAAATCTGTATATAACATTTTTTGATATAACTTATTATTTGACACCCCACCCTGTAGGTGGGGTAGTAGCTATATTATTATTAACTTTAGAAACTTGGTCAAACCGTTCAGTTGTAAAATATTGACCACATAAGTACAGTCTTGTGCATTAATCCGTTGGACAAAAAAGTTATGTACGTTGACATTTTTTAGTTATTCTTTTATGAACACGACCGTACACACCCACACACATACAGCCATTTTCTTATTACTATATTTTTTTTGGTATCAGGGGATCTTAAAAAATATTAAAAAGTTGATAATACCACAAAACCGTTACACATTCCCCATGCCCCAAGCAGCCATCTAGCCCCCAATTTTGCCAACTAACAAACTGGCAACCAAAAAACCAAAAAGGTTTTTGGGCACCTCTTTGCAGAGCCAACTCCCAACTGACCACGTTGTTAGCCAACTAAGACCCATTTTGACCAGCTCAGGCCAACATGGCATCGAAATATGGTTGGTATATATTGTATATAATACATAGTTTAAATCGTACTTACGATAATGCTTCAACTCCTCTTATTTCCTCTGCATTAAGCAGCTGTTTGACTTCATAAATTCAAGCAGCAGAAATGAGTCTACTTTGGGCAAGTTATCAGTTTGTGCTTTTACAAAACCTTCGCTAGTCATATCTTTACTCACAAAATATGAAAGAATTGTCACTGAACACTGAACTAGTAAATAAAATATTTTCTTCTAAAAGTTTTAAAATATCCTCGGAAATATCGAATATTTATGTCCACTTTCCACTTTACGTTGACTTTTAGAAATAAAAAAAAGCACACAAACACGTAATGGTCTCAAACAAACATATAAATGATATTTTTACATCGATGAAGTAATTAATAGTTAATTAAACACAATATAAACACAATATAAACACAAAACTACACAGAAACTAATGCAATACCGGCCATATTGACAAAAGTAAACAAATGGTATGACATCACACGTATCATCGGTAGCGTTCGGAAATCCTCGGGTGGTGGCCGGAAAGTGCATTAAAATTTGAATTTTATTTTAAAATTTGGAAGTAATTTCCAATGGAAACTGGTTTATTTCCTATTATTAGTTATTTTTGATATCAACTTTACTATTACAAATTAATATCTAAGCAAAATATGAAATATGCGTGTACTATTTAAATTTTTAATGAAGATAAGGGAGGTCGAACTTATACGTGGATCACCCTGTATCATGAAGATGAATTGGATATTTCAAAAATAACAAAGAAGTTCGATAACAAAATTATATAATTATTTCATAACAAATCTGAGGAATATCTCTTACTTTTCTGCGTGGGAAGAATTTTATACAACCGTCACCTTTTACGAATTTCCGTGATCGTTTCAAAACTGATTAGCGTATTATAAATAGTTAATTTTAATTGTAAACATATAAATCATAGATAGCATAATACAAATAATGGCTGATGTCGAAGTGTCACACTGCAATGAAGTGGAGTGTTTCCAATTGAATATAGATATGATGTATTCATAATTCAGGAAAAAAAAGTGTGTGTGTCAGGTCCGACGCACAACTGGAGTTTACTTTAAAGGCAAAAATCCTGCCCCTCATTATAATACTTATTGCCAAGATTTTTGCCACAATTAAAAAATGAATGGTTTAACTTTTTGATATAAACTTTAAAATATTGGTCCTACAAAAAAATTATTCTTATTGAAGATAATTCATATACAAATGTCACTATATAACAAATCAAAATTATCACTGTGGCCAGGATTCGAACCCTACGCCTACAATTCATAATTTTCGCAGCCAAACCTCTATACCACTTGGCTACGAAGACATAATAATTTATCAACCAAGCGCGCTGTTCTATATAGACCCTATGATGAATGTAAAAACTGTTTTATCACATAATTAGGAGTTAACCATTATTAGTATATACAGAAATACATAATCTCGAAGTGAAAGGTGTGCAAAGCACGTTGCGCAAAGGAACGTAACGCCTCACTTTTAGATAACACTCGATTTTACTCCTCATAAAATTTTCATACCGCGGGCTAAATATGGAAATCGTTTCTTAGGGAGTAAACTCCAAAAAATTTGTAACTGTAGAAGGAGAAAGCAGTCCAGAATGGTGTCGAAAGTTTTTAAGGTTCAAAATAAAACAATGGCTGCTTAACGAAAAAGAAGCATCTACACTTAGGGTTATACGCCCCAAAGATCATTGAATTAACATTATGCATACATCACTGGACAGGTCCCTCTTCCTCTTTCACTGTTCGCATTTTCTCTTTCTCCCCCTTTGTACTGTTGGGGGCGCCAAGAATGTCGCTCTGTCATTCTTCTACGCGTGGCTTTATTCCCTTGTCCCTCGTTGTTGTTTTGTCGTTCGATGTATGTGTTGCCTTAGTTGAAGACCCGTCATACCTCCTTTTGCAAGACAGACATCACCCAAGTGGTCCCTCGCATCTTTTATTCGAGCTGACCCAGATGTAATCCCTGCTTTTCTCTTGGTGGGAAGTGCATAGGGACTATGTGTCGGGGGTTTCCCTTCACAGAGCTCTTTCTTGTTTGTGTAATTGTTTAAAAATATTTGTAATCAAAACAACAATATTAATAATTATTTAATTAATAGGGAAATGTGAACATTTGTTATAATTTTATTAAGTTCTTCTTTCCTTTCTTCTTTTTTTCTTTCTCATGATTATCAGTTTGTATTTTCTTTTGTTTCTTCGCTACCTTTATACTACTTTCTTCAATGTTTCTTTTACTTTTTGTCTTCTTCTTTTTGTCTCCCACAACTTCCATATTCTCAAAAATATTTTCATATTCTTCATCTACTTCTTCAACATTTTCCGTATCAACTATTTCTTTATTATTATTTTGCTCATCTTGTTCTATGTTTTCTTCTTTTACAACTGGTTTCACCAACAAAGTGGTTAAATTTACTTTCATATATAACTAAAAAAAGATAATTGTGAATAAAAATAAAGAAAAATATTAAAATCCACAAAAAATATAATAAAATCATCCTACATCCAAAATGTCGAGTATGTTTGTTTGTACCAGGTGATTCAATAAGGGTAACGAGGTACCATATCTCAGAAACCCTATGTCTTAGAGTTTAGAGAAAAAAATTTTCATGAGAAAATGTTATTTTTATATTGAATCTACCTTTAATGCTCTATGCATGAAGTCTATATTTTTGAAAATCGGTTCAAGCATATGGAAGTCTTTTTCATGTCAACAAAAGAACACACTCCCCCCACCACTTCAGAATAGGTGATACAGAAAAATGACTTCAACAAAAGTAGTAGAATAAGGACAGTAGTTTATAAAAATGATATTTTTTACCAACCTAAATTGAGAAATATTTAGTAAAAAATCCAATTATATTTTGTAAGTGATAGATTGCGCCATCTAGCGAAAAACTATGGGCTCAAAAACATTTTAAATCATTTTTTAGGAATGATTTTCTCATAAAAATTGCTTTCCCCAAATTCTAGGACATACGGTTTCCGAGATATGGTACCTTGTTATAATATTTAATCACCCGGTACGAAGCTAAAAAACTATTTTAAAAATTCTCTCATATATAGAAAATTACATTTTCAGCGAGTAACATGGACTTTATTTTATTCTCTATGAAAATTACGATCATACAAATTTGCCTGTAAGTCATGATTATATTAAAAGTGTCATTTGAATTATTTCTTACCTTATGCAACAATTCTTTTGTTTCCAAGTGGTGTACCCTCAGATGTCTATCTAAGCTGGTAGAAAAAATATAAGGTTCTAATGGATCACAAACAATATTTGTAACACTTCCAGTGAAAGTTGTAAAGGTTTTTATACACTTTCCAATTTTCATGTCTAATAATTGCATGTATCCTCTAGTCGTTCCTACCAAACATTGCCTAAAATAGAAACACTATAACATCCTAATTCATGCTTAATTCTTAAATACATTACACACTACTTAATTCCGAGGACTCAATGCCCCTGACTAGTGGTACTATACAAATCAATCAATTACATACACCTGCATTATTATATCTTATAATAAATTACCTTTCTCTATAGGCACTAGCAATTGTTGTATAACTTGCTTTTGTTTCCAGGAATTTTACTACAGGTCTTCTTTGTGTTCTATCATCGTATAATAAAACATGTCCTTCTTTTGTGCAACAGCAAGTTAAATGTGGATCTTCAGACAAAAATGTAATGCCTCTTACTGATGTGGGAATTGGTAAATTAAGTTTGTCATGGCCCAACTTGACATAAAAAAATATAATGTTTTCAAATAAAAAAGCATAGAAGCTGGAGAAATGACCTATTATTTTACTAGTGCAATAATGAGTTCTATTATTGTAGAATAGAATAATGTTTATTGCATCTTGAATACAAATTAAATGTATACCTGCAAGAAGTACAATCCTGAATAATGTTAACTAACAAGTATAAACCTAAATAATGTTAACTAAGAAGTACAATCCTGTATAATTTTAACTTAAATACCCAGCTATTGCTGTAAAGAAAAATTCAATAATATACAAATAGATTAGATACCTAACTAAAGAAAAATTCCCTAAAATATTTACTCATTCATTAAGAATGATCTTAATTTGAGAAAATAAAATGAAATAATACTTTAAAATTTCTCAAATTTAGATTATCAATAAAGGAGACAAGATCTGTGATGTTATTGAAATTTCAAAACAGCATCTTATACAGTAGTACCTATATTGGACAAGTTAGAAATATATGTTCCAACATTTCTGTTTGATTCAGATTACAGATAGTGCACATTTCTTGCTGATTAATTTTGTAAGAATGACTATTTAAAAAGTCCTTGTTAAAGGCTTTGTTAAGAAGCTGAATTTGTTTGGTGAAATCTGAATAGGTGTGAGCCACAATAGACTTTTGCGAGTCGCAGTGGAGGGCCTTATAGACCCACTCATCATAAACCTATCCTAACCTCTCATGGTCCAACAATTATATATCGTTAAAAACCTGGATAGTAATAATGTCATTATATCATCATCATGCGGTCTCTCTCTATACTTGAGCGGTAAGTTATGTGATTCTCTTTTGAGTGAAGAGAGATTTGGGATGTTCCAGGTTTCCAAAGTGTTAATTCCAATAAATAATATTTCAACCTGAGATACCTAGTTGTATTGTAAATTCGTTTGAAGCTGCTTTAATCAAATGAAACATATTTTTGGATACCTATCATCACCCATTGAAAGTATCGGTTGCAACCAGGATAGAATCAGTTTGAAGACGAAATGAGCCACTTTGACAATACCAACATCAAGTCTGATCAAAATATCTGGGATCTTTCTAATACATTGACAGGACAGCAGTGCATGAATGTGTTTACAACTATTAAATTATAAAGCTCAATTCTTGACTCCCATGAATTAATCTTAGATTTACTTGTAATGTCAATGACAGCACCAACTTAACATAAAAAATTATGTTTTCAAATAAAAATTAAACAAAAAAAACGTAGGAGCAGTAGAAATAACCAATTACTTATTTTTCTAGTGCAATAATGATGAGAGACAATAATAACACCTTATTATGGGCGTTGTAATCAATTAGGTAGGAATTGTAATTTTAACGCTCATTTAATTTGATGTCTGTCAGTTTTGAAAATTGTATGGCAAAAATGTCTCAAGAATTACAATATAAATTTAGTTATCTTTAGACTTGAAGAAAAAATACCTATAAGCAACCAAACTGGTTTTGACACATCTCAAGGAATTTACTTACTGATTTTGCTTTGAAAATGCATTGTTGCGTTTGTATGTCCCAAAGCTTAAGATCATTATGTTCCCCTCCAGTTCCTATACAATCTCTATTTTCATTACACAATACAGTATTGAGTGTTCCATTTTCTCCTAAATTTACACTGAAATGCTTGTTGCGCTTTCCATTCCATATATTTATAATTCCATCAGAATTTCCAACAATAAGTATTTTTTTCAAATAACTTAGTCCCACCGTACTACCTTTGCCTTCTAAGTCTGTAACTGTTTGCAAATAAGCATTCTCTATAGGATTATATATTTGCACACTTCCATTCTTATAACCAACAAAAATTTTATTTTGTTCTTTATCAAACGTCGAAGCAGTTACTTCTGATGCAAAATCTGGTTTTGCATGTCGTACTTCTTTTGGTTTATCAGTAGTGGCTAAAAATAAGGAGTCTTAAAAACAAGTTCAAAATACTAGTTATATACATTCTTACACAGTAAAAATCCCCTGGCTGTTCCCATAAAACAATTATATCGCGTTAATTCCATTTATTGTGATATATATTCTTAATACTTAAATAATTAAAATGAAACATTTAGATTTCACACTAACACTAAAAATGCTGATTTCAAAAAGAAGGGTTATGTTATTTGTTGTCAATCAGTGGTGCCAATCACAGATCTAAGATCACCCACGTGCCCATAATCACAGAACTAAGCCTGCGTTCCGAATGCAGGTCCCTTTGAAATTTAGGCCGTAAGGTTGGCTACAGATGTTCGAAATTGCATTTGGCGACCACGTAAGGGTTTCGAGCTTAGACAAGGAAAAAGGTTTCGAGCAACGTTCACAAAACATATGTTTTGTGGCAACGTTTGGTTTCGAGTATGGAGGGTAGAAGGAAGGAGCACCATCTGAATGTATTAAAAAGTGTCCATCGAAAGGAAGCAAATTAAGGTGGCGCCATAGTAGCAAGTGGAAAGATTTTAAAAATAGCGCCATGAATTATTAGAGTAAGATACAAAATTAAAAAAGGAAATACTACGTAAATAATTGAGATTTTAAATACTGCATATTTCTCAATTACACAAGTCACGAAAAATACTAAATCTTTCAACCCAGCACACTTCACTCGGTTTATAACCCTAAATTCACATCATTTCCATTAGCTACACGAGCGCCATTTCGGTGAATCTTCGAATTATAATTTGCTGTTTACAGGTGGACACTTTTTCAACTTGTCACCCATACAAGATGGTGCTCCTTCCTTCTACCCTCCATAGTTTCGAGTTGCGTTTCAGTTTTGTAACTGTTGTTTATATGGTCGCCATATGCAATTTCGACCAACTGTAGCCAACCTTACGGCCTAAATTTTAAAGGGACCTTCATTTAGAATGCAGGCCTAGGGCATGTCCACCAACTGACAAGTTGACATTAATGACAGTGGATTCATGCAAGAAAAAATTAAAACTAAAACTAATTTAAAACTAAAACTAAGAAGATAAAACCATGTAATGTAATGTAGATGTTCATGCAAGAAACTAAGAAATTAAGATTTAAATTAAAACTAAGAAAGATGTCCAACTTTCAACTAAGAAATTAATTTCTTCCATGAATTCGAGACAACGCATGCGTCAAGCCCTGGCCACAGATTACCTACTGGTGATTTGTGTGAATTTATTGTTTACATGAGGTTATATTACATGTGTGGAAATACTTTTACAGTTTACAACAATGTTATTTGTAAAAAAGTTGGTTAACGTTTAATTTTATCTTCAGCTATCTGACAGCTCGATTACTATTGGAAGTTTTGACAAATCATTGAAGAAACTGCGCATGTCCAGTTGATTCATTAATTTATGTTGCATGAACAGCTGACTATTCTTAGTTTAAATTTAATCTTAATCTTAAATTAGTTTTAGTTTAGTTGATGTTGCATGAATCCACCTTTAGTTTTAAATTAGTTTTAGTTTTAATTTTTTCTTGCATGAATCCACCTTAATACCTTGACTTTATTAATTCAATTTGCTTCCTAAAGGGGTTTTTCTGAATAAGCCACTATCGAATATCGATAGCGATAGTAACTTGTTGGGACTAAATTATTCGATTGTGCCTTGTTGAAGGTCCGTCAGTTGTCAGTTTCAGTGTTTCAGTTCATAGATAAAGAATATATATTTTCAGTTATAAGATAGGTCAAAAATAAAGATTTACATGTGTGCTGTAAACTGTGGACTTGAAAATTACTAGGTACTATAGATAGCACAATATTACTAAAATGCCGACTACGGTGTACACAGTAGCGGAGAGAATACAACTTGTAAAGTGGTACTTTCAGGGTAATTCGGTAATGGAAACTGTGAAATTATTTATTGATACTTACGCAGATAGACCTGCACCAACCACTACAACAGTTCTGTCAACAATTCGTAGGTTCGAAACTTCGGGGTGTTTTTTTGTACCCTGTAAACAGTGTCATCAAACCGATGAACAAGGAAAGAATAATAGGTATATTGATATTTGCGCTTTTGTTGAAGCTAGTAAACCTTAGATTAGTAGTCTAAGTATTATAGTAAACATTGCTCCAGTAGACAAGTTGCTGTGGAAGTTAATGTGAATGCTCGAACGGTTGAGTGTTATTGCAAGGATTGGGTCCAACAAAACGCTATGGTTTTTTAAAAATGACCAAATCTGTATCACAGCTGTGATTTTGTGGTGTTTTAGGAATAGAACTAATGAGACCCATATCTAATCAACACCGCCATATTAGCAATTGCTTTCCGTACTCGTTTCAGTCAGTGATTTTTTGTATAAAGAAGTAAATTTTTCCAATGATATTGCTAGTTTCTAATAAGTATAATTATATTTTTTAGTTTATTGTCTTCTTGTGCAGTGCTTTCATGTACAAGTAATGCTCCAAGAGATAAAAATAATTCTACAGGAATAACTTTTCACAGGTTAGTGTATGCAACAGTAAACAAATCACAGGATGGTATTCTACTTCTTAGGAATATTTGTTGTGTAAATTAATAATAAATGTCAATTAGATAAAATACGAAGTTAACTATAAATAATGGTGAAACAAGTAGAAAACTTATTGTTATTATAAATAAATTGTCAGTTGTATTGGCAATATATCTTCAAAAATATTTTGCAGATTTCCCGAAAATCTTGAAAGAAGAAATATTTGGATAAACTTTGTCAAAAGAGAAAAATGGGTACCATCTAAACATAGCAGATTATGTTCAAAACATTTTAAGGAGGAACACATTAATAGAACTTCGTTAACTTCTGTACGCTTAAAATATAAGGCGATTCCAACAATTGGTGGTCCTCAGGTAAAAATTTGCTGCATTGTTTACCTAAATGTGAAGTATGATTAAAAGTAACACTTGGAATAAAACTACTTTTTCCCAAGCTTTCAGAGTGTTTGGTTCCTGACCCATACACTAACTATCCCAGTTTATCCTTTCTACCACTTTAGAACCATCTGGAGTAAATGAACCTTGGATTAAACTAAGTACTCTTTCATTACAATGTTTTTTTTTCTTTTAAACCGAATTTGAACTCAAATCCATTACCATGCTTACAATCCATTCTATTATATGACCACATATCTACTTTTTGATAATTAAACAAAGTTCTTACTTGTCTATCATAAGTAAAATACACTCAGGACAAAATAATCGATCCATGCAAATTTCCAATCAAAGTCAATGGGAAACACCTAACATTTTTAATCAATATGGAATCTAAACGAATTAATTAAATTAATGAAGAAAAAAGTTATTTGTAATTGAAATTAATTGATCACTTGCGCAGACCGATTTTTTCCTGTGAGTGTATATTAAATAAAATTTTTAGAATTCGCAATTAACATTGCCAGTGAAACAAGAACAAGATAATCCCTTCATTGAAGAGCAAAAACTTGAAATTGAAGAACATTCTTTGTCAAATACCATTCAAGAAGAAAATTATCAAATATTCAATGAAATAAAAACTGAATGTGTTTCAATAAAAGAGGAGAATGATGAGGATCTACAAGCTAATTATTCACAAAACTGATTAACTGCTAAAAGTATAAACAACCGTATTGACATTTAGGTATGTAAGTGAATTTTATTGTATACTTTCGATAATAAAATAATAAATATTTAACAAACCACTGAATTCATAATAATCCAGGCAATAATGACCATATGAGGATCCTAGCTTACCAAATTCACGTTTTCATGCAATATATACCTAATAATTGTATCTAGCTATCACATGTCTACTATTTAAAAGTTTTGAAAAGTTCCCTATCCCCTAGATACCTATTCTAAATCACATTTTTTGTTTACTTGCTTACCTTTCTAGCATACTCATTCTTTTTTTAGTTGTTTTCAACAAATCAGTTGGAAGAAAAGAAATGTAGACAAAATCCATATAAAAAAGACTACTCTACAATCTTACCAGTTTTGCTTACCAATTTTTCTTATTACCATTACTTTGTTTTTAGTATTTGTTAAAGTGTTCGTTTTTAATTTATACTCATTAAAATAAGATACCAGCAAATTAAAACTGTTTTATTACAAAAATACAATGTTAGATGGTAACTAACTTCTCATGAAATAATCGACAGTGATGGCGGGTTGAAGAACACTGTCATAACTGGAATACTCTCCTTGCTTGTGCTGCTGTTTTTCAGGCACCTAGTAGTGTATACAAAGACTGGCCAATTTTATTTCTTTTATCTACAAGACATATAAATGTCTTGGCACCAAACGTAAACAAAAATACTATAAATTATCAAAAGTGTGGAAAGTAAGCCCGCCCTTAGTATCGTCAAGTAGCCTACGATTTTGAAAATGATAGATCGGTATTTGATGTGATTTTTTAAAAGTGTTTCAATAAGGGAGAATGACGTAAACCAATTATCGCATGTTATGTTGCGACCAATGCCTGAAATAGGAGCAACTGGTCTCTCAACAACACTACTTGCATCATTTTGAACACAATAGGGCCCAGCTGGTTGCTTGCCAATATAAACTTCCAAATTTTGGGTGTACAATGTTTTTGAATCAACCAGTGCAAATATTTGTATCCCATATTTGTTTGCTAATTTAAATTAGGTCCTTTTTATACAAAACATCACGACATACTTAATCTGTATTATTTATTTTCACACCATAATATTATTTTCTAGTTATTTAGGAAAACTTATTGGATGCAATATAAACATAATCGTTTTTAATCATTTGTGCAATAGATACATAGGCTATTATATTTTTAGTTTTCCAAGTGATGTGTATAAGAAAAAGAAATGGTTTGAATTATTGGGAATAAGCGAACGACAACCTTTTCCAAAGCGTCCTGAAATTTCTTCAGAACATTTTGAGTTGACAGATTTCCATTACAATAAAAACACTGGACGAAAATATTTAAATGCTAATGCAAACCCCAGGCCAGTTATTGCAAGGTGGGTGATAAGTATTTGCATTAAATATTTGTTTTCTTTGCTTAATTACAGTTTCCTGTAACAATTGTTATATATAAGCAAAGCTTGTTATCAATAGATGTCAAGGTAATAGTGTCTCAATATTATAACGCCTTACAAATTTGAAAATTACTTTTCAAAGAGCAGACCGTTCACCAAGAACCAACATCTACTTCTTGGGCTATATGCCCCGACAGACAATGAATTACAGTTCAAAGTTATATCCTGAAGATATGCCTTCCCCATTTAACTTTGAACTGTAACTCATTGTCTGTCGGGGCATATAGACCGAGAAGTAGATGTTGGTTCTTGGTGAACGGTCTGTTCTTTGAAAAGTAATTTTCAAATTTGTAAGGCGTTATAATAGTGAGACACTACTACCTTGACATCAATTTTTTTTCTATTATAATATCAATTTCTGATAGTAAAAACTGAGGTCAGAATATTATTTTTATTAAAAATTATTGTTAATTTCATTATTATTATATTACAAAATGACTGCCTACATATAGTTTTTTATACCTGGTAAATTATTTACAGCAAATTATATATAACCAGTTTTTTATTGAATGAATTTATTGTTTTATTTCAAAGATTTTCATCCCATATAATTTCCTTGAAAAAACCTATTTAAACATTCAATTGTTTTCAAATTTCTAATTATATCGCTCAATAAAGTAAAACTAAAAATTTTTTAATAGAACATTTATTTAATTTCTTTCTTTACTACGTCTATGGCCGACAGCTTCTCCCCACTCTTTGAAAGTCATTCATGAAAACAGTCTGAGCCATATTTTTGCGATCTAGCGTCTTTAAGCGGATTAACAGTGTAGCATAAGCGTGACCTCATAACGGTGACGTCACGCTTAACTTCGCAAAAATGGAAATATCTAGCGATATTGTGACATATGACAACGACATTTCTCTCACGACACATACATAAAAAAAAAAGTAAAATTAATACCTATTTGGAGGTACCAGCCGTTTTAGTAACTTAACGTATGCGGCTTCTTGAACCATCTGAACCCGCATGAAAAAAATTAGGTTATGACCTTTGTCATGTCAAATGCTTGACATATTTCTTATTGCATTGGCGTAGTGACTTGAAATTTCATATTATCAGTGGCGGTTTGTAATAATACAAATTCATTTTATGAAATTCATAAAATTCTAAAGATGTTGACATAATAAAAGAATATAAAAGAAGCGCACTAATTTTAAAAACATTGTTTTATTAACTAGATACATAGTTTTCTTAAAAAAATAAGGCAATTCAGAGTTCGATTAAGTACAAATTCTAGATTTTAAAAAAATGACAACGTGATCTTCAAGGCAAAGTTTAATTAGTTTCTAAATCAGAATAACTTTCGGAAAGTGATAGTTCATTCATTGGATACAGAGATCACCATAGGTTCGATGTTTAGTAGGTCCAGTTTGTTTTCTACTTCCCATGCTTCAGAAATAATTTTCTCTGTACGATTTATGTAATTCCGCCAGTGTTGCTCCGGTACATTTTTTACAACGTCATTCCATACTTTTAAGACTTCAGTAGGTGACCTTGCAGTTTTCGTAATAGCTTGGTCATAATGCCTTTTAGTTTCTGACCATACCATTTCGATGGCATTAAAATGGCAATGATAGGGTGGTAGCCTGAGAACACAATGACCATGCTCGGCAGCGTATTTGTCTAAATGATAATTTTTTTTCTGGCAAAACTTGCTTTTCAATTATATTCCAAACAGCATCCTTTAAAATGTGATCTGGAAAAGGAATATTCTTTTTTTTGAGCCATTCTAACATGCGTCTTTTACTCCAACTTTTTCTTGGGATTTCTTCATCCAGGCGACTGTGATACGTTGCGTTATCCATTATAATTAACGATGGTTCTTCCAAGTTTACAATTAGTTGCTGTTTAAACCAATTTTCAAAATTTTCGGTGTTCATGTTTTCATGGTAATCGCCTGTTTTTTTATTGCATTTAAAAATAAGCGATGCATTTGCCACAAAACCTTTTTTATTACCGGCATGAACAATTACATATCGTGTCCCACTTCCAGTTATTTTTAAATCACTGTGTTTAGTACCATCTTGCCACATTCTTCTATCCCCGCTTTTACTAAAAACCCATGTCTCATCCAGAAAAACAGGTGTAAAGAGCTTTTCGCTTTTAGCAGCATGGTATTTGTTCAAAAATAATATTCTTTTTAATCTGACTGCAGGCATTTCCAATAAATGTTTTCTTCCATCCTGTTTTTTGAAATGAAAACCCATTTTTTAAATTCCCAAATATAAGGAACCTTTGGAAATCTTAGTTTCTGGAGACTCTTCGATAAATTGCCGTAAAATAGTTTCTACTGTGATTTTATCCTTTCGCGCATACATTTTATAAATTACTTCCCTCAAACAATGCAGGGTATTTTTTGTAATTCGGGTTTTGCTCCGGGAAACGCTTGCAGACATATTTCTTCTAAATTCGAAATCTGTAGCTCTGTTTGGTTTTTCAAGATTATATAATGTGCTTTCTGGAACTTTTAGTGCTTCGGAAGCATTTTGAATTGCCTTAAATCGAGATCCTAAATCGTTTTGAAAATAGTTTACTACATTAAGCATATTAAGTTTTTTGGATTCATCAGAATATCGCATTTTTATATCTTATTTTGCGTTATGACATTAACATGAAATCAAAATTTGACGTAACTTCAAAAACGTGACATCTAATAAATTAGTTACGACGTTCATTTTTGTTGGTAATTTTTTGTTTCAACCGATTTATTAATAATAAATAAGGATGGTCTTATTCTAAATGGGTATAAAATTTACTATACTTTACTTTGTTCATTTTTTTTCTGAAATTCTGAATCTGTAGTAAGCAAAATAATATTAATATACCTAATAATATTGATTTTGTTAAAATTTGTGATCTTACAATTTAGAATGAAAAGGAGGAGAGACTCTTAAGAAGCTCTCAAGAAGAATAAAAAGTTTGCAAATAATTTCTTCAATTCTAAGAGACTATCACATCAGATCAATTTATGAGGAAGAATGGATAAGCCGTTATTTAAATCATGACTTTTATATTTCATTTCGAATGTCTAAAGAAACATTTTATGAACTTTTGAAAGTCCATTGGTCCACTCTCTATCAATTTATTCTGTCAATGCTGTCAATTGAATGACGCACAACACCAGAACCGCTTCAAAGTTTTCTGGCGCACTAACGACCACGCCAGTTTCCGCTTCAAGCATTTTTAAGCGTGACGTCATTACTTAAAGACGGTAGATCGCAAAAATATGGCTCTGGCGATAGAATCTTAGCCGTTTTTTCGGATAGTTTTATGAATGACTTGCGGACTCTATTTGTAGCTATACTCTAATGTTCAGATGATTTAAACAGAAAGAGTGAAGAGCAAAAGACACCAAAGCTTTATGAAAAATCGCAAAAATAATACCTTGACTATTAATTCAATTTGCTTCCTTTACTGCTTTTGGCATGGGTTTTTCTGAATAAGCCACTATCGAATATCGATAGTAACTTGCTGGGAATAAATCATTCGATTGTGCCTTGTTGATGGTCCGTGGTCCGTCAGTTGTCAGTTTCAGCAAAGAATGTTTTCAGTTATAGGTTAGATCAATTATCTCTGGGTTAGATCAAAAATAAAGATTTACGCGCGTGCATATCTCTAAGTTTAAGGGTAAACCTGTAGACTGTGGACTTGAAAATTACTAGGTAGCACAATATTACAAAAATGCCGCCTCCGGTGTACACAGTAGCGGAGAGAATACAACTTGTAAAGTGGTACTTTCTGGGTAATTCGGCAAGGGAAACAGTGAAACTATTTATTGTTGCTTATGCAGATAGACCTGCACCAAGCACTACAACAGTTCATGGAATAATTAGTCGTTTCGAAACTTGGGGGTGTGTTGTACCCTGTAAACAGTGTCATCAACATCAACCCAATGAACAACGAAAGAATAATAGGTATATTGATATTTGCGCTTTTGTTGAAGCTAGTAAACATTGCTCCAGTAGACAACTTGCTGCGGAAATTAATGTGAATACTCTAACTGTTCTGAGTGTTATTGGAAGGAATGGGTCCAACAAAACGCTATGGTCATTTAAAAATGACCAAATCTGTATCATAGCTGTGATTTTGTGGTGTTTTAGGAATAGAACTAATGAGACCCATATCTTATCAACACCGCCATATTTGCAATTGCTTTCCGTCCTCGTTTCAGTCAGTGATTTTTTGTATAAAGAATTAAATTTTTCCAATGATTTTGCTAGTTTCTATTAAGTATAATTATATTTTTTAGTTTAGTGCCTTCTTGTGCAGTGCATTCATGTACAAGTGATGCTCGAAGAGATAAAAAGAATTCTACAGGAATAACTTTTCACAGGTTAGTGTATGCAACAGTAAAAAATATTATATCACAGGATGGTATTCTACTTCTTAGGAATATGGTTTGTGTAAATTAATAATAGATGTCAATTAGATAAAATACAAAGTTAACTATAAATAATGGTGAAACAAGTAGAAAACTCATTGTTATTATAAATAAATTGTCGGTTTTATTGGCAATATATATCTTCAAAAATATTTTGCAGATTTCCCGAAAATCTTGAAAGAAGAAATATTTGGATAAACTTTGTCAAAAGAGAAAAATGGGTACCATCTACAACTAGCAAATTATGTTCAAAACATTTTAAGGAGGAATACATTAATAGAACATTAACTTCTGTAAGCTTAAGATATAAGGCAATTCCGACAATCGGTGGTCCGCAGGTATAAATTGCTGCATTGTTTACCTAAATGTGAAGTATGATTAAAAGTAACACTTGGAATAAAACTACTTTTTCCCAAGCTTTCAGAGTGTTTGGCTCCTGGCCCATACACTAACTATCCCAGTTTATCTTTTCTATCACTTTAGAACCATCTGGAGTAAGATAAACCTTGGATTAAACTAAGTACTCTATCATTACAATGTTTTTTTTTCTTTTAAACCGAATTTGAACTCAAATCCATTACCATGCATACAATCCATTCTATTATATTACCACATTTCTACTTTTTGATAATTAAACAAAGTTCTTACTTGTCTATCATAAGTAAAATACACTCAGGACTAAATAATCGATCCATGCAAATTTCCAATCAAAGTTAATGGGAAACATCTAACATTTTGATTTAATATAGAATCTAAACGAATTAATTAAATTAATGAAGAAAAAAGTTATTTGCAATTGGAATTAATTGATAATTTGCATAGATCGATTTTTTTCCTGCGAGTGTGTATTAAATAAAATTTTTAGAATTCGCAATTAACATTGCCAGTGAAACAAGAACAAGATAATCCCTTTATTGAGGAGCAGAAACTTGAAATCGAAGAACATTCTTTGTCAAATACAATTGAAGAAGAAAATGATCAAATATGCAACGAAATAAAAACTGAATTTGTTTCAATAAAAGAGGAGAATGATGAGGATCTACAAGCTGATTATTTACAAAACTGATTAACTGCTAAAAGTATAAACAACCGTATTGACATTTAGGAATGTAAGTGAATTTTATTGTATACTTTTGATAAATAAAATAATAATTATTCAACAAACCAGTGAATTCATGTTAATCCAGGCAATAATGACCACATGTTCTGCTGTTCTTCAGGCACCCAGTAGTTTATACAAAGACTGGCCCATTTTATTTCTTTTATCTACAAGACATGTAAATGTCTTGGCACCAAACGTAAACAAAAATACTAGAAATTATTAAAAGTGTGGAAAGTTAGCTTGCCCTTAGTAACGACTTTGAAAATGATAGATCGGTGTTTGGTAGGATTTTGCAGTCGTGTTTCTGGTTTTTGACAGCTAACCTCGAAACTGATTTTCCCTTCAGTGGTGACATACTTGGTTAGCGCGAAAACGGAGACGCCGGTCTGATAGACCGAAGCTAATTTTTTTTTATCGAATTTTCACTTTTTACTATGAATATTATGTTTTCAATAAAACAGCAGATAATTACAAAATTGGCTAAATTTTTAGGACAAGTAGTGACGTATGGTCTGAGGCACCATACGTATACTTTCGTATTATAAAATTTGTAAGGCATACTGGCGCACTACTCGGTAAAACACACTGCTAACACACGAACGAACACATATTCGGAGTGGCGCGCGGCTCTCCCACCCTGTACAAATAATACAGAGCGAATTGAATCGTTGCGGTAGGTCAGACCATAGAGTCACCACTGACGGGTTTTAACGATTGAAATCCTCTTTGTTGTTACCGTTATATTATTTGTTTTTGTTCCGCTTTTGAAAATTCTGACTTAATTTTCTTCCAATAATTAATGGCCTCAAATCAAGCAGAAGCATAGAAGATATTCATAAAATAAATCTAACCACAAAAACAAAACGATGAGCTGAGATTCACCAGTACGTTTTTTTTGAACCTCAACTCTTGGTTAAAATTAATGTTTGGTTATTTTCGAGCAGGGTGATGTGATCAGAATAACTATTTTATGTTGTTAATTAAAAATAACTCTATTTCCGAAAAAAGGTAGCAATTATGGCTAACAAAAATATTAAAATGAAAAAATCAAGCTAATTTTACAAAAATCGAGAATTATCAAAATGAAACTTCTTCTTCAAGCCCAGAATACTCTGTTTTAGTATTTCATTGGTCATTTTCATTCCTATTCACACATAGAGGGCAGAGAGTTTTCGCGTGTCTTAGACAAATAAATTTCGTGCATATTTGACACCTGTATTTAGTTTTGTTGTCCTTCTGACAGAAGTCGCATCTTTTTCTCTTACCAGGTGTTTGTAGAACGTCTACGACATCTAAGGGACTTATACCGGGCATTTATTCCAGATACATTCATTAGGGGAAAAAAATGACCTAGGGCCAACGACGTGTATTTCGGGATACATCATAGGTAGCGCAAAATTTGTCTACAGTATCAACTCCGCCCTTGGTAGAGTTGTAGAAAGTGATAATTTCAGGTTTGTGTTGATCCCCAGTTGTAGAATCTATGGTGTTGTCATGGTGCATGCTGGAAGCTAAAATGACATTTTTACCCTTTTTAGGTACATATGAAACAATAGTACAGTCCTCTTGATAGCCAAAGAGGCTTGTTGTAACTGGTCGATGTTTCGTATTTACAAACTCAATGGGCAATGCACTCTTATTTTTCCTGACCGTTCCAACAACCGTCAAATTGTGATTTTTTAAAAGTGTTTCAATAAGGGGGAATGACGTGAACCAATTATCGCATGTTACGTTGCGACCAGTGCCTGAAATATAGGAGCAACTAGTCTCTCAACAACACTACTTGCATCATTTTGAACACAATATGGCCCAGCTGGTTGCTTTCCAATATAAACTTCCAAATGTTTTTGAATCAACCAGCGCAAATATTTGTGTCCCATATTTGTTGGGCTTATTTGGGATATATACTGTTTGAATCCGCATCGTCCCCTAAAGGCTTCCAACTTTTCATCAATTGTTGTGTACTCGCTAAGCGTGTAGTTTCTTTTATAATCTTGCACCACGATATCGTATAGGCGCCAATTTGTTGACCACTTTCGCTGTTCTCTTGAATCTTTATCGTCAAAACGCAAGTATCGTAGCAAAAATAAAAATCGCTCTTTGGACATGGCCAGCCAGAACCTCTCAACGCTGGTACCTTTTCTGTCCCACAGTTCCTCAACGTTGAGACGACTACTCCGTAAACAACCAGCCAAATATAACAAACCGAGAAAAGCTTTTATTTCAACGAGATCAGTGGGTTTTACATCCCTGGCTCTTGAAAATCTTTGGGATACGGAATTGATTGTATTGTTAGAATTTTCGACAATACGTTCCAAAACTTCAGCAGAAAAACATAATCCCCAACATTCCACTGGAGACTTTGCATTTTTCCTGGAAGGTAAATAACAATGTTAGATCGTCGTGTTCTAATTTTCTTGTTAGGAACATGTTTCTTCCACACCGTTTGCCCTTCTTTGCCGATAAAACAGGGCATTCGAGGTTGTCTATTCGGAGTTTGGACTTCACCGTCGTCATCATTAGATTGTTCCGTATCGGTGTTTTCAAACCCTTCCTTAGTGGCATCGTCCTCCAAGTCCGATTCATCATCAACAACTCTTCTTCCACATCTACTTCTTCAAGCAGTCGAAGTAAACGTTCCTGCTCTCTTTCAATCCATCTAAAATATTAATTACAATTTTCATGACCAAATGTCTCTAAGAATTGCTGTATATTACCTTTTATCACAAAACAAACCACAACATTTAAAGTTCTGCAACAGTTGCGTCACCACTCGCGCCGGGTCTAACAGACTTTATATCGAGTTTTACAAAATATTCGAAGGCCAACCTACTCGACGCTTTGGCGTGTGAAACTATGTCTAAAAATGGAAGCTATGCGATGTAGAGCTACAAAATGCGCCTGCAAAATTGAAGCGTTGGGTTTGTAAGACTTGGCGCGAGAACTGGAAGGTTATGCTGCTGTTCTTAAGGCACTCAGAGGTTTACACAAAGACTGGCCAATTTCATCCTTTTTATCTACAGCCAAGCACCAAATCCAAATTAACTCAAACACGATAAAAATAACTATAAGAACCATGTGTTGTGCAAAAAGCGCTTGTTGATCATCAGATTCATCAGGGCGTGCATAACGTCATATGGACTTGCCCTATTAATTTCTCTATGTGACAGGTGACATACCTTCAGCCAGTGGTACCAGCACCGTTGATTGATAAAACTTATCAATCAACGCCAGCACTGAGGCATAATCGATTGATTTAGTTTCAGTAAGTTACTATCGATAGTACATCAGATAATCGATTAGAGTTTATTTATGTATTATCTATTGGGAAATCATCATAGGAACCAAATGAAATTATGTATATACAGATTGCGAAAGTCCCTTTCGTACGCTGCGACTTATACAAGTACGACAAGGAAAATATGAGCAAAACTACGTGAAAGAGAGAGAAGACTTGTTAGCCCAACGATCATTCATCCCCTCTACCAAAACACTTGGGCGTGTACTCAGTCACCTCCTATTTATTTTAACTGTTTTGTTGCCAAATGTACTTATCTGTAAAAATTATTCCTAATTTTTGTCTATTGTTGTTTTAAAATTTTCAACGGCATTTCAAACGGCAACAATGTTAAACACCAATAATTGTTAAATCGAAAGCAGTGTACGGATTTTATTTATTGCAGATTGTAATTTGTCCAAATTTTTTCTTGAACTCCATTATTTTATTCTTATTTGTGTTGATCTCACTTATTTTTCAAAAGTCAATATTACCAATCTCGATTTTCTCCCACTAAATACACCGTTATCCGGTGTTAAAAGTCAAATGCAAAATAAGTTATTTATTACTTAGAAAGTACCAAACATTCTAAACTGGCAACGCTGCAGCAGAGACTGAATCCCCACTCTGTGAATACGTTCACTCTGGTTCAGTAGTTTCCCAACATGGAAGGAGTGGAGTGAGGTTGTAAAAGAAATAAAAAATACACTCGTTATTACCTAACCTGTACATCTTAAAATTCATTTTTATCAACTTTGATCGTTTCTGACCAAGCTGACAATTAATTTCTAACTACAATAGGATATTATTTTAACCATTGTAACTTGAAAATAAAACATTTATTCTTGAGATAAAAATAATAAAGTAATTGGGTATAAAAAACTGAAGATCGTTTCCATTAATAAATTGAATTGAAAAAATAAAATAAGTAGGTTCTTATTCTAAACATAAAATATGAACTTCTTGAAAAAATTAAACTAAAAATCCGTTCTAAAGGTAAACATAATTTTAATGAATTAAGTGCTCAAATAAACCACCTTGCTGTGCCAGGCAATAACCAAATCTGTCATAAAGATTTGATCTTCTATCTCTAAGATTATTTGGCGTAATGCTGGCACAAACGTGCTGTATTTTCACCCTCAATTCATGTTGATAAATGCTACTTTTCAAAAATCCCCAAAGAAAAAAATCATTTGGAGCTAGTTCAGGTGATCTTGGAGGCCATTTAATTGTACCATTAGTACTAATAATTCTGTCGGGGAATGTAAACCTAAAAAATTCCATTACTATCCTTGAATTATGGACTGGACAACCATCTTGTTGAGATCAACATCGGGTATAATGAGAACTGCAGGAATTACATGATTTTGTAATAACTCTAAATATTTGGCGGAATTTAAGTTCCCCTCAATAAAAAAGGACCAATAATGTGGTCACCTAAAATACCCGTCCAAACATTTAACTTCTGCGGATACTGTGTTCGGATTGGAATGGTTAGATGTTTATTTTCCCGAGACCAATATCTTGTGACGGATGGATTGTGTTTTTGATGTAATGAAAAGGTTGACTCATTCGTAAATAAAATTCTTTTTAAAAAGTTCTCGTTAGCATTTTGACGTTCCATCATTTCTTCACAGAAATCCATTCGTCTGAAATTGTCCTCGGGAAAAATTTCGTTGTCTGAACCTTGTAACAATGGTACCCGTTCCGTTTTAAAATATTCTGTACAGTTCTCTTATCCATGTTGACCTCTTCAGCAATTTGTCTTGAAGAACATGGTTGTCCTGTTTCAACTGCTAAACAAACATTAAATTCTCTAGATTGCCTTTCGTTGTTTATCGGACGTTCGATTGTATCTTCCGGCGCTTGGCATTTTCTACAGTATGAAACACATCCATATTTCTCGAAATTATTAATTATGTTCAAAATTGTTGTTCGTGAAGGAATTGGGCGATTTTCAAATGCCACAATAAACAAATTGCCTATTGCATCAGCCGAATGACCTCCAAAATACCATTTTATAATTTGCACTTTTTCGCAGGTTTCGTATTTTAATGTGGGCATTGCAAAATGTTTTATTTTCAAATACAACGGCTTGCGCTAACCGAGGTCTGTAGCGAAAAGATCACATACATTTAAATGTGAGTTCTCTATGTAAAGGACTCTGTTACCGGATGAAGGTGTTTAATTTTACCTAATAGTGTATAAGCTCGAAAAAAAGTTAACGATAACGTGACAAAAATATCATTTTTACAAATTAATCTGAGCTTCTGGCAACAGCGGTTGAACTAGTGGGGCGATGAACACACGCAAAACTGTTTTGGTAGAGGGGACTGATCGCTGGGCTAACAAGTCTTCTCTCTCTTTCACGTAGTTTTGCTCATATTTTCCTTGTCGTACTTGTATAAGTCGCAGCGTACGAAAGGGACTTTCGCAATCTGTATATTGTGATTGAAAAGGAATATGGTAATATATTTTTTGTGTTTGTCTGAGTTTGAATAAAACGTAAATAGAATACATAACATTTTGATTTCTAACTTTTGTTGATGCCGACAAAGTCGACCTACTTATTGCACATGAATAGAACTGACCACGAACAATCCGACGTTGCCATTGGTTAATTTATCGAGAAGGGCAAGAATAATGATTGAAGAAGCTATGCAGTGTTGAAAAAACGTCTTCTTCAATCATTATCCTTGCCATTCTCGATAAATTAACCAATGATCTGTGTTAACCAAGAAAATATAAGGTTATTATTTTGAAGAAATTGACAGTTTATACTTTTATAAATGTGGCAACGTCGGATTGTTCGTGACATTCATCCGCCTCTTAAAAAGATACATTTGTTTACATTTAAAAGTAAACCCAACATTACATCACATTCTAAGGTAACTTGCCGACCCTTTGCCTTACTTTTCTATGTATTGCGACCACAGACATTTTTGTCTGTCTGAAATATGGCAACACCGAGAAAAGGGCGGAAACCATTTTACTATCAATTTTACTACCAAGTTTCAATGTTCCTATTTTATTGAAATTCTTGTTTTCGTGTTTTCAAGTGATATTTGTGTGGTTTTGTGTGTGTGCGTACAGATATAAGAAAAACAATATTATTTTGTGAAAATCATGGTTCGTCAGTGCCAAATTTGCAAGAAAAGCAGTCGGAATTTTCCTAACCTCTCTTTTCACCTGTAAGTAAATAGTGCTATGCCAGTGGCGTTGGAAGAGCTTTCCTATTTAACTTTAATTTTACATTTACTTTATTATTCAGTAACAATTTTAAAATAAAACTACAATCTGCTAATTTAAATTAGGTCCTATTTTTATACAAAACATCACGACATACTTAATCTGTATTATTTATTTTCACACCATAATATTATTTTCTAGTTATTTAGGAAAACTTATTGGTTGCGATATAAACATAATCGTTTTTAATCATTTGTGCAATAGATACATAGGCTTTTATATTTTTAGTTTTCCAAGTGATGTGAATAAGAAAAAGAAATGGTTTGAATTATTGGGAATAAGCGAACGACAACCTTTTCCAAAGCGTCCTGAAATTTGTTCAGAACATTTTGAGTTGACAGATTTCCATTACAATAAAAACACTGGACGAAAATATTTAAATGCTAATGCAAACCCCAGGCCAGTTATTGCAAGGTGGGTGATAAGTATTTGCATTAAATATTTGTTTTCTTTGCTTAATTACAGTTTCCTGTAACAATTGTTATATATAAGCAAAGCGTGTTATCAATAGATGTCAAGGTAATAGTGTCTCAATATTATAACGCCTTACAAATTTGAAAATTACTTTTCAAAGAGCAGACCGTTCACCAAGAACCAACATCTACTTCTTGGGCTATATGCCCCGACAGACAATGAATTACAGTTCAAAGTTATATCGTGAAGATATCCCATCCCCGTTTAACTTTGAACTGTAATTCATTGTCTGTCGGGGCATATAGACCGAGAAGTAGATGTTGGTTCTTGGTGAACGGTCAGCTCTTTGAAAAGTTATTTTTAAATTTGTAAGGCGTTATAATAGTGAGACACTACTACCTTGAGATCAATTTTTTTTCTGTTATAATATCAATTTTTGATAGTAAAAACTGAGGTCAGAATATTATTTTTTTTAATAATTATTGTTAATATCATTATTATTATTATTAATATTATATTACAATATGACTGCCTACAGTCCTCAGAAGCAAACAAGAGCCCCGGAAAATATGCGAACTAAAACAAAGGTCATCGCAACTAGCCAATCAGGAGCCAATGTTAACGATTGTACATTAGTAATGGTTAACATAATCGAAATAATATGACCGAGTGATTTCATCATTATACATCAATTTTAGTGTCTGTATCAGTGTTGTCAATGTGAGGATAATTATCCGATTTTTAGACAATTTCGCTAACCGAATAGTTTTTCCAGTGTTTTGCAGAAAGGATAATATATAAAACAGCTTTGTTTTGGGGGATTTTCAATATTGACTAGGGTCGCAGACTTTTATTTAGACAACACTGTGTCCTTTTGGTAATTTTGACAAATTCTGATAATTTGAATTGTAAGTTTGGATAATATTTATTTTTACATCGGCAACACTGGACTGCATTCTATTTGATGTCAGCTGTTATTTTATAATCTGCTTCTATATTTTTATACGTTATTATTTGCTTCCTAAATTACAGGACAATCAGTCTTTATTAAGACTTTTTTGATAATTAACATAGTAAGGTATGTACTATAATTATAATTAATAAACATAACCTAGAACAACACACAATAACCAGTCATTTAATATTCACCAGGCCTAATAATGTTTGTTTTTCTTTCAGTTTAATTTTCCTCCACAAAATGTACACAAAATCAAGGAAAACAGTCCACAGTGAAGCTCGCAATAGTATTAAAAACATTGTGGATTTTTTTGATAGACAGAAAGCTGCTGGTGTGTGGTCATTCCCTTTGGACAAAGCCACAGAATTAGCTGCAGCAACATCAGGAAAATAAGTTACCTCCATAAATCGTATCAGAAAGGAGAAATCACTGTTGCAAGAAGGTGTTTTACTGGGGTCTCTCTAAAAAAAAAAGTGGTGGTACCTACAAAATAGAATTGGATGATTGTGACTTGGGTATTTTGAAAAGAACCGTACATGAATGCTATACGGTTGATAAACAAGTTCCAACAATAAATATTCTGGTAAATAAAATGAAAAATAAAGTAGATTAGGTACTCTGGTGGTCCAGTCACCTTAAGAAAGCACTTAAACAATATTGGATTTCAGTATAAAAAATGCCACAATAAAAGAAAAACTTTGATGGAATGTAATGATATTGTGGCTTGGCGGGCTCGTTATTTAAGAAGGTTTAGGGATAATGATGCTCTGGGTCGCAACAAGAAGCCAATAACTTATTTGGATGAAACTTATATCCATCCATCATATGGCGTTAGTAAATGCTGGTAATCGGAAGATGAACCTAGAGTGTACACATCCAACAGAGCTGGTCAACGGTACATAATTGTACACGCTGGTGGATGTTATGGGTTTGTGAAGAATGGACTACTAATTTTCAAGTCAAAAAGCAAATCAGGGGATTATCACGATGACATGAACCATACAAATTTTATGAACTGGTTAGAAACACAACTAATACCTCCATGACCATGACGTCCTAATGCTATTGTGATTATGGACAATGCCCCTCACCACAGTGTTCAAATTAATAAGCCACCAACCCAATCAACTCTGAAGCACATTATTAGAGAATGGCTTGAAGCAAATGGCATCTCAACAACAAATGATATTATTAAAGCAGAACTTCTGGGTCTTATCAAACGTTTCAACCATTCTAAAACATACTATGTGGATGAGTTGTTGAAAAAACATGGACATACTGTGGTACAGTTGCTGCCATATCACTGTGACCTCAATCCGATTGAGCTAATATGGAGTAGCGTTAAACATAAAGTGGCAATGAAAAATGTTTCTCAAATAGAACAATTAGTTCGAGCAGCCTTTGATGAAGTTGGTTCTTCGGAATGGAACAAACACTGAGACCATGTGTACCACTTAGCTGAGGAAATGTGGAAGAATGATAGACTAATAGATGATGTGGTGGAAAATATGTGTTTCACTGTCAACACTAGTTCATCAGATGAAAGTGGGAGTGATGAATAATAAACTGAATAACATTTTTGTAAATTACAGTGTTTTATTTTGTTCATCTTTAATATCTTGTGCTATAAAGTAACACATAAATTCATTACATGAACATATAAGGCATACATATATGGTTCATTATTAGCTAAATAAACAATTTTAATGCAATACATGTTGAATTTTGCTTGCAATCTAATGTCTTTTCAAATATAATGTATAATACTTTCAATTAATGAAGTCATTTACAATTTTTTTCAATTGGATCCCCTGTATTAATATTTGATTATGTTTGTATTAAATTTAAAAAATGAAAAATTGTTTTATTTGTGAACCCAACTGAATAAATAATATCATTTACAAAAAATATAACTATGTTTTACACATCAATTTTGTGATTAATTTCATTTTTTTGGACTTAACTTGGAATGTAATTTGTTACATATGCTAATGAAATATCTACCTATTTATTTTAGTTAGTAATTGGTTATTTTGTAACATGAAACTTAACAATGTTGTTGATTAAATAATAGTTTCTTATATCTAACTGTTGTGTTTGAATAAAGCAAATTAATTAAAGTTGAAGTAGAACAGCATTTAATATATTTATATATTTGACAAATCATACAAAATTATTGCCATACATTCTTGTTAATAACAACAACGAAATATATAAGACTTAGTTAATTGGTAGTGGTGAAGTGTATATTCCAATATTAACACTGTTTGCACTTTAACTTTCGGCTGTTGTTAAGAGAAATGAACACTGGAAAATATGACAACTCTAAATATAGGAAATTGGTCACACTATCAATTTGAATTAAACACATAGTTAACAAATGACTGGATTCGACGGTTCTACTCCAAAAGATCCTGATGTGTAAGCAGATAGATGTAGGAATAAGCTACATAACCAGTTCATATTTTGTTGCTTCCAATACAAATTTGACCCTTTTTTACGACATTACTACAGTCATGAAATTTGAAAATATAGACATTTAGAAAAGATGGTAGTTTTAATTTTGGTCCAATACATATTTTTTTATTAATAATTAGGGTTAAATTTTTGGCAAGTTTGACTTTGTTTGCATATCTTTTGACAGTTGACACTTATAGTATCGATATTTGAGCCATATTTTTGCGATCTAGCGTCTTAAGCGGATTAAAGCGATTCATTTTCGCGAATAAGTAATGACGTCACGCTTAAAAACGCTTGAAGCGGAAACTGGCGTGGTCGGGAGTGCGCCAGAAAACTTTGAAGCGGTTCAGCTGCTGTGCGTCATTAAATTGACAGCATTGACAGAATAAATTGATATAGAGTGGACCAATGGACTTTCAAAAAATCATAAAATGTTTCTTTAGACATCCGAAATAAAATATAAAAGTCATAATTTAGATTACGGCTTATCCATTCTTCCTCATAAATTGATCTGATGTGGTGGTCTCTTAGAATTGAAGAAATTATTTGCAAACTTTTTATTCTTCTTGAGAGCTTCTTAAGAGTCTCTCCTCCTTTTCATTCTAAATTCTAAGATCACAAATTTTGACAAAAGCAATATTATTAGGTATATTAATATTATTTTGCTTATTACAGTTTCAGAATTTCAGAAAGAAAAAAATTAACAAAGTAAAGTATGTACGTGACGTGAGAGAAATGTCGTTGACATATGTCAGAATATCGCTAGATATTTCCATTTTTGCGAACTTAAGCGTGACGTCACCGTTATGAGGTCACGCTTAAGCTACACTGTTAATCCGCTTAAAGACGCTAGATCGCAAAAATATGGCTTTGGTCATCGATTGTTATTACAAGAATACAACTACAGCGACATGGACACGCCCACCCAGGGCACTTGTTTGGTTCTGTTAACTGTACATATAGTTTTTTATACCTGGTAAATTATTTACAGCAAATTATAACCAGTTTTTTATTGAACAAATTTATTGTTTTATTTCAAAGATTTTCATCCCATATAATTTCCTTAAAAAAAACCTTATTAAACATTCAATTATTTTCAAATTTCTAATTATATAGCTCAATAAAGTAAAACTAAAAATTTTTTAATAGAACATTTATTTAATTTCCTTCTTTACTACGCCTATGGCCGACAGCTTCTCCCCACTCCTTGAAAGTCATTCATGAAAACATATATCTGGCGATAGAATCTTAGCCGTTTTTTCGCATAGTTTTATGAATGAATTGCGGACTCGATTTGTAGCTATACTCTAATGTTCAGATGATTTAAACAGAAAGAGTGAAGAGCAATAGACACCAAAGCTTTATGAAAAATCGCAAAAATAATACCTTGACTATTATTTCAATTTGCTTCCTTTACTTCTTTTGGCATGGGTTTTTCTGAATAAGCCACTATCGAATATCGATAGTAACTTGCTGGGAATTAGGGATGGGAAGGACACGAACGACCCGTTCTCAAAGACCGAATCAGTTCCAAGACCCGTGATTGGTTCAATCACGTTCTGTGACCCTATCGTTCGAATGAACTGAACCAAGCCACCGCAGTTGTAGTACATTTATGTTTTAATTCGACAAAAAATACAAACTATTTCAATTTTTGGATTGTTATTTACAAATTCAGTCATTCATCCACTCTAATGAAGGTTCATAAGCAGATGTGAAGTTTAATAAATAAATGAATATGAAAATCTGCATAATAATTTATGCCGTTCATTTCATTCACATCATGAAACGATGGGACAAATAAACAAGGTCATATGAACGAATCTTCAAGAACGGGTCATTTTAATGATTGATCTGGAAGACCCGGGTCACCAAAATGAGCCGGGTCTTACCATCACTACTGGGAATAAATCATTCGATTGTGCATTAGTAATGTTCTTTCGTACTGAAAGAAGTGATCTATTTATATGTAACTAAAATCGGGTAGATCAGTTTAAGCGATCGTTCTTTCGTTTTCAATCAGTTCCCCCTCTACACCTTAAAAGTGATCATAAGTAATTATTCTGAACGCGGAATTTATTATATCAGTTAGATCACATTGGTAAAGTTAACCTCGAAAATTTAAGCTAGAAGTTTTTAATATACATTTACAAGGGAATCTAATATTAATTTTCTTTCCATTTCGTTAGTTTTTCTTGTTCTACACAGCGTAACTCAATAAATAAATAAAAAATAAATAACCTCCAAATGACAAAACGACATGTTATCTGTGGACGAAAACATCTTCAAAATGAGCGAGTTCTTTCGGGCATTCAGTTAGTGGGTTCGATTTGCACACTCTTTTCGCTCCAAAACCGTTCGATTTGCCCCTTTGGAGCGAAAAGTGCGGCGCACCCCACGGTCGTTTTTGTGATTTCAGAGTGAAGGGAGTTCACTCCTAAAGCCCTACCTCGACAGGTGGCACGATCGGAGTGGGCATGCGTGTTACAAACTTTCCTCTGATGTTTCTGGTTTGTTATTGTTTTTTTCATAATCGCCATCATAAAATACTTCATCGCCATATTATTCAGAAGCATATCATTAAAACAATGTCTAATTCTCCTGGTATTGTAAAATACGTCCTAAACGGACTCGAAATAGAGGTGGACACAGAAACTGGGGATATGTTAGAAAGTAAGTATTTTTTTAGTCCTTTTTGTGCCTAATTTTTATAGCAAACTTAAGTGATTTATAAGTACTTTCTTGTCTCTGTTTTATGTTCTATACACGTTTTTTATGATTTCTTTTTTACTTTGAAAAACCATTGGTTGTGATATTTTGCATCCCTTTTTAGATAATGAGGTATTCCGAAGAAATTATGAAAGAATGCTACGACAACAACTGGGTGTATTATCAGAACCAGATGAGGAACTTCAGCAACTTCCAGACCACTCGCCCCTTAGCTCACAATCTGTAGCTAATAAATTAGAGGATAAAATGTGGACTTCCGATAACACTTTGTTTTTAATAAGTATGGTTCAGCGTTTTGAGAAAGAATTTTCTTGTGGTATTAAAAAAAATGTGTGGAGCAAAGTAGCAGAGTTATGCAAAGATACTAATAAATATATATCAGCAAAGCAATGTGAGAGTAAATGGAAGTCACTTACAAGAACTTACAAAGGAATTTTAAACCATAATAATACATCAGGTCAGAAGAGGAGATACTGGGAATTTTTTGATGCGATGCACAATATTTTATTTAAAAAGCCAGAAATATCAGCAGTAGCTACCTGTAGTAGCTTGACTGGCTTACATGTAAATGATGGTAAGGGTAAGCAATAATTAAGTTTACACTTCGGTAAAAAAAAATATTTCCATATTTAATTAAATTTGATCTTTGATTAGATATATATTATAAAATAATATTGTAAGTTATAACATTCTTAATTTGAGGTAGGTATTGCAGTTTCATATAACCGCTTTTTCTTGAATTAACGTTTACCAAATGTTATATGTGCAGCTTGTATAATTACTAATTAATATAACCTTGTATATCATAACTTTATATGATATAAGATCCCTCTGTAATAATAAGTTGTAAACTTTTATTTTTAGAGGCAAGAGAAGCATCAACTTCAGGATTGGTTGAAAATGTCAATAGTCATTGCGATGCTCCAACCTCGACTCCAACAACCAGCAGGCCAGACAACAATAAGGAAAACAGTGAATTTGAAAGCTCATTTTCAAAAAAACGTAAACTACGAGCAACAGAGCAAGAACGGCGACATAAAGAGAAGATGAAACGCTTAGATAGGTTTAATGACCTTTTTGAAAAAATGGTCAGTAAGATGCCAGAGCCAAAGATTAATAACTTTTAACCTGTTAGTAGCAATATTATATTAGTTGATAAGTATTACGTTATGTTAGTATGTACCTGAAATACCTCTGCTAGATTTTTTGTTGAGTTTCCTTTTTTTATGTTGAGAATTTTTTTTGTTTGTTTGTTTAACTGAATAAAAAACAATAGCTATCAAAACTTGGTTTATTTACTGCAATAAATGAGTTTATAAATTAAAACAAAATTAAAAACTTACATTTACAGTAATAAAACGTTTAAAAAAATATTTTTTGATAAAAAGAAATACATTCTAAATTTAAGATTGAATTTATACATAACTCTTTTGAACAGCAAACTCAGTTGCCAATAATTAGTGGTAAACCATTCACAATATTTTGCCGCTTTAAAACAGCTTGAAGTTGCACATCATCATTTTCTAATTCAACAATTTCAGGTTGATTATTTGCATTTAGCTGTAACTCTTCTTCCAAGTTTATTATGTCTTCAAATGTGTCTCCATTTAAGATACATAAGTTATGTAATATGCAAGAGCTCATAATATTTAAACTAATTAAATCTAGCCTAACAGTTTCTAAATATTTCAGTCTTCTGAAGCGTCCTTTTAATAAAGCAAAACAATTTTCAATTCTAACCCTAATTTTACTTAAAATTACATTAAAGTTTTTTTGTCTCCTATTTAGATGTCCATTATCTTTAAATCCAACTAACAAATTTAAGGACAATTTGTATGCCAAATCTCCAATTAGATGAAAATCATTGAAAAACTGCAATTCTCCTCTTTCAATAGCAGAATACATTTCTGACTTTCGATAAAGAGAGTAGTCATGTATTGAACCAGGTTCACCAGTATATGCATCTATAAATAACATTTTATTGTCACAAACTCCCTGCAACAATATTGAATGAAACCCTTTTCTATTAATATAAGAGTTTGGATTTTCCTTGGGTGCTAATATTTTAATATGGGACCCATCAATGCACCCAATTACACCTACAATAAATAAAGTTTAATTTAAGTTAATAAAATAAGGTTATCAAAGATGATAAAGAATAATATTCATGGCCAAAACTAAAAGTACTAACCTGTAAAACCATTTTGGCTATAACCATGGGCAATTTCTATTTGCCTCTCCCTTTTTGGCCAACTGATTATTTTATTTCTTCTATTTACATTCAAGAGTAGATTTCCAATTCTCATGACCACTTTCCAACATGTCGATTTCGTTATTCCAAAGCGGTTAGCAACACATCTAAAAAAATGTAAAGTTTACATTATTCCACATCCTTTATTGACAAGATATAATAGGTGAATTTTATTTGTATTTATATTCTAACAATACTATTTGATTTAATCAATTTGATGACCTCTAGCGGCAAAAAATGTCATATTATGGCTGATTTCTGAGAGCTCGCTATCGCTATTTGGTGCTACATGGTGCAAACAACAATATAACATTGCTAATTACAATTGGTACTTGTCTGTTTACAAAGAGTAGCATCAAATAGCAAGCTGCCAAACTCTGCAGATGTAAATATCCATATAAAATAACTAACCTGAAGCTTTCAATATTACCCAAATACCAAATAGTTATCATCACTTCTTTTTCTAGAGCAACCTTTGGATTTCCCACTATGGGTCCTACAACATCCACCAAATGAATTTTTTTTAATAAATCTTCAAAAGTTTGTGCACTCATCCTAAAATGTTGTTTGAATTGTTTATCTGACATTCTTGGAACAAACTCTTCTACAAAACCTTCCACTTTTTCTATAACTTCTCTATCACATTCTTCATCCTCAGAATCGTCGAATAAAGTTTCCCTGCAGAAATTTATAATGGGCAGCATTTGAGAGTAATCCATTTCTTTCTGAAATGGTTCAATAGGCTTTAAAATAATACTTATTACATACCATTCAAGATATAATAAGGCTGTACTTACCAACAACAAACTATGCAAATTATTTAAACAAACTATAATTGTATTCTTTAAATAAAAGCAGGTTTGGTCTGGAACAACAAAATAAATAAATTATAAAAGTAAAAGAAGTGAGGTTATATTATTTTTAAACACTCTCAAATCCGATCCAACGCGTTCGAGATAGACTTTCTCACTCCAAACGCTCCGGTATCACGTGATTGCTACGCCGCTCTCACTCCGCTCCAGCTCCGTATGACCAAATCGAACCCACCAGTGAATGAATGTGTTCTGATTGCAAAATCACTTCCACTTTAATCACATAAGTTCCATCAGTTGAATCAGTACGAAAGAAGCTGATGGACCGTCAGTTGTCAGTTTCAGCAAAGAATGGTTTCAATTATAGGTTAGATCAAAAATAAATATTTACGCGCGTGCATATCTCCTAAGTTTAAGGGTAAACCTGTAGACTGTGGACTTGAAAATTACTAGGTAGCACAATATTACTAAAATGCCGCCTCCGGTGTACACAGTAGCGGAGAGAATACAACTTGTAAAGTGGTACTTTCTGGGTAATTCGGCAAGGGAAACAGTGAAATTATTTATTGTTGCTTATGCAGATAGACCTGCACCAAGCACTACAACAGTTCATGGAATAATTAGTTGTTTCGAAACTTGGGGGTGTGTTGTACCCTGTAAACAGTGTCATCAACCCGATGAACAAAGAAAGAATAATAGGTATATTGATATTTGCGCTTTTGTTGAAGCTAGTAAACATTGCTCCAGTAGACAACTTGCTGCGGAAATTAATGTGAATGCTCGAACTGTTCTGAGTGTTATTGAAAGGAATGGGTCCAACAAAACGCTATGGTCATTTAAAAATGACCAAATCTGTATCACAGCTGTGATTTTGTAGTATTTTAGGAATGAGGCCCATATCTAATCAACACCGCCATATTTGCAATTGCTTTCCGTCCTCGTTTCAGTCAGTGATTTTTTGTATAAAGAAGTAAATTTTTCTAATGATTTTGCTAGTTTCTAATAAGTATAATTATATTTTTTAGTTTAGTGCCTTCTTGTGCAGTGCATTCATGTACAAGTAATGCTCGAAGAGATAAAAAGAATTCTACAGGAATAACTTTTCACAGGTTAGTGTATGCAACAGTAAAAAATATATCACAGGATGGTATTCTACTTAGGAATATTTGTTGTGTAAATTAATAATAAATGTCAATTAGATAAAATACGAAGTTAACTATAAATAATGGTGAAACAAGTAGTAAACTTATTGTTATTATAAATACATTGTCAGTTGTATTGGCAATATATATATATATATCTTCAAAAATATTTTGCAGTTTTCCCAAAGATCTTAAAAGAAGGAATATTTGGATAAACTTCGTCAAAAGGGAAAAATGGGTACCATCTACAAATAGCAAATTATGTTCAAAACATTTTAAGGAGGAACACATTAATAGAACTTCATTAAGATCTGTACGCTTAAAACATAATGCAATTCCGACAATTGGTGGTCCTCAGGTAAAAATTGCTGCATTGTTTACCTAAATCTAAAGTATGATTAAGAGTAACAGTTAGAGTTGGGATTGGAATAAAACTACTTTTTCCCAAGCTTTCAGAGTGTTTGGTTCCTGGCCCATACACTAACTATCCCAGTTTATCCTTTCTATCACTTTAGAACCATCTGGAGTAAGATGAACCTTGGACTAAACTAAGTACTCTTTCATTACAATGTTTTTTTTTTCTTTTAAACCGAATTTGAACTCAAATCCATTATCATGCATACAATCCACTCTATTATATTACCACATTTCTACTTTTTGATAATTAAACAAAGTTCTTACTTGTCTATCATAAGTAAAATACACTCTGGACTAAATAATCGATCCATGCAAATTTCCAATAAAAGTCAATGGGAGACACCTAACATTTTGATTTAATATGGAATCTAAACGAATGAATCAAATTAATGAAGAAAAAAGTTATTTGTAATTGAAATTAATTGATAATTTGCGTAGATTGATTTTTTTCCTGTGAGTGTATATTAAATAAAATTTTTAGAATTCGCAATTAACATTGCCAGTGAAACAAGAACAAGATAATCCCTTTATTGAAGAGCAGAAACTTGAAATCGAAGAACATTCTTTGTCAAATACAATTAAAGAAGAAAATGATCAAATATGCAATGAAATAAAAACTGAATTTGTTTCAATAAAAAAGGAGAATGATGAGGATCTACAAGCTGATTATTTACAAAACTGATTAACTGCTAAAAGTATAAACAACCGTATTGACATTTAGGTATGTAAGTGAATTTTATTGTATACTTTTGATAATAAAATAATTATTTAACAAACCAGTGAATTCCTAATAATCCAGGCAATAATGACCATATGAGGAGCCTAGCTTACCAAATTCATGTTTCCATGCAATATATTCCTAATAATTGTCTATAGCACATGTTTACTATTTAAAAGTTCGCTATCCCCTAGATACCTATTCTGAATCACATTTTTTGTTTACTTGCTTACCTTTCTAGCATACTCATCCTTTTTTTGGTTGTTTTCAACAAATCAGTTGGAAGAAAAGAAATGTTGACAAAATCCATATAAAAAGACTACTCTGTTTACCAATCTTACCAGTTTTGATTACCAATTTTTCTTATTACCATTACCTTGTTTTTGGTATTTGTTAGAGGGTTCATTTTTAATTTTTGCCCAATAAAATAAGATACCAGCAAATTAAAACTGGTTTATTACAAAAATACAATGTTAGATGGTAACTAACGTGTCATGAAATTATCGACAGTGATGGCGGATTGAAAGAGTCTGTCATATCTGTTTGAGAAAACTGGAATATTCTCGTTGCTTCTGCTGCTGTTCTTCAGGCACCCAATAGTTTATACAAATACTGGCCAATTTTATTTCTTTTATCTACAAGACATATAAATGTCTTGGCACCAAACGTAAACAAAAATACGACAAATTATCAAAAGTGTGGAAAGTAAGCGCCCGATTTGAACGACACGTGCCCTTAGTAACGTCAAGTAGCTTACGACTTTGAAAATGATAGATTGGTGTTTGGTAAGGGTTTTGCAGTCGTGTTTCTGGTTTTTGACAGCTAACCTCGAAACTGATTTTCCCTTCAGTGGTGACGTACTTGGTTAGTACGAAAACGGTGACGTCGGTCTGACAGACCGAAGCTAATTTTTTTATCGAATTTTCACCTTTTACTATGAATATTGTGTTTTCAATAAAACAGCAGATAATTACAAATATATTACTTAGCAAAAAGGATCATTATTATACTTGAAGTTTAGAAAAAATGATATACAATGTATTAATATATGATGTATAAATTAATTGATTAAATGTATTAGTACAATATATTAATGTTTGACGAATAAATATTGGTATAAGTTGCCAATAAATTAGCTTTTATCTGAATGAAATGAAATAAAAAAAAATTCAATAAACTGACCATACGAAAAATTGGCTAAATTTTTAGGACAAGCAGTGACGTACTCTCGTATTATAAAATTTGTAAGGCATACTGACGCACCACTGGGTACCAACACTGCTAACACACTAACGGACACATATTCGGAGTGGCGCGCGGCTCTCCAACCCCTTACAAATAATACAGAGCGAATTGAATCGTTGCGGTCCGACAGACCATAGAGTCACCACTGAAGGGCTTTAACGATTGAAATTCTCTTTGTTGTTACCGTTATATTATTTGTTTTTGTTCCGCTTTTGAAAATTCTGACTCAATTTTCTTCCAATAATGGCCTAAAATCAAGCAGAAGCATGATATTCATAAAATAAATCAATCTAAGCACAAAAACAAAACGATCAGCTGAGATTCACTATGATGAAATCATGGCGAATGCCATCAACATAATTCCGGGCTAGGTGACGTCGCGTATTTTCTAAAGGTTAATATAGGTACCTATGTATGCTCCCAAATTTCACCTTTCACACTCATCAGAAGAGAATCGGTTTCAACATTTATCATTAACGATGCGATTTGAGCTTCCACTATTTCCCGCACGTGTCAAATACAGTTTTTCCATTTCTCGGGGGGCGATATTACTAATTGCGTCACCAAAAATATTTTACAGGTCTGCAAATTCAAATGTCTTATATCATAGAGACTGAAGATAAACTGAAGAAGATACCTTGGTTATCGAAATGCCCGTAAGATAGTGTAAAGTGTTGGTGTAGTGGTAGTGTAAACAGTGTTGGTGTAGTGGTAGTGTAAACAGTGTTCATTGTCGAGTTTTGAAATTCCCAACTTATATATGTTATTTATTTGTCTTATTAATACTCTTGTTTGTTAAATTATTATTATACTATGATTGAAAGTATACAATGAAATTACCTAAATCTCAATATGGTAATTGTGAATAATGAGCTTGTAGGTTATTATAATTTTCCTCTTTTATTGAAACTAATTCAGTTTTTATTTTGTTACATATTTGATCATTTTCTTCTTTAATAATAGGTATTCGACAAAAATGTTCTCCAATTTTAATTTGCTCTTATATAAATTATCTTGTTCTTGTTTCAGTAGCAAAGTTAGGTGCAAATTTAAAAAAAAATTTCACAGGCAATGAATCGATCTATGTGATATTTTATAAAAATAACTGGAAATGAACCAAAATTCAAACATTTAGGTAAACAATACCCATTTTCGTCTATTGATAAAGTTTATCCGAATGTTCCTTCTTTTAAGATCCTTGGGAAAACCGCAAAATATTTTTTAAATTCTTAAAACAAACCAAAATCAATATAATCACGTAATACACACACTGGACATATAGCTTTAAATAGGTATCTTCTGTATGTTCCTTGTGGTGTAGATATTCATTATTATTTTAACATGGTTCGGACTCGGCTGGAGAACCTGGAAAAGTCAGTGAAAAATAAAATGATACTCAAAAAGACTGGACATGTCAGGGAATTAATAGTTCGCACAAAAAAGTCAGGGAAATTTGCAATAATCAGTAAAGGGTCAAGGAATTTCAAACATGAGGCTGGAAAATTAAATTCAAACGTAACAAACAGTTCTCGAATAACATAATATGAAAAGTAACGGATATGTTACGTTTTTGCTTTTGCACCGTTTATGCGGTACGATACGGTGAAGTGAGAATCAGAGCGTCTTCTTTCTTCACTGTCTCTTTCAGATGGAATGTTTGTTTGTCTTTCTTACTCTTTTGTCTGAGTCTGAAGCGGTTGGTGTTTTTTTGGCAGAGTGGAAATGGGGTAAACCCGGTGAACGAATTAACGAACGGAGATGAACTGTGTAACGAACTAACGAACGATTAAACAAAGCAAGGTTATGTAGTAAAAAACGGATTTTGTTAGTTCAAAATATAAAATATGGGAAACAAGAAGACAGTATTTAATCCTGCGTGGTGTGATCCGATAATTAACAGAGTGGTCAAAAATATTCAGCGAAATACCCGAAAACCCTTTTAAGGCAAAACGTAAACTCTACAACATAAGTTTTTTTTTGGGTCAAATCACCAGAAAAGAATGAAATCAAAAAAGTTGGTACCTAAACCCAATACAAAATAAAAGCTTAAAGATCGGTATTTTGTCTTATTTTTTGTGGCTGGAAAACCTGGAAATGTCTGATTTTTTTTGAACTGGAGAGTCCGAACAATGTTTAATTTTGGGAAATCAAACCACATTATATTTTTTAATTAAACGTTTCGGTAGCGTTCCAGCTACCGTTATCAAGAACAATTAAGTTAAATTCTGGTCCCTATCTGACACTAACGAAAAATTCGACAACTAGGGTTTGATTTCCCATAATTAATAACAAAAAAGAATATAGCTTTAACATAACAATTCAGTTTTCCTGGTCCACAGCTTTGTTTATTCATTGTACCAAGGGCTTTATTTATAAGATGATTCTTTATGTAAAATGAAGTTGGTAAAATATATGTACCTATTGATAATTACAGATGACAATATTTGAATACAATGACAAGCGGATAACATTTTAACAAGTTTACCATTATTGTGTATTTCATCTAATTGACATTAACACGAACAATATTTCTAACTACACTAAACTGTGAAAGTGATTCCTGTGGAATTATTTTTATCACAAGAAGCCATTACACTAAAAAATATAATTACCAATTACAAACTAGCAAAATCATTGAAAAATTCACTTCTTCATCCAAAAAGTTACTGACGGAAAGGATTTGAATATACATGGCTCAATATAATATTTCTAAAATACTAAAAAATCACAGCTATGATACAGATATGGTCATTTTTTACTGACCATAGCGGTTTGTTGGACCCTTTCCTTCCAAGAACACGTAGGACAGTTCGAACATTCACCATTCAAATTCATTTCCGCAGCAATTTGTCTACTATGTATACCTTTTCTTCGCTCGTTTTTCAACGGGTTGATGACACTGTTTACATGGTGCAACACATCCCGAAGTTTTGAAACCTTTAATTGTTGCCTTAACTGTTGTAGCGCTTGGTGGGGGTCTATCTGCATAAGCAGCAATAAATAAATCTATTGTTTTCCTTACCGTATTACCCAGGAAGTACCACTGTACAAGTTGTATTTTCTCCGCTGCTGTGTACACCGTAATTTATTTTGGTAATAATGTGCTACGCAGTTACTTTTAAGACCACAGGCCTACTTACTTACTGATGTATGGGCACCTGAAACTTCAGTTTTCACCTGTCCTATAACTGAAACCTGAATTAACAACTGACAGACCATAGAGAAATCTTATTTTTATTTCTCTATGTGGCAGACCTTCAGCCAGTGGCATCAGCAGTACCAGCACTAAGGCATAATCGATTGATTTAGTTTCATTAAGTCAGTCGACTCCCGAGACGCCGACAAAGTCCTGCTTATTGCACATAAATAGAACTGAAAAGTGCAGTTCTGACAAATGAACCGAATCATCTGATTATCTTACCCATTACCCTCCACATCCGAGTTCATATGTTTAGGCAGAAAGAGTGAAGAGCAATGAAGTGAAGGAACCAAAGCGAAAAATCGCAAATTCAATTTGCTTCATTTTCTCTATTCTGTCAGTTTCAGTTATAGTATAGGTAAAAAATATAGATGTACGTGCGTGCCGATCGCTTGAGTTTAAGGGTAAACCTGTAGACTGTGGATTTGAAAATTACTAGGTAACACAATATTACTAAAATGCCGACTACGGTGTACACAGTAGCGGAGAAAATACAACTTGTAAAGTGGTACTTTCTGGGTAATTCGATAAGGGAAACAATAAATTTATTTATTGATGCTTATGCAGATAGACCTCCACCAAGTGCTACAACAGTTAAGGCAACAATTAAAAGTTTCGAAACTTCGGGGTGTGTTGTACCCTGTAAACAATGCCATCAACCCGCTGAACAACGAGATAATAATAGGTATATTGATATTTGCGCTTTTGTTGAAGCTAGTAAACATTGCTCCAGTAGACAAATTGCTGCGGAAATTAATTTGAATGCTCGAACTATTCTGAGTGTTCTTGGAATGAATGGGTCCAACAAACCGCTATGGTCAGTAAAAAATGACCAAATCTGTATCACAGCTATGATTTTGTAGTATTTTAGAAATAGAACTATATAATAAGACCCATATCTAATCAACACCGCCTAATTTGCAATTGCTTTCCGTCAGTGGTTTTTTTATAAAGAAGTTTCTAATAAGTATAATTATATTTTTTAGTGCAATGACTTCTTGTGCAGTGCGTTCATGTACAAGTAATGCTCGAAGAGATAAAAAGAATTCTACAGGAATAACTTTTCACAGGTTAGTGTATGCAACAGTAAACAGTATGGTATTCTACTTCTTTTGGAAAATGGTTTGTGCAAATTAATAATAAATGTCAATTAGATTAAATACAAAGTTAACTATAAATAATGGTACCTAAACTTATTGTTATTATAAATAAATTGTCAGTTGTATTGTCAATGTAGGTATATCTTCAAAAATATTTTGCAGTTTTCCCAAAGATCTTAAAAGAAGGAATATTTGGATAAACTTTGTCAAAAGAGGAAAATGGGTACCATCTAAACATAGCAGATTATGTTCAAAACATTTTATGGAGGAACACATTGATAGAACTTCATTATCTTGTGTACGCTTAAGACATAATGCAATTCCGACAATTGGTGGTCCTCAGGTAAAAATTGCTGAATTGTTTACCTAAATGAGAAGTATGATTAAAAGTAACAGTTAGAGTTGGGATTGGAATAAATTTACATTTTCCCAAGCGTTCAGAGTGTTTGGTTCCTGGCCCATACAGTACTATCCCAGTTTATCTTTTCTATCGTTTTAGAAACATTTGGAGTAAGATGAACCTTGGACTAAACTAAGTACTCTTTCATTACAATGTTTTTATTTTATTTTAATAACCGAATTTGAACTGAAATCCATTACCATACAAACAATCCATTCTATTATATTGATCACAAGTTCTTACTTGTCTATCATAAATAAAATACCTAACATTTTTATTTAATATGGAATCTAAACGAATTAATTAAATTAATGAAGAAAAATGTTATTTGAAATTTAAATTGATCGATAATTTGAGTAGATCGATTTTTTCCCTGTGAGCGTATATTACCTAAATAAAATTTTTAGAATTTGCAATTAACATTGCCAGTGAAACAAGAACAAGATAATCCCTTCATTGAAGAGCAAAAACTTGAAATCGAAGAACATTCTTTGTCAAATACAATTAAAGAAGAAAATGATCAAATATGCAACGAAATAAAAACCGAATTTGTTTCAATAAAAGAGGAGAATGATGAGGATCTACAAGCTGAGTATTCACAAAACTGATTAACTGCTAAAAGTATAAACAACCGTATTGACATTTAGATATGTAAGTGAATTTTATTGTATACTTTCAATAATAAAATAATAATTATTTAACAAACCAGTGAATTCATAATAATCCAGGCAATATATAGCGACCATATGAAGATTCTAGCTTACCAAATTCATGTTTCCATGTAATATATACCTACTTATGGTTTATAGCACATTTTTACTATTTAAAATTTTTTGTCAAGTTCCATATTCCCTTGATACCCTTTCTCAGACTTATACTTTTTCATTTGATTTTTCATACTTTTGAAATATTCTTGTAACTTTTTAGTATAAATGTGACTTTTTTTGATTAACATGTTATTTAGGTATTATATTAGACTAAATTTTGTTCTAGATAATTAAAATATTCAATGTCTCCCGCCGTATAACTGCGATCTCAACCCAATAGAATTAGTTTTGGCCGATGTAAAGAACTATGTTTCTGAATACAATAAGACTTTTAAATTTGTATAACATATTTTTGGTGACATAATTATTGTAGTAATATTACCCCTCGACAAATGAAAAAACTGTAACCGACACGTGCGGATGAAAGTGGAGAAACAAATGTGGAAATTGGACAATAAATAGTGGGGAAGCTCAAGTCGAATTGTTAAAAATAAATGTAGACACCGATTCTCTTCTGAAGAGAGTGAAGATAAAATTTGGAAGCATACATCAATTAACCAAAGGTATGTTGGTATTTATTTTTGAAGATATACAGTGAGGACGTTTAGGTTGGAATAAATTCAATACTTTTTTTGTCTAAAGCTATTATAACAAAACGCTTGCACAGGTCAATTTTTATTTTCAATTGCACATCGTACTCTATCATTGGATGTACGAATGATGTCACCTCTCTTTCGCGTACATGAGATCATTGTTATTTTTTTAAATAGAACAACATATTTTTCTCTATATTTTTGAATTCCACAACAACAGACGATTACAAAAATGTATAATACTTATAGTCCAAAGCATTGGTTTGTGAATTAGTGACAAATGTTGTATCAGAAATTTTTAATCATAAAATTTTATTGAAATGACTGGACTAATAAAGATGATAGGATTTCATTATTAATAATTACCATGGTATTTTTATATGTTTTGTTTTTGTTTACAATGCTAATGACAAACAATAAGTACTGCATTGTCAATTACCTAGTTAAATTTCTTAATAATGGTACGTTTAAGCGAAAAAGAAAGAATTGAAATTTTAATAATGTGTAGGTGTGATGGCAAGTCCCGAACCCAGCGAGAAGTTTGTAAATTGTGGAATGATAAATATACAGATCGTTCTATTAGTCAATCCACTGTATTGAAAATAGAAAAAAATTTAGAGAATTTGGTAACGTGAGAGATAATTATAAAGGTCGTTGGCAATTGGTGGTGACGAGCAGTTTGGATTTGCTCTTAACTGTTCAAGAAAATCCACACATATCCAGTAGACAAATAGCGACGGAAAACTCATTGAGTAAATCTACGGTTATAAAATATTTGGAAGTAAATAAGTTTCACCCGTACAAAGTTAATTTAGTACATAAACTCAACGATGATGATTTTGATCGAAGGATGGAATTTTGTGAAGTAATGATGGAGCGATGTAATAATGATCCACAATTTGTAGAGCATGTAGTATTTTCAGATGAAGCAAAATTTTGTTTAAATGGTACTGTCAATAGGCAAAGCTGTAGATACTGGTCAGACACTAATCCTCATTGGATGATGGACGCCCACACTCAGTATCCTGAAAAAGTTAATGTTTGGGCAGGAATTGTTGGCAACAACATTTTGGGACCATTTTTTATTGAAGGAACGTTGACTGCTGAAAAATATTTAGAAATGCTAGAAAATGATATTATTCCAGCCATTGCCGCGTTATATCCTGACAATCAAAATCCAAACATGCCTATATAGCAATTTGATATGGTTTCAACAGGACGGCGCACCACCACATTATGCGCTAATAGTGCGTGATTATTTAGATACTATTTTTCCCAACAGGTGGATAGGTAGGAGACGATTTATAGAGTGGCCAGCAAGATCTCCTGATGTAGCCCCCCTTGATTTTTACTTTTGGGGTTATCTTAAATCTAAAGTGCACCTACTTCAATAGGCCTAAGAATAGCGAAGATTTAAAAGAGAGAATTCTTCATGAGGTGAGACTCATTCACCGGGAAACATTAAATAAAGTGTTGGAGGGATTTAGAAACCGTCTAGGTTATTGGCAGGTAGTCAACGGCATGCACTTTGAACATTTAATTTAATTTTTGAATGTATTTTCTTAATTATTTAAAATAATAAAAACTAAAAATTTATTAGCCCAGTCCTTTCAATAAAATTTTATGATTAAAAATTTCTGATACAACATTTGTCACTAATTCACCAACCTAAGCTTTGGACTATAAGTATTATACATTTTTGTAATCGTCTGATGTTGTGGAATTCAAAAATATAGAGAAAAATATGTTGTTCTATTTAAAAAAAAATAACAATGATTTCATGTACGCGAAAGTGGTGACGGCATTCGTACATCCAATGATAGAGTACGATGCGCAATTGAAAATAAAAATTGACCTGTGCAAGCGTTTGGTTATAATGGCTTTAGACAAAAAAATATTGAATTTATTCCAACCCTAACGTCCTCACTGTATATTGGTATTTAGGCCGAGAGTTCAGTGTGGTCCAGTATAGCCAGTACACTTGTAGGGGCAACGTACATTTAAGTTTGATATGCCTCTTGGTTTTTAATACACTTTATGTCTTGTAGATAAAAAGGATGATATTAGCCATTGTAAACTAACGGATGTCTGAAGAACAGCAGCACTAGCAACAAGAGTATTCCAGTTTTCCCAAGCAGTTATCACTAAGTCCTTTAACCCGCCACCACTGTCGATAATTTTATTACACGTTAGATATTATCTAACATATTTTTTTAATAAAACAGTTTTAATCGCTTGGTATTTTATTTTAATGAGTAAAAAATTGAAAATGAACCCTTAAACGAATACTAAAAATACGAATTCGCCGCGACTGAACTTATTAGGGTCGACAAGTAGCTGTGCTGTGCGCTTTAACGAGTCCGATCGGGACTAATCAAAAAGGAAGAAAACCTAATCCTTTCACTGCAAAAAACTATTATTTTCTATAGAGACAATTTGATATTTATATGGGAATAAGTGAATATTTCGATAAGATATGCTAAGCAATACACAAGTAACAATCATTAAATAATACAAATAACGTACACCGTACAATACTATGCTTGATATTTTGTCAATACGGCATATAATCGTCAATAATTGAGTTGAACCGACCATTACACTTTATAATATTTATGTTGCTTGTTCCTGGATGTTTCCGTTCATCATTGTTAACGGTTGAAGCAACAAAAGTTCCTATACGTTACTTGTTTCCATATTTAGCGGCAAAGATCAAAGGAAATATACTTATGTAGAAACATTGGTAAACATTTTTCGTTCTACAACGGTGTTTTTATCAGTGTGGACTAGTTTGTTGCTTGTTTCCAAAACTAAACTTGTGTCATGAAGCCGTCAGCTTAAGTTCATTTGATTAGTTAGTATTAATAATAGAGTCCAGTCATGGAACTGCCGACAGAAGTGAAAACACCAATAAATGAATCTATCCCTTTTAAAAATTTTATCGTAAGCCCTTCGTTAATGGACTTTTTTGCAAAAAAGTACACATATATACATGGTACCTATACATATAGCTCATGGAAAGCGTGACGATTATTTATGCGACAGTATAGACGCTTCATTGTTAATTGTGTTGCATAACCAAAAGTATTGTGTGTTGCATAAAAGCGTAACGAATGATCAAAGTATTGTGTGTTGCATAAAAGTGTGACGATGACGAAAAATCCATGTTTATTCTTCTTCCAAAAAAAGTGCTCAACGCGGCTAAAGAAGTTTTCACGTCAATAAAAACATTAATTAATAATAAAAAATATGCCGTTTATGTTGAAGCAAACCCAATAACACAGAAATACTCTATTAAAAGACTTTTATGTTTAAAGAAAAATTATAATAATGACAACTATTAAAATTATATATGACCAGTATTAATTTGTATATTATAAACAAGTACATAACAACTAGTAAACTAGAAGGAAAAACCTAGAAAATGATAATATTTCAACACTTTCCCTCATTAAGTGGTTTTTCTCTTCACTAAGTTAGTTTAATCCTATATTTGTACAAAGCTGTACTAATCTAGGTTTTGGAAGAGCTTTGGTCATCATATCAGCCAACTGATGCTCAGTATGTACTTTCTTAACGACAATTTCTCCTTCTGATACCAATTCCCGTACAAAAAAGTGCCTTGTTCGAATATGTTTGGTACGTCTATGGAATTCGGGATTTTGAGCTAACCTCAATGCTGGTTCATTGTCAATATGAAGTTCTGGTACAGCTGATAAGTTAGTTATTTCTGTCAAGAGACGTTTAATCCAAACTATTTCGCGAGCAGCCTCACTTGCAGCAACTATTTCTGATTCGGTTGTGGAAATTGCTACTGAAGTTTGTTTTTGGCTTAACCATGATACCGCACCTGCAGCATAAATACAAACAATTCCTGATGTTGATCTACCAGTGAGTGTATCACCACCATGATCAGCATCACTGTATATTCTTATGATTCCTTGCAGATGGTGTGGTTTATAAGTGATTCCATAATCCAATGTTCCTTGAAGGTATCTAAATATACGTTTCACCTTAATAACATCTTCTTTACTGGGATGTTCCAACGATCTAGAAACAACTCCTAGTGCATAAGATATATCTGGTCTCGTAGATACCATAAGGTACATTAATGAACCAACAGCTTCTCTATAAGGAAAATTTAGAGATTCATCTTGATCTTTCCCTGATTGAGAATAGTCCTTAATAATAGGTGTTGAAACTGGTCTGCAATTTTCCATGCCAAACTTTTCTAAAAGTTTCTTAGTATAGGACTTTTGGTGTATTTTTATTGAACCATTGTCTTTGGTAGATATCTCTATACCTAGAAAATATAAAGCAGGCTTGAGGGTAATTTTGAATTCAGATTTCAGTTTTTCAACAAAATCTGCAGTATGCTCAGGATGATTAGAAGCTAACAGGCCATCATCTACATAAAGAGCAAGTAAAAGTTTGATTTTTCCATGTAGCTTTATAAAAAGACAAGGATCAGCTTCGCTCATTATAAATCCATATTCCTTTAGAAATTTAACAAAACGTTGATTCCAGCACCTAGGCGCCTGTTTTAACCCATATAGGCTCTTGTGTAATCTGCAAACCTTTTGAGAGTTATCATTGAATCCTTCAGGTTGACGCATGTATATTGTTTCATCTAGCTCTCCATAAAGAAAAGCAGTTGATACATCGAACTGAGTGAGTTTCAACTTTTCATTTGCTGCAACACTAAGTAAAAGTCTTATAGTGCTAGATCTCGCAACTGGACTAAACGTTTGATCATAATCTACGCCTTCTTTTTGAGCAAAACCTTTTATGACTAGTCGAGCTTTATACTTATCAATGGAGCCGTCGGGATTCGTCTTTACTTTATAAACCCATTTACATGGAAGTGGTTTAATTCCTTCCGGGAGTTCTTCCAAAGTCCACGTTTGGTTTTCTTGTAAAGATTCCATCTCTATCTGCATTGCCTTTTGCCATTCTTCCTTCTCAGAGCTGTTTATAGCTTCTCTGTATGAAGATGGTTCTGAAGGTTCAGTTATATTTGCTAAAGACGTCATTACAAAGTCTTCAAAACGTTGTGGAGGTTTTATTAATGCTCTATTTCGTAGATTTCTTGTTTCATCTATTTGCGGTTCTGAATTTTCTATTTCACCATCATCATTATCTTCGTCTTGACTTATAAATTCTGTTTTCTTCAAGATTTCTTCTGTTTGAATATCATTATCCTTAACATCTCGATTTTCTTCATTTTTCTGTCGAACAAATTCTAATTTGAAATTACTTTTAATTTGGAGAATGTTCTCTTGGAAAGTTACATCACGTGACCTGATTAATTTATTATTTTCTCTACACCATATGCGATACCCATCTACACCATCATAGCCAATTAAAATACCTTTCATGGCCTTTTTATCCATTTTCTTTCTTTGTTGTTTAGGTATATGAGCATAGCATGTAGTTCCAATAATTCTAAGATGCTTAATGCTTGGTTTCTTCCCAGTCCATAATTGTATTGGTGATTTTCCTTCTATTCTAGAAGAACCACCGAGATTGAGAATATATTTAGCTGTATTTATCATCTCAGCCCACAATCCTTGAGGAATTTCTTCATGGGAGTGCATAAGAGCTCTAGCTGTTTCTACCAGCGTTCTATTTTCTCTTTCTGAAGAACCATTTTGTTGCGGTGTATACGGCATAGTAAAGCGTTGTTTTACTCCATACTTAGCTAAAATCTCTTTAACTTATTTATTATCAAACTCTCCTCCATTGTCACAAAGCAGTTCTTGCACTGTATGACCTGCAGCTCTTATCTGAAGCAACATTTCTTGCAGCTTAGAAGAAACTTCTGACTTATGTTTGATAAAAAATACTTCACGAAAACAAGTAAAATCGTCTTTAAATAAAACGTAGTATCTAAACCCTGACATAGAATTTAAAAATGGACCACATACATCCGTATGAATACGTTCTCCAGGTAGAGTTGCATGTTCTCTTGTACCAAATTTTCTTCGATTGGCTTTTCCAAACACACATCCTTCACATATTTCGCTATCGAGATATACTTTGATTCCAAATTCTCTTTCTATTAAGTTTTTCACATGTCTTTTGTTTTGATGACCTAGTCTTTCGTGAAATAACTGTAGTTGTGATTGATTTGATATGTTATTCAATTCAGGTAATTTCGTAATAGTGTTTATATTTAGTTTAAATAATCCGGAATTTTGGCTTCTGTAACCTTCAAGAACAACTATATTATCAATTTTTAGAAAACATTTTGTGGCTCTGGAGATAAATTGACTATTTGGTTTTTTATCTTGAGCAGCGAGAACGGAAAACAAATTTTTCTTGATTTTTGGTACAAGCCAAACATCACTAAGAATTAGTGTGTTTTTTTTATTATTGACCAATGTTTCAAAAATTATTGTTCCTCTTCCTAGGGCTTCAATTGATTCACCACTTGCAGTTATCACTTGATGAGCTGTTGTGAAAGGTTCATAAGTATCAAATAATTCTGGACAAAATGTAATGTGATTTGTAGCACCATTATCTACATACCAGTTACGAACCACTCCTTCTGAATTAAAACATTCATTTGAACAGACTAGAATGACGTTAGCTTTTGAATTTGTAGTACTTGGCTTAGGGGGTTTGCCATCAGCACGCCATTTGGGACACATTTTAACTTTATGACCTTTTTCTTTACAATATTTGCAATACCAATTCTTGAACTTATTTTTATTTGGATATGAAGACGTACCAGTAAAAAGAACTTCTTGATTCGCCTTATTTTTATCTTTTTCATTCAAGGCTTTCTCATAAACACACAATTGATTCGTAAGGTTGTCTATTGTTCTATTATTTTTGGATATTAACATCCAACTAGATCTAAATGAGAAATAATTGTCTGGTAATGTTCCTAAAATTTTACAAATTAGCAACACTTCTGGTAGTTCAATTGCATTTTCTTTTTGAACTGCTAATTTCATTTCATTCCAAAGATTTTTAAGCTTAGACATATGTGTAGCTACATCGTCATTTGGTTCTTTTTCAAAGCTAAAGAATTCTAAACAGAGATCATAAACTTTTTCTTCTGTTGCACCATCAAATAGTCTATTTAATTCTTGCCATATTTCTTTTGCTGTTGAAAATCTCATAATTTTCTTTAAAGTATCTTCGGTCATATTGGTTGTTAGGATAATCATTGCACTGCTTTCTACTTTTCTGTACTCTTTCAACTCTTTTTTGTACTTGATACCTTCTGCCTCCGTAGCATTTTCTGCTAAAGTTGTAGGTTCTTTTAGTGTACCTTCTACAATTTCTAGAGCTCCAATAATACCTCTTAGTAATATGCAAATTTTAAATTTCCACGTAGACCAATTTGATTTACCTTCTAAAAGTCCAATTTGTACTTTTGTATAATCCATTTTGTCAACTAAATCTGTGACGACAAAAATTGGGGTATATTTATTTATTGCGTTCCTGGGCCCATAACCTGTTGAAGCAAACCCAATAACACAGAAATACTCTATTAAAAGACTTTTATGTTTAAAGAAAAATTATAGTTTAAATGGACAACAAAAAAATACCGGAATGCCGAGTGTTTGTGGAATTCACGGGATAAAAAGTATAAAGTCGGTTGCAAAAAACAGGATTTGTGGGTGGAGATTTGGCGATGGTGTTATAGTGTTGATGAAGTTCGTTGTAATAAATCGAGGTGTTAATAGGAGGTTCCAATGGAGATATAGCAGCGCTAAATAAGTTCTTATCTTCTTTTTCAATTAAAGGTGAAATTTTGCACAGTAACTACTCCAAATCAGTATACCTACTACTCATACGACAAATTTTTTTAAAATATCCATTATCAATACATTCTGATATTATATCATCTTTCTTTAATGAACTTAGAAGACTTTTATGACACCTTGTGACTTTCGGTCTAAAAGACTTTTGGTCTAATCCTACATTTACGGACTCGTTTTTTTCTGTTTTTGTAAAATGTTGCTGCTGCTGCCTGTAAATCTTCGTCGCACACCACATTATTTAGAACACACACTGCACTGGTGTAGACACAAAGATTCTTGTTGCAGCCAATACAACGAAACATTCACAAGAATGAGTTACCTTCATGTGGACAGAATGTTTACGGAACTTTTGCTGTTGTTTCTGTTTCCATAAACTTGTTAAGTTAGGCAACCAGCAATAAAAATATTCCTCTATGTTTCTTTGGTGTGGACATGGCTTAAGAATTTTCACTCGAATGATTACCAGAACAGAATCGAAAAAAGAGACCAACATCACATAACCTCTAAATGTCATTGTTTCAAAACAAAATTTGTCTCGGGTAAAATTGAATATAAAAATGTCAAAAATAAATGTGGCCAAATGGACCAAAGATAATTTAGTTGTACTTGTAGTAGTACCGTTAATTATAGGAATACACTGGGGTTGGCGTAAACTTCAAGATATTCCTTACTTAGTTAAACCATCAGAAAAAAAAGATGAAATGCCAATCTTAAGTGTAAGTATCCTATTTATTTGTCTAAATTGTACCCTTCAATTATATAGATCAGAATATAATGTTAATATATATAGGTATATAGTAAAAACTTCTCGAAAAACCCTGAAATACAATTTAAATTGACTAACAATGTGACATATAGAGACTCCAAGTCTGTTCTAGAGGCTTTGAATAGCTCACCAACAAAACAATTTAAAAATGAAATGATTTTCAGTATATAAAAACTGCTTTTGCATCTCTACACCAAAAATGTGAAAATACAATTTATTAGGACAAAGGCACATGTTGGTGTCATGTCAATGAAAGGGTAGATAACGAAGTGAAAAAAGCTTGCAGAATTGACAATATCAATGCACCGCTAGTACCATTTCATGATGTTACTATCGAATGTAAGAAATTCCTTCGGAAGGAATGGAACACGGTCTATGTGAAAGCGGCAACAGGATCCAATAATTATTACTTTAAAATCCATCAGTCTTTACCTAATATTATTTCACATTACTCTTTCCCTTATGTTAGCAAAGCTTACACTTGCATTATAACTAGATTAAAATTGAACCATGGCCGATTCCCGGCTCATCTTCACAAATTTGGTGTGGTGAGATGTCCCTATTGCAATTATTGTGATAATGATGAGATAGCGATACAATCCATTTGTTTTTTGGTTGTAAAAATAATAAACCAGGTGACAGACCTTTTCTTACGAGACCTACTTCAATATAATATACAACTACCAACTTGTATCACATCTCTGTTAGGTACTGGAAATAAGAATATTTTTGGTTTAATAGTAAAATTTGTCAAGACAACTAATATTGATATTTGATATATAGTTTAAATATCCATATCAGATAGTATGTGGCAAATAACGAGAGCTGATGCCATTACTACCATCACACACCCACAATGTGATATATGTGTGTTCAAAATTGCCACTTTCTTCAAATAAAGCTATCTTGCTGATTTCCAGGATCCTGTATTGGTTGGAGAATTACCTCCACTTTCTCTTCTTAGTCTCCATGCCATATCTGCTTTATCACAGTAGCATTTGATATTTTCTCTTTGTATTTGTTATTAGACACAGCAACATCTATTGGAAAGTCCCACAATTTTTTTATTTGCTACCACAAGTACTTGAAATTGATGTTTTGTTAAGCTGTCAACCGAGCTATCTACATATTCTAATAATTGAAGTAATGAATGTGCATGTATTAACTAACCCAAATTTGTCATCCAACTCTTATTGATAGTTTATTACATCTATATTAATAAAGAATATTACTTGGAAAGAAAAAGATAGTCCGTGGTGATTGTGAAAATTTGGAGTGATCCAGTTTTCTTTCCATTACAATATTCTCAACTGGCAAGATATATTAGTTTTGGCTAAACCTTCCCTCTCTCCTAGAGTAGTGTTATTAGTAATGGAAGCAAAACAAGATACACAAATTCAGAATTTAGTAATCTCAATACCTTCAGAGGGTTTGTAACATAGATAAGTAAATTACCTTGGCAATTATGTATACCAATTTTAAATTAAACTAGATATTTTTTAGCAACTTTTTTAACAAGTCCGCAGACAATTTCTAAATAAATTTTGATATTATTTCAGCCATTTGTGACTTAAAGATAAAACATGAAGATACTCTTGCAATAAAAAGTAGTTGTGAAAAAAAAAATTCATCCAATAAAGAAGTTAAGGTTAAAAAATAAAATATGAGTTCTAGCCTTAAATAAAATTTTTCTGAAAATAAAAATTTCTGATTTGTGAAAATAAATTTAATGAAATAAGTGTTAAAATAAACCACCTTGCTGAACCAAACAATAACCAAACCTATTGTTAATATGAGATCTCATATTTCTAAGTTGACATGGTGTTACGTTTGGTGCAAAGTTTCACAATTGCATTACAAGTTTTGTTTTTTTAGGCAATTAAAGCCTTCAAGATTCGAATGGTTAATGACACTGAAGACGAGTCCAAAGGTTCTGCAGAAGATGAAGCAAAGTGAATAATATTTAATTAATACTGTATATATTGTACATAATTTGTTTAATTATAAAAACATCTGTTAAAATGAATAGTTTATTTATCCCTAATTAATTTCTGACTAAACCCATGTCAAATACTCCTTAAGAGTCTGTTATTGGTAATGTTGAAACAAACAACAGTAGTTGTTACCAAAATAATGTTCAAAAGTACATGATAGTGGCAAATTAATAAGAAAAATAATGAATCTGGGCATCTATATGTAAGACAAATCGTGTAAATATAAAAACTGATCCATTAAACAATTATTTGTGTGCTGATTTTGTAAGCATATGCTTAAACCTTGATAGATCAGTTAATTTTCCATCAATTTTAAAAAACCGGCAGATAACTGAAAAAAGTGGCTTTCCTTTCATCAGAAAATATATGGGGTGTTACATTTGAAAAAGCAAACTATATTAAAAAAAAACGTTAGGTATTTGCGTTTTTGTTAACCGGAAGTGATAACAAAAAACTTTGATGAGTCCATACAAAACTTGTATCATTGTAAAGTAGTTCAATAAAAACACATTATTTATTAGTTTAAAATATATAAGCCATTTAAATACCGGAAATATTATAGGGCATCTAGAATCATCCACTCTTTAAACTGAATTTCATTGCATTACTAGAAATAAAAAATTAACTAAATCAACATTACATATTCGATCTGAAACAGTACATGAATATCCTACAAGATGCACTACGAATTTTGGAGGGAAGGTGCCTTATGAGGACCTTTCAATTAATCCAAAAAAAAGTTGCTTTTACGAATAGAAGAGTTCTCCCACAGGGTAGAGTACTGATGTTCGGAGAAGAACTAGAAATATCCAAAGATGTTAAATATCTGGGAGTGACCCTTGATTCCAAACTAAATTGGAAGGCACACCTGGAAAAAATTACTACCAGGGCGACTAGGCTTTTCTTGCAATGCAGAATACGACCTAAGGTGTGGTTCTCTGGCTTTACACAACTGTGATAAGGCCAACTATCACCTATGGAACAAATAGTCTGGTGGAGGACAGCAGTGTCCTCTGCAGTTAATATATTAACTTCAATCCAAAGACAAGCCCTTCTTGGTATTACCGGGGCAATGAACAGCACGGGGACGGCATCTTATTGGACTTTCTTCTTTGGAAATTTTGTAAGGGCGAAGGCAATAAATGATGGCAATTCTTAGGCTGAAATCGGGAGACTTATGGTCCCCGAACAATGTTCGAGTAGGACACACTTATACAACTGGGACAATTCTAAATGAACCCATATTTCACATGAGTTTTGATATCATGACACCCGAAAATATATTCACTGAGCGAGTGAACATCATCATCCCATCTAGAGAACAGGTGATGCACCCAGGTAATTCTGGAGAAATAATCTGGTTCATCGATGGTTCCAAAAAAAAACCATGGCACAAAAGATTGCATAAGAGGGGAAATCGGGAACTGGCTAGATAGGAAACACCAACTCAAATGGAGGTTGACACAAGGGCACCTCATTACAAAGAGTTTACTGAACAAGGTAGACAAGGAACTCTCAACCAGGATATAGAAACTGGGTAAGAGACATTTGAAGACAGTTACCGATCTGGTGACTGGACACTGCACCCTGAGGAAACATCTGCACAAAATGGGCAAAGTTAGTGAACCTATGTGCAGAAAATGAGAACTTGATGCTGAAGCACGTTGGAGAGGAATTAATACAACCATTACAACTACTGAAAATCCCTCCAGTCAAACTAGTGGCCTTTAGAAGACACGAAGCTGCTGGAATGGATGTAGAGATAACATGGGAAATGGTACAAAGTTTCAGTTGAAGTGCCCGGGGATGTTGAGCACAACCGAAACGAATGAATGAATGAATTAATGTCACTAAAGAAGTATATAAAAGAGAAGCACACAATGATGAAAATGTCAATAAACTACTGATGGCGGCATTGAAAAACGGAACTGAATTCAAAAAAATGGCTACAGAAACAATAAGTGTAAATTCGATCAAGATACGCATTTAATGACTTTTTCATCAAAAGAGCCGCCCTGTAGAAATTTCTCAAATCAATTTCTATATTATTGACATAGAACTTTACATTTGGTTTCGAGGTTTCGGTAACAGGCGGTATACATCCGCAATTATTTCCATAAATTGATTTTCTGGAATTTGTTGTACCTGTCGTTTTCAGTTCCCATACATATTCAAATCTAGAAGTTGTAAAATGCAACGAACACAAATCAATTATACTTACTAAATTTACAAGTATTGTTGTGTATAATTACTTTAATTTATATTAGTTTGTGGAGTGAAAGCTTAACGCAAACGTCAGGGTGGTGAGAATAAGCAGAATATCTTTGTGGTTAGTTTTTAATTTTGATATTGTTATCACCTACAGAATATTTATTTTTAACTTTATCCCAGATTTCCATTTCAATTTATTCATTATTCAATCTTATAACTGTTAATTTTTTTCTCTATATGTACTAATCTATCTTCTCTTGTTTACCTTCTTATTATTTCAATTTTTTCCGGCAGTCCCTTTGAAAACTCTGTGCGTCCATCAAGTAATATAAATTCATTATTAGCTAATTAATCAGTAATATGAAAAACAGTTAGTTTTCTGTTATAAATTTAAAAGAATAATTTATTATACAGGGTGAATAGACAGAACCACCAGTTTTTTGAAATGAACATCCCCTTTTTTTCAATTAGCGGATTTCCCTTGCTGAGCTGATTCCAAAACTATATCACAAGTTGTTCAAAGTTGGTACAGAGGGTGGAGAAAATCGCAAGAATCGTTTGTTATTTCAACATTGTAGCCTAGCCGCTCTACTAAACAGAAAGTTTGAAACTATACTTGCCATTTATTTTTTAATTTGACGTTAATAACTGTCATAAATATCTAAGATCAATTCCATAAACCATACCGTATTTAACAAACTGGTTTGTTAAAATGCCAGTAACTGAAAGTGAGAGAATTGAAATTTTAATGATGATTGTTGTTGACGATAGGATGCGGACTCAATAAGAGGAATGTACAAGATACGTGAATGTGCATTTGCTGACGATTTAGTTATAATGGCCAATACAGAGAAAGATCTTCAAAAAAGTATAGACATATGGAATAGGACTCTTAAATTAAATGGAATGAAAATAAATGCAAGTAAATAAAAAATAATGATGATAGCAAAAAACCAAGAAAACTTGAATATACGAGTTAACGAGTCGAACAAGTTACCTACTTGAAATACTTAGAAACAACAATTGACAGCGCTGGTAACCAGGAAAGGGATAATATGGAAAGAACAGAAAAATCCATAAAAACTTCATCACATGCTGAAACCTGGATTTATTAATGAGAAGGAAATATCAAAAATAACAGAATTCCAAACAGTTTTTAGACCGATACTTACTTATGGCAGCGAAACATGGGTAGGTAGTGGACCAAAAAATGAAGAGCAGAATATGAAATACCTGAGATCTGTGAAAGGAATAACAAAACAAGGCAGAATGATGAATGTAGACATAAGAGAGGAACTAGAAATAAAATCAATGCTAGATTATATAGAAGAAAGACAACTGAGTTGGTGGGGACATCTACAGCGAATGGAGGATACTAGACTAGTTGAAAAAGTATGGGAATCAAAGGTGAAAGGTTGAAAGAGACAGAGGTAGACCAAAAGAATCCTGGGATAACAATAACATAGTCAAAATATTAAAGCAAAGGGGGAAAATTGATAGAAGCAAAACAATTAGCAATAAATAGAAAAGAATGGAAAACTTTTGTCTAAAAAACTTGAAATTGTAAGAAATCTCCCTACTCCGAAAGGTAGAAGGGAATTTGATATACTATTTCGATATCTTACATTCTCGAAAAAAGTTTTTTTCCAAAACTCTGACAGCTTAACTAAGTAGAAATAACTACTTTCCTGGCTATATGCTCCGACGAACATTGAATAACACTTCAAAGTTGAACCGTATGGTATGATTTTAACAAGTTTTCAACCATTTTGGTTTGAAATTAGAAGAGGGTTCAGCAATTTATAGACGGTTTTCGGCGTAGTTGCGTACAAGATTGCGTACCTTATTATTTCTGCGAGAATTCTTTGGTTCGGCCTAGTGATTTCAGATGGGATCCATATACCTTATACTGATGAGGCGCGCAGGAGAGTTGTATCTCGATTTTCTGCAAAATACATTAATTTCTGATTTGACCCAGCTTTGCTCTTTAACACTTTAAACCGCAGAATATGGTTTCAACAAGATGGCCCATCGCCTTATTTCGTTATAATTGTGCGCCAGTTCTTAGACCTACTTCGGTATTCATCATATGAATATATGCGTTACTTCATGGACACACTGTATAACTTCCTTATATAAGATAGAATCACATGACATTTGTTTTTAGCAATGGATCGTTGGGTTGGGCAAGTTGCTGTTGTCACGGGAGCAAGTGTAGGAATAGGAGCTGCTATTTCCAAAGCACTGGTTGAAAAAGGACTATTAGTAAGTGTATATCTTTTATCAACATAAACTTTTTTAGCTATATTCGTCCCCAATACCTTTGCATCCAACTTTCAAATCCATATTGAAATATTTAAATGTGCTGAAAAATCGACGTTAGTTTTGGCAATTCCGACCTCTTACTGTAATTGATCAGGCTCTACTCTATCCATTTTCTTATAACTGGAAACTTAGTAACAACAAGCAATATTTCCATTATTTCCATTATGTTTTTATCTGACAGTTAGGAAAAATATTAATAAAATTGAAAGTGGTGAAGTTATCCCAACAATATCTTGCAGAGCTACAAACACGGATACTGATGACTGATTGTGCTCTGTATGCTTTTATTCTTGTGTGTCTGTGGTGTAGATAACTTTGGCCACCGAACATGAACAAAAGACTAGAAGGGACACTCTAAGCATCTCCCCCAATGTTGTCTTTCTCGCTTCCTCTGATACTTCTCTTCCTCAGCAGATTTCAGCTCTCACTTGATGCGTAGATGGGATATACCCAGTAAAAGGATACATTCAAGATTAATTATGTTATAGTCACTGATGTTATCATTTAAGGTTGTTGGAATTGCGAGAAGAATTGAAAAAATTGAAGATCTTTCAAGAAGTTTAACGGACCAACCAGGAAAATTATATGCTATGAGATGCGATGTTGCAAGAGAAGATGAAATTTTGAGAGCGTTCCGATGGATTGGTGATAATGTTGGACCTATTCACGTTTTAGTCAATAACGCAGGTTTAACCAGACCCACCAACTTAATAGGCAAGTATAAAATAATATGCTTATTGATTATTTTTCATGATTTTATTTTTTTTATATAACAACGCAGGTTTAATTAGACCGTCTAAAATTATTGGTAAGTATTTCATAATAAACAAAATTTATCAGCAATATTGTTGTAAATTTCTTAAAAATTGAAATTTAATGTGGCCAAATGAAGTTTGAAAACTAAATTTATTCATCTGTGATAAACATTTAAATCCAAATAAATATATGTGGTAGTCTAATTGAACATTTTTCTCGAATGACTTTTAGATGGTTCAACTGAAGATTGGCGCCGAGTTTTTGATGTAAACGTAATGGCTTTATGTATCTGCACACGTGAAGCTGTCAAAATAATGCGTAGTAAACACATTGCAGGACACATTATACACATAAATAGTGTAGCAGGTCACCAAGTCCCTATTATGTCCAAGCCCAATTTAAATGTATACCCTGCTTCAAAATTCGCAGTAACCGCTTTAGCAGAAAGCTTGAGACAAGAATTGTGTTACCATAAGAGTAACATTAAAGTAACGGTAAGCTCAACGCAAAAACTAAAGAAATGACAAATATTGCATAGTCGTCACAAATTTCCTATCTTATAGAGCATAAAAAATAATATATATCTATAGCTTTTGATTTAAGTGGGAAGGAAAGTGAGAATTTTTTGAACATATAGAGAGACTATTGATTATAATAATAAAAAGATAAATTGATTAAGTGGGTTGTAGGTCTATATTGTGCCGTCTTCTATAAGCACGCCCTCAACCATATCCCCTCCAAGAAATGCAGGATCTGTTGCGATTTCAGGGGCTTTCAACTTTTCCTACTCCAGTTAGTCAGTAAGTGCAGAAGTGTTTCTCCTTTTCCAGACCGAAGCGACAATCAATCACACCTCAAGCTTCTTGCTGCCAGGTGTTTATTGAGTATATAATGCCATGTGTGGACATATACTTAGTTGTTTTTTGCTAAAACTCAACAACTACTCTGATCTCTTCCGGTTGAAGCTCCCGAGAGATATTTTGGACTGGTTCAGTCCTGAAAGGCTTTTCCAGAGGTATGCTCTGTCTTTTTTTTCTTTGTAGTTCCGCAAAACGGACAAGGGAGTGACCGCTGCCTTCCTGGTTAGCATACTAGTTATTTCAATTTTTTATTCACTATTTTGGCCTGGTTTCCACAGCAAGGAGACTGTGCGATTTCCAAATCATCTTCAAACTACAATACAATATTAGCTCTGCGCCTTGATGACTGCTTGACTATCTGAGAAAATCGCGATATAGTTTCTATCCAAATTGAATTGTACACACCCTTCTATTGCGCGAATTTCCGCTTGACATATTGCTAGTGAATTTCCCATTTCCCACAGTATATATCGATATCTGGTGCCGTATATTTCAAGCCCTGCTCCTTCCGCAGTTTTTGATAGACTACTTGGTATGCTTCTTGAGAGCATAATTGGTGGATTCACTTGTCCATTCTTTCTTAGAGCTCAGTACTGCGCACTCTTTGTTCTCCAGTTTATCCTCAATGATCTCTGTGGATATGCTGGATGTTGGAGATGGTTCCTTACTACCTAGGCCCTTATGTAGTCGTCAATTCTTATCCCCATCGAGTTCAATAGGAAGATCTCAGACAGATCGCTCTGAGTCATTTGGCTTGAGTGTAGTCTCTCTTGCTAATTTTTGGAATAAAGGTGATTTTTGCTCTCTTTCATATCCTGGGTATATATCTACAGACCAGAACACTCCTATAAGCTCGTACCAAGCGGGGTATGATATGATGCGGCCCTTTTGGAAGGAATGTTGGATCGATATAAGCTACTGCAGTGTATATTACGTCAGCAATCTTCTATTGGTCCCGTTTGGGTTGAGCGTAGAGGTCGATTTCTTCTTCTTCCGGTTGAGGATGTCTTCCCAGGAAGTGAGTGTTTGACAGGAGTTTGGCTCTTTGTTCCTCATTCTCGGCCTATTGTACAAGAGACATGCTTGTATCGACCTGGTCTTTCGCTATTGCTTTGTATAGTTTAGCTGCTATTCCGAATTGATTCAGTATGTGTCCTGTTTTAGAAGTACTTGATATATTCCATGGTCCGATATTCCAGTTTTTTTCCTGTTTTACCTAGTCCTTCCAATAAGGTCCAGTCCCCAGAAGGGCGTGAACTTTAACAAAGTAGATACGAAACCAAAAAACATATTAGATGATGGCACAATCTATTAAATCAATGTGTTTTTAGAGTATCAGTCCTGGATTAGTCCGAACAGAATTTACAAATGGATTACCTCAAGACGGTAACGAATCTGTAGACGATATGACAAGTTTGAAACCTGAGGACATTGCAGAAGCAATTATTTATGTACTTAGTACAGGACCTGGAGTACACGTGAGTGAATTTACTAGTAATTTTGGCATTTCCAAGTTGACTATAGTAACTTTAATTAATCGAAAACTAAATTTTACAAGCTAGTATTCCAAAATCGTGTATTTGCCTCACCCCTAATCAATAAAAAAATTAGGTATATTCACGAATTCTTGTTTTGAAATTTATGTTATTATTATTTAACATTATTTTCATAGGTTTCAGAACTTACCATTCGTCCTTTGGGTAACCTGTTATAAAAATTGAAGCTTACTTTTGTAAAACAAATTTGCTGATACCATCAACATAATTGTAGAAGCATACCGAGATAGCTGAAGAAGAATTTTATGAATTTTGTGACAAAAATCATACAACGCTTTATTGTTTATAGCATATAGTGAACCTATTTTGGTAGAAGTAAATTAACAAAAGTTTTGCAATAAATCGACCAAATAATTGTTATTATAAATACAAAGAGTGCATTTTTGTATTAAGAATAAAAATACGCTTTAAATTGTAAGTTTACATTATTTTTCCTTGAAAGTAACTTTAAATAATGTTGTAACTTCCTTATAGAGTGTATACTCTTTACATCTGTTATCTATGGCGTAGATATCTATGGTGCTTATTTGAAGTCAATGTCAATTGTCAGTGCTGTCATTGGTCATTATTAGTTATTAGTGTGGCAGGTTATGAGAAAAAAATGAACGTTAAGCTTACGTTATGTTTTATTTTATTAATCTTATGATAATTCTTCAAAATAAGGGTTTTTAAGTGATCCAAATACTTTTTCCCAACAAATATCAAATCCAACTGAGAAAAATATCGATGCTGAGAATAAACTGAACGAAATCGGAGAGCTTTCATCGAGAACAGCGGAATACTCAAAACATCCTTTCACCACATCTGTTAGACGACAAGACATAATTTTATCAATATTTTAGAATGTCGATGTCGGTGTTCAACCTGTTGGAACTTGAACTACAAGACCGATGCAAGGTAATCAAAGCCAAACTGAAAAAAATTAGGAAGTAGAGCAAACACAAGACGTACTTAGGGTACGGTTGAACGAAAAAGAAGTAGAAGAGAAATGCTCATACGAAGTAACAGCGAGAAGCTAGAACGAGTAAACGGTGAGCAGAAAAGATAATCGAAGAGGATAGAAGGACTAATGAAAGCGATGGAACACTTGGCAAAGATGATTGAAAATATCCAAGACGAGAAAAAAAGTAGACGAGAGCGTCCGAAAACGGCATAAAGGACCTAATCATCCCGAGACGATGAGAAGATAAGCTCCAGGGAAGTGATGCCCATCAAGAATATCCAGAAACAATAGAGGAAGGAATTCGCCTTTGGTGAACGCAAGAGAAGAAAAATACAGGACGATGCCATCCAAGGAAACAAGAGGACAACGATGAGCAGGCCTCTACCCGTCATCCTCTGGAGTGTCCACCACTGGAGCTTAGTACGAAAATTAATACATAGACTGTGAATACAGATTACCATCCAAGACATGCTTGAAGTGAAGATCTCCTACGTAGGACCCGAGGACTACAGGTACTTCAATGAAGAGAGGAAGGAAGTGGAATGGTGAACATACACACCAAGACAGAAAAGTAGAGGAAGAACGTCATTCGAGAACTGACCAACTGCGAGGTAATCGACAAATGACAAGAGGACGTAAAAAAGAAGGGAGTTCGGATCTGCAAAATCACCCAGATCCACTCTAGGTGCGGCTAAAGGAAACCACTGCCTATCTACATGTGGAGCTTGAAGAAAGATAAGGAAGATATATCACATCCAATAAGAGGAAATGGACTGACAATGATACAATTACCACCAGGTACAGACGACATGCCGAGTAAGCACCAAGTGTGGAGGACACATGCGTGAACCGCCAGGGAGAACACCCAGCGAACTACAAAAGGATGCCCACAAGCCCTAAACAACAGGACAACAAGGAAAAAAACAGAGCCAACCCCAAAAGGTACGACGCCAGGAGTCAGCTACGCCCAAGAGATAACCAAGAAAACTATAACGACGATGACGACCATCTCGAGGAAGTAGAAAATTCTCGATCAGATGACAGGACTGTTAGTTGATCTAATGGTCTAAAGTGACATAACAATCAACTTCTCTATATTTGTTAACCTTGGGCTTATATTAACTTCTATCTTTTACGATAACATCATTGCAACTGCCACAACTACTCGTACCAATAATTTACTTGCCATAGGTGTGTAATTTATGATACCGGTCCTGTAAAGTACAGAAAACCGAGAATAAATGTGGTGAAAGCTGGCATGGGGCACAAAACCAATTGTAATGTAAGTTGTATCAGCAGGAACCATCCATCATGTTGAGGTTAAACCTTTTAACCCCCCGGATTCCTGGCTAATGATGACGTTGCGGTATAGAGAGTCGAATTATCGCGCAGAAAGCAGTCATCAATACTCGTTATCTATCACTTAGATAAATTGATTTCGTTGTCTACTCCAAATGTATTCTATTCTTTATAATAAGTAATAAAGGTTAGCAAAAATTTGCAATTCAATTATTGTTAACTTGAAAAAATTATTATAAGCAAGGTATTGAAATATTTTAAAACTTTCATGACGTGATCTATGTGTATAGGAAGGGCTCCACAGAGCGAAACATTTTTACGACAATTATTTAAACATTTTTTTTAGTTTACAATAAAGAAGGGAGTTCAAGAACATTTTGTTAATTAACGATTGCTTAATTTGTTGAAGAATTAACTTTAAGAATTCTTTCCAACGGCAATGAATTCTTTGAAGTGTTTAGAATACACCATATTTTTTACAAATTGACGATTAATACCTTAAAAATATTATTTAATGTGACCTGTTTGCTTTTGACGAGGCGCACGTTACCCAAAATGACTCCCGGAGATCTATTTTCAGCATTGAATGAAACTATAATAATGGAGATAGATTTCCGGGAGTTGGGACTTTATTGGAAAATTTTTAAAGCTAAACAGATTTTTGAGAATCAGTTAGCATCAAACACGAACAAAAAACCGCTTTATAAATATATTCGAAACCCTTGTTTATCAAAGTATCTACACCTGTAAGGCTACCGGCCAACCAACAACAAACAAGTTAGAAATCGCAAGTACGTTCGGCAAAAAATTTCAAGAAGCTTTTACTTCAGAAGATGATATGGAGTTAAGTTAATAAGGAGTTAGGGGCAATCTGCTTAATTGGATTGAAGCTTTCTTGACTAGTCGGAAGTTTTGTGTTCGGATTAGTGATTATTTCTCAGCAAAGCGCAATGTGCTTAGTGGGGTTCCACAAGGATCGGTTTTGGGACCAATTCTGATTTTAGTGTAGGTAGCAGATCTGCCACTCCACGTTGAAAGCAACATTTCGCTCTTTGCTGATGACATCAAATTATATGCCAATCCTATAGACGAATACGACCAACTGCAAGCTTTTACCCTTAAATGCATCGAAGTGTTCAGTGCTTCATTTTGGTAAAAAGAATCCAAGGAATGGGTATGTACCTACTTCCTAGTATGAATTTAGAAACTGTTTCTCAGCAAAGAGACCTAGGCCTACTGGATACAGAAACTTTATCGAGGTCTCAACATATTCAGTGCATCTGTAGTAAAAGCTAAAAGTTCACTTCACCTTCTGTCTAATACATTTTGTAAAATTTCATCTCAAAATTTTCAACATACCTATGTGAGACCAACCTTAGAGTTTGCTGATCCTCTGTGGAATACCGACTGGGTACAAGATTCCATCGGTGCAGAGATGGGCAACAAGAATTCCATATGGACTACGCCGTCCTTCTTACGAAGAACGTCTAAGACTGATAAACTGTTCAGCATTCGGGATAGAAGGCTTCGCGGCGATTTAATGATAGTCTACAGGGCTTTAAATAATAAGTTTGGATGTGACTTGTCCTATATTTTTCCTCCGAATAGCGATACCAGAATTCGAGGACATCGCTTCAATACAAAAAAAAAATTTCGAACAAAATGGCGCGAATGTTTTCTATCAAATCGAGTACAGTTTGGAACCCTCTCCCATTGAACCTTGTTAACGCTTTAGCAATAAACTCTTTTAAAAACAATTATGATGCCTACAAGTTAACTGCGCTGGACTGACTACTTTTTATTGTAAATTTATTTTGTTAACTTCATTTCTTTGTAATTATTGGTAAATTTTATATTTTATTCGAGCTATATAGGTCTTTGACCTCGGCTCGTTTAAACTTTTATAATAATAATAATAAATTTCGTCCTCTTAAAGATTTGTTTTTAATTTCTCAAATGCTAGTACTTTTCGAAATATTGGAAAAAAACAAAATACCTTTTTTTCATCTTTATTTGTTTATACCTTTTGAAAAATTTTATGTGCTGATAAACGCTTTCGACACATTTTTCTATACATAATTCCGTATCTAATAATATTTTTAGGAGCAGAGCAGTATTCAAACGTCAGTAGCACCAGCCATGCAAGCACAATCACAAAAAAGAGATATTCATACTTACGTACATTCACATAAAGAGTGGGCCGTTAGCACTACCGACGCTCCATATTTTTGATTTCGATCGGCATTTCTCTCTTTCACAGCACGGCATATTTCTGTCGTAAAATACTATGTATAAAAACGGTCCCGGCACCGAACGCAGACTGCTGTGAGTGTTGTTGCCGACTTAGCACCATAGGTGTTAATTTATTATGGAGAACAATTAGTGTTAAATGTAATAATATGTTTATGTTGCTATTTAAACTGCCCACTCGCTTCTTCATATATTGACCGGTAATAGAACATCTGATACTGACTATAGACAGGAAGCTATTAGGATTTTTTTTGAATAAAGTGGTGTAAATAATTGACTTAAATTTAGCTAATAATTTCAAATGAAATAACGATCCAGAAATTAACACAATTTCAAAGTTAGTTTTCGCGTGAAGTGTCACAAAGCAATTTGTACCTGCGACATACCTGTATATACTTGTAACGTTTCTTTGGATATGCATTTTTGTCTTATTACTGAAAAATGAATTTGGGACTTATGGTATACAACTCTGGGATTGTACCAGAGAAAGCAGCATGTATATTATACAACGCTTTCAAATCGAAGTACTAAGGAACGCTGTCAATGCGCAAAACTCGCAAACATATGACAGTAAGACCTCTATTTTTGGACAAAAAACATGTCCGGAATGCTGACCAATTGTGTCTAAACGACCCTCTCAATAGCGGACCCTCTATATAACGGACGCGGACATACAAATTAGTTACCAGATAATAGTATTTCTTTAAAAATTACCTCAATTAACGGACACCTTAACAAATTTCAACGAAAGTTAAGAATTTTTAATCTACCTACGTGTACGGATACCCTTATATATTTTTTGCAAAAGGTCAGGAATAAAAACGTTTCCGGTTGACTGGTTTCTTGTTTTGAGCTTAAGATAGGGTGGGTTTGGTTTTCCCACTAATCCTCTTTTTGATAAGGTAAGATTTTCATGAAAATATGTACTTGTTACTGGAAATTATTTACAAATTTTATTACTTCTCAAACAATTTGGTCAGTCTATTTAGTTGAAGTTTAATTATTGTTAACACAACATGCCAAACGAAAAAAGAAAACGTTTATTCTTAAAGGATAAGATAGAAATTATCCATACGAGTGTGAAATATAAATTAAGTGTTAGGAAACTAGCCGAAAAATATGGTGTTGGAAAAACACAGACTAGTGAAATTTTAAAAAACAAAAATGAACTTTTAAAGTCTTTTGGTGATGCTCTAGTAATGATGAAGTTAAACGGAAATTCCCTAAAACTCAGGGCCTTGCTATGGATCTGATTGTTTTTGAGTGGCTTTCCAAAGTACGAAATAAGAATATTCCTTTGTCTGGGCCAATAGTTATTAAAGCAAATGCACTAGAAGATAATTAAAGTGTGACACTTTCTAAGCATCAAATGGATGGTTGGAGAAATATCACGTTTAAATCTGTTTGTGGTGAGTCTGCACACATCAATTTACAAGAGGTTGAAAACTGGAAACTTGGAAGACTATTCTGCAGAAGATGTTTACAATACTGACAAAACGGGATTATTTTATTATTACAAAAACATTTGCTCCAAAAAATGACAATTGTGCTCTGGAGGAAAAGGTGCTATAAGACCGATTAACAATTTTATTTTGTACTATAATATGGCTGGTGAAAAAGAAGAACCTTTAGTAATAGGTAAAGCAAAAAATCCGAGATGTTTCAAAGGAGAACATATAAATAAGTTACCTTTGGAATGTACGTCTAGTAAAAAAGCTTGGATGAACGAGAACATAATGAGTTCATGGTTACATAAGTTTGACAAGAAAATGGAAAAACAAAAGAGATAGAATGATCGATAATGCAACTTCCCATCCTAACAATATAGTCCTTAAAAATATTCAACTGATTTTTTTACTCCCTAATACTACATGTGCCAGCCAGCCTCTAGATCAGGAAATTACACAAAATTTTAAAATTGTATATCGAAGATTTTCAGTCAAAAGATTACTTATGCTTATGGAATTCGAGCCATCTCTAGGAAAAATAGAAAAAAGCATAACAGTTGCAAATGCTTTAATATTGATTTAAAAAAGCTGGAGACAGAACTGACGATGCCCAAGAAGAATTTGAGAATAATTTTACCAACCTATCCACTTTAACACCAACTTAAATGAGTTTGGATTTCTAGGGATATTCTTCTATAGATGAAGCACTAACCACTGAAGATTCCGACTTTTCAATTTCTAAATGTGTTGAGAAATAAGTGACGAACCACGAGCTCCTAAAATTTCCAGCCTTAGTGAAGTATGTGATAATTTAGGGGATCTAGAATAATTCTTTTTTGTAAATTACAATGTGAACGCTTGCACAAAAATATCAGAGATTTAAGGAATTTTGGATAACTTTAATTTGCAAGGCATTAATCGAACTTCCTTTATATTAAATTTGTTAAACATGTCAATAACGGACACCTCCCAATAACGGACAAAAAAAAATCGCCTTAGCTGTCCGCTATTAAGAGGTTTAAGTGCGTTATACTGTATTATAGGGTGTTCAACTAAAAATAGATTCTTGTTGATGATTAGCAGATCGTTAATTCTAAGGGAACAAATTACGCCGCACTTTATTTTATCAAATTTAATGGTTTTGTTTTGTGTTTATCCCCATTTAAAAAATTATATTTTGAAAATTTCTTAAAACCCGCCTTTTAGTTTAAATTGAAGTTAGTCACATATTTTGACATGGAACAAAATATTCAGAAGAGAGTGTAGTCACCAAAATTGAAGAAGAAGTTCAGGTGGTTTCATCTTGTTTCAAATTTTTGATTAGTTCGTGTTTAAGCTTCCTTTTAATAATAAAATTACAGTGTACGTTAAAGCAAATTCCAAGTCATCTTTGAACTCATAACTGAAAAAGATATATAAATTGATAAATAATTGAAATGATTATCAATAGAATTATTAATTATTTTCTGTAATTACGTAAGTATTTCACTTACATTAAAATAGACTTCACAACAAAAATAATTGGTTGAAGTTTGTACTCAAAAGACCTAATAGCTGCAAGTCAACTCTTTCTTCTCTCATCTGTTTTCGGCACAGTAATGAATTTTTTACCCGATATTCTTGATTTATTAGTACAATATGGTACAAAACACGATTTAAATACTGAATCCTTGATAATTTTAAAAAATCAAGCACACAACAACACAAATAATAAAAACTGTAAGTAATGCGTCAAATTAAAATTGAACAAGGTAAACACAGTGATAGATGTCAGATCAGATGTCAACATTTTTGTCCCGAACAAACTCAAACATCCCAAATGAATGAGAAAGAAGAAGCTGAAACATGGAACAGCAAAGGAAGACTATCGACAACTTCACATTTAAACTAGTGACGTATCTGCTTTATAAATTGCATAATTTCAGTAAATTTTTGTTTTCATTTTTTTCTTTTAATCTAAAGTCTAAATTTAGAATCATTATATTATTGAATCTCCCATTTGCCACTTATTAATATTAAAACCGGTATGGAAATTTAAACTATTAGAGTTTCCTATAATCAATTTGGGAGTGTTATGTTAAGACTTTCGACACTCACCGTTAGATCGCGCTAGGATATGCTCGGCCGCGAAATGGTATCTTTCAACCATCAATTCGCGGCCACTTATCGATTAAGAATCGCCGCCTAAAGGTCAATTCACACAGGTCAGTCTCGTCTCTGTTCCGTTAACGTTCCATTTCAGTCTCATTCAGTCAATATATTGTTTCAAACGCTGAGACGATAAAAATAAATTAAATGTTGCCCACCTCCACAGGGACTTGAAAATAGATATCTACTGTTACTTAGACTATTAGCAAATTCGCCAAAAGTCACGAACAGCAACTTCAACGTCGAAGTTCTCTCCAGTTTCTCGATAATACCAGCCAGACGAGAAGACTCAAGAGGATCAAATCTTACGAGCTTCTGAGATCAGATTTTAACTATAAAAAAAGCAGCGTTAGTGGCTTCGATCATTAAACAGACTAGATGAATAGCCCGCTATACTGACAACACACTTTGTTTGAAGCCAACATCTAAATCGATTCTCTCATTCCAAAACTAGGATAGCACCAGATTCCAATAACAGTGCCGTGCTGTGTGGGTATTTAAATTTAATAGAAATATTAATCTTAGATTCATTTATTACGTGAATATTAGCCATTATATGCGAGTAGAATACTATATTTTGTCCACCGCTATTAATTACCTGTTTATAAATGATTTTTTTTTCCTTTCTCCAATTTAGGTAGGGATTATAGGCTTTCATATATAATTTTTTCGACTTTTCTGGCAATAAATTTAAGGAAACTATTTATTCTGCTTCTCTTATTTTTGGAGCGGTAACATTCATTCCAGTGTCTTATAAATTATTTAAAATGCCACTTTCTTTTTGTCATCATCATACATACACTATATACAACAGCTTGATAAGATATCATATATGTCTTCGTAGCGGAATGGTTTAGAAGATTGACTGCGTGAAATGAAGAATTGTAGGCATAGGGTTCGAATCCTGGTCGCGGTGATAATTTTTATTTATTATATTGTGACATTTGCATATAAATTACCTTCAAAATATGTCCTATTTATCCGTGTCATGTGACCTGTTCATTATCCATACCTATTATTCACTGGTTAATAATGTACGTCATTATACTTGAAGAAGCACTCGTTTAATGGTAAACATTATAAATTGACATACTGTTTACAAACATTCACTCATGTATCAATGAATTTTAAATAAATCGCTTTTTATACATTTATCTCAATTATATAATAAGTATTAAAGGACATATATTGAGGAACCACAAAAAAATTGAAGTCATTGGATGGTATATATATCTGTAGAATCAAGCAAAATAAATAAATAAACTTTGACATTGTTTATGTTGGCATCAGATAATACGTCTGTTTACTCTTCTAGTATGTTCATTGTTGGCAGGTTAGTGGTGTTTTGAAAAAAATATATTAGTAAACTTTGCACAATAGATTTTCTACTAAAATGTTATTGTAGTTTTATGATATATACGGAAATATTCTTTTTATCGTCATAAAAGGTTATTCCAAGTGAAAATCATTGCAGGTTCCTGATCGTCCATAAATTTTCGAAAGTATAGGTACTAACCGAACAATACCATTAAAAGTTATGAGAGACACATCTCGAGATATTTTGGTACCACCTACTGTTCTTAATGGACTTTATACTTATGAACCAGTTGAAAACGCTCTAGAATCGTTTAGCGTACCGCTCCAGACGGTAGTTGAAGAAAAAAATCGTAATTTGTGGTCAAAAAACAACATAAATTTATATAAATGCCGCCAGGTGTCACTGTTATAGGCGATAGATATATTAGATTAATATTAATGGCTGGTTTATGAGCTCCGCGGGATTTTATTCTCCTATGAGATCAGGCCACCTAAACAGACCCATTTAATTGTAATTTATTTTCTTTAAAATACTATAAACAGAGATCGAATAATAAATGGACTTGCAAAAAATGACATGAGATTTGTTAATAGCAGCAAATACACTTTCGTCTCTCCACATATTTTACATATACAACTAGGTATGATCGAAAAATATAAAAATTAAAAAGTATGCTGTAAAAGGAAGTAAAGGAAACGCATTAGTTCACTTTAAAGTTTTGAGATATAATGTTAAACCAATCGGAATTCACTGAGACCTAAAAGATCTATTGTTCCTCCTTTCTTCTACTAGGACCAGTTTCATATTATGTTAGTAAAGTCGACTTTATAAAAAGGTCCTTTCCAACTGCGCTAAAGTGAGTTTCATGAAGATTTCTCCAAATGACATTAAAAGTGGCTTTTTAATGACACTTAACAGGCATAAAAGGTGTATTTTTACTGCCTAGACAGAAAAAGTTTGTTGCTACAGTATTCGCCAGCTAACTTGATGTCCTAAATGCTTTCTAGGGAGCTATTGACGCTGCCCCATCCGATAACTGTAAACAGTGCCGTGCAAGTTCTGAGGATACGCTTTCTGTTACAAATTAACACAACTTGTACAATTAATAAAGTAAAGTCCGTCTGGAAATATATGATCCTAACTTAATGAATAATATTTAATTCTTTGTTATAATTATTGGTATATTGATTTTAATAGAAACGGATCTGCTTTATACCTGAATTCTGAGTACATAAACAATAACTGTGTGACGCTACGCTACTGAAAATCTTAACACCTGATAAGGTTCGATGCAATTGGCGTTTGTCAAAAATTTACCACCAATAGCAGCCGAGTAGGCAGGGCACTATTACTCTGTCTCTCTTAGTTGGTAATTTCTGGGACATCAAGTTAGCTGGCGAATACTGTATGCAACGATCCAAGTAATAATTTGATCAAATTGGTAATCAAAATTGACAATGACATTGGGTGAAGACAAATTGATGGAGTTTTGGATTTTGCGTGAAACTGGAACGAATTTGTAGAACAAATTATATGTTTCGCATGGCAGAAAAGAAGATCAATGCCTTAAAGCAGCATTAAATCTTGTGCTTTTCTGCCTAGTGAAACAAATAACTATTTTCGTCGACCAATAAAATAAACTTTAACAGTACTTGAGGAAAGTCCTGAGAGTATGAAAGTATTTTATAAAAATTTAGTTATCGATAGCTACATTAATGCAGACATTTTTGAAAGCACGTTACATCGAATGAGAGAAGTTTATGATTATCCTTTGAGTTAAGCAACATTAAAACACATATTTATGTTAATCAAATAACTAAGCACAATAAACAAAATATTTCCAATACATAGCAAAAGCCATTTTAATACCGTACGGTGTAATTTTTGTCTATTATTTGAATGTAATTCTGAATTACGACAAATGACACGCAGTGTGGCCGAACACAATGGAGATAATGGTCGACAGAACATTAGAGCTAAAATTATTATATGACAAAATGACAAATAATTTACTCTGATAGAATGCACAGAGAGAATTGGTATTATTGACCCATATAAATATTCAATGCCCATTTGTAATTTTGATTTACACGCTAACTGCTTTCCTTATTAAGGGAACTGACCGTTTTAATGCGGAAGATAATTTATTGTAAAAAATAAAAATGTGATTTTTATTGCCAAACGAAGTTTAAATTTTTATGTGCTTATATCATCTTCTTCTTCTTCTAGATAATGAGATTCGGTTTCCACGGGAAGGTTTGTATGTATGTATGTATATTGGGGTGACATTCACTGAGACCTAAAAGATCTATTGTACCCCCTTACTTCTACTTAGTTCCTGAGGAAATTCTCAGAGACTAATAGCTCCTTTAGTCCTATTTCCTGGAGGAATTTTAGGATATCTGCAGGCTTTAACTTAGATAAATGTCCCTCTTCTATCCAGTAATCTCCTAGGTGTTGTGCCCAGTGCGCAAGTATAGGGATGGAGGTTTCCTTTTTCATGCCACAGAATCTACATACTTCTTCCTCAACCATTTTGAGCTTTTTAAGGTGGCCATTTAGGCGACAATGTCCCGTTAGGATCCCTGTTTAAACTCTTAGTGCAGTTTTACTTTGCATTCATTAGATCTCAACAGGTTGTAGTCACCCAGAAGAATCTTTGATTCTCTAAGCCTTATTAGATATTTCCAATGGTCAGATATTTTTTTTTCGGCCCTGCCTATTTCTTCCAATATTACATTGGAGCTGATACCGCAAAAGGGTTCCGGCCCCTAAAAGGGTGTTTCAGTCCCCCCCTTTGCTAGTTCATCTGCTATTTCATTTCCTTTATTCCAGTGTGTCCTGGAATCCACAGTAAGGTGACGATATTGTTCTCGCCTAGTTCAATGAGTTTGCCTATGCATTCCCACACCATTTTGGAACTGATTACACAAGAGCTCAGTGCTTTAATAGCTGCTTGACTATCCAACATTATGATAATCCTTTGTCTTCAATATCGTTTATCAACATTGAACTGGGCATACTTTCTTATGGCGAGAATTTCCCAAGCTTTCAGAGTGTTTGGTTTCTGGCCCGTACACTCATATCCCAGTTCCTTCTATTGCTTTTGGGCCGTCTACGGGGAGGTTTAAAATTATTGTAAGTTTTGTTTTCACAGTTGAGGAGAAGTTACTTCACCCCTTCCATGTCACAGAAGATCAAGAATTACTTCCCGAAGACTATGCCAAACGAATGGGATTTAGGGATTGGGTTTTAGAAGAAAATAGACGCAACGTAAATTTCATAAAGAATATTTTATTTACTGATGAAGCTACTTTCACAAGAAATGGAGTCACTAATCACCATAACACTCATATCTGGGCCGATGAAAATCCCAAATTTAGAAAAGTGCGCCATCATCAGATTAATTTTAGACTAAACGTTTGTGTTTGCTTCTTCCCAATAACTTAAACGGATGAAATCATGTATCCTTTTCACAAAATGATCTACCAATTTACTTGGAAGATGAACCATTAAAAATTAGACAACAGATGTAGTTTATGTAAGATGGTGCGCCACCACATACTTTTAGTTCGAGAATATCCAGAACGTTGGATAGGAAGGGGTCAGATGTACCAATTGAATGGCCACCGCATGGTCCATGTCTGAATCCACTAGATTTTAGTTTCTACGGATATATTGAAGAAAATATTTATTCTGTGAAAATAATCAGTGAGGAACAATTGAGAAACCGAATTTTCCAATTTGTAACAAGTTTCGACATGAACATTTAATTTTTCATAATTTTTATTGTTAAAGCGATGTAGAACTTTTATACAGGAAGGAGGTGGTCATATTGAACACTTTTTGCGTTAAGTTAATTCAATATCGTGTTTCTTTGTAAATTGTAATGTAATAATAAAGTTGTTTTTGATACTTATGAAAATACAATACAGTTTAATAAAATTCAATATTTTGAAATTGACATTTAAAAGAGTGGCTGTATCTTACAAATCAAAATGTTCACAAATAAATACAAGGAGGTAAAAAGGTTGAAGAGTAGACGTTGTATTCCAGTGGCGTTCCATATTTTGTTAAATGTAACCCTCAAAAAAAGTTGGAGGGTCAAAAGGGTGCTGACCCCCTCTGGAAATCCATAATAAATGAAAATCAATGAACGCTACTACTTCCAGTTTTGGGTTATTGTATACCAATATCTCTTATAAATTGTCATAAATTTACGTTACACCGTTTTAGAGCAACGTTAAAAAAATGAATTTAAATTTTAAGATAAATCACCCTGTAACTTTTTTGTATACACTTTTGTATATAAGTAAGTGAGGTTCAATCAACCTATTTTTGACCCCAGAATATATGGTATAATTTATTATCAATCTTTTCGGGACACCCTTTATAATTGGCCTACTACCGGTCTACCTGCTATAAATGTGACACCCTATATTATATAAATCGATATCCTAAAAGGTACATATTTTTACGGTACCTTAAGTTTAAAATCGGTATTGCTTCATATACAGGGTGTCACATTTAAAAAATAACACACTATTCGAAAGACATTTTTTTAACATTATTGAACTATTAAATAATAAGGTGGACTATTTAAAATAAGCTCCATATTAGATATTATATAATCTAATAATAAAACTGTGAATTTTGAACACTCTGTATAAAGATGTTTGATACTAAATCATTAAATACATTCAACAATTAAGACTTACAAATAAATTGATTTCTGTTGGATTGGTATATATTAACTTTTCTTAAAAGCTTCACATTTTATGAAAAATCGACATAACTCAGAACACTCTGTCTTTAGGTCTAACAGAAAATTCGATAAAATAAAGGGTGTCCCCTAAGAAAAAATATAACTTTGATATGATCTACTTTATTGGGAGATTCTGTATATTACAGAATAATTTTAAAATGTAAGATATACAAATTACTAAAGTGGCAAATAATTCTAAAACTCTCACCGCTTCGTTATAAACATCTGTCTCGTTGGTCATGATTCACCCTGTATAATCAAATTTTAATGAACATATTTTTTTCAACATATTAATTTGTTAACAAACACCTTAATAATGAAATAGTTCAATGAGTTTGTGTCATTTTAAAATGTTATTTATAAAAACGCATGTCAAAAAATTATATCTGAATACCTGGCAGTTGTTGGAAGTTGAAATATTATACACAAAATATTGACCCCTATTAATGAATGATTTTCTACTAATTAACTATTTTGGTATAGGCAACCAAACATACATGGAAAGTTATTTGACTTCTCGCTTTACTCGCGCGTTATAATTTCTGGATTCTTGACAGACCCTATTAACACACTTGTTAGTTAAAGAACTATTATCCCATGCCCCACTTGAAAAGTCATTGGTATTATTCATATTCATATAAAAAAATTGTTTGTAAACCATACAGAAAATATATTTGAAAACTCTGGTTATGGTTTTAGTTACAAAAGCACTTGAAACACAATGCAAGGGACACCAATTCACTGAAAGGTATGTCAAATATAACATTTTTGACATCACACAAAATAAAACATTTTTAATTCTTTTAACGTTAAACAAATACAATAACGTAATGAATTCTCAGCTTGAAATGTTCTCAATAGGCACTTGACTAGTTTCGAGAGTCTTTTTTTTTTGTTAAGAGTATCGTTTACCTAGAAAGGATCATAGGTTACTTTGAAAGTTAAACAATGATTTATTTATCTTCACAATCCGCTCAAGATCAGTGGACAAGTATCTGTCAAAAGTGACGAGAAGTGCTGGGCTAACAAACTGGCCGTTCACTACTACCTATAACATTTTACTCACAAGATACGGAATGTCTTTAGTAAATGAAATCCAGAATTTTTAAAAATAGGATGCTACAAATGCGTATTATTATTGGTTATTTTATATACTCATGATAGATTATCCCATTAGTATAATTGAAAGACTCAGGAATGGGTTTAGACTGTTATCTAAATGCCAATTCACATCACCACCTCCTCCAGCCCAATAAGTATTTGGCAAAGAGAATCACGACAGATAGAAATTACAAATAGAAGATGCAGTTAAAGATATTGCATGGGATATAACTGACACTGATAGTTGATAAAAGAAATCTGACACTGACAGATGATAAAAGAAATCTGATACTGATAGTTGATAAAAGAAATCTGACACTGACAGATGATAAAAGAAATCTGATACTGATAGTTTATAAAAGAAATCTGACACTGACAGTTGATAAAAGAAATCTGACACTGACAGTTGATAAAAGAAATTTAAAAAATAAGAATAATCAATTAGAATTTTAATACTATGTAGTTATGCGGTGACTGAGAGAAAGAAAAAATGAAACTTACTGCTCCATCTCCTTCTAGAGATAGTTTCGGTTATGGTCGGATCCAAGCACTTAACTTAGAAGTCATCTTTCTAACAAAACGTCTAAAACTTTTTAAAATGTGTGTTCTTTACTTTTCGGCATACGCAACAAAATTAAACTCTGATTCAGTAACCGTCTGTACAACTGATATAAAGGTCAAAACATTAGGAATTTCCCATTTCTTAAGCCTCTTCTTAATCCGCAAATAGGTAGGTACATTTTCCCAGAAGACCATTAACAACCAAACCATTAATATTTTATTACTAGCCCAAAATTTTATTACAGAAAGGTTTAGTAATAAAATGAAGTACCGAATATGAATAACATCATCAGTAGGGTAGCATAAAAGTTTAAAAAAGGCACAAAAAGGCGGAATTTACGAAAAAAGACAAAATATACAAAAATCATCTAGAATAGGCAAAATAGGCAAAAAAGGCATTTTGCCTATAATCCGAGCTTTAGATATCAGTATCAAAAATTACAAATTGTGGTCGCGATATTCTTTTAAGAGTATAGAATGCAATAATATAAGAGGAATTGGGGAATGCCAAGATGATTGACAGGTCGAATGGATGATATTTTGTTATAGAATGTGAACAAAGTGCATGGTGAGCTGAATCTTCACTGGAAATATGGCACAGAAGAATTGGATACTTGAATGAACAAGACTCGAAATGTAATAAAATACGAAGTACGAACAATTTTATTAAAAATCAAAAACTAGAATCTGGTGAAATTATGTATTCAGGGAAGAATCACTCAAAATTCTTCTCTGCAATACATTTTTTAATGCGCTTAATTTTTTATTCTAAAAAATGTTAAGCTTCTGAATATTGAGTATCTGCATGCAATTTTCAGCTATTTATTGAAAAAATATAATTTTTTATATTGTACGAAGCATGCAGTCCATAATAATTGTCTTCTTAAAATACATCATAAATAATTCTATGAAAAAAATAATACCCTAACAGCAACATTTATGAGTCAGCCAGCCATTAAACGAGACTTATTTTGAATAATTCCTACATAAAATTATTCAACACACCTAGTGGTCCGCACTTAAGACTATCCTCAATACATCTTTCATTGTTCCTATCAATCGAAAATGGGAGAACTTGAAATAACGACCATATGAGAAAATATGGTTTGCGGTTATCTACAGGGAGATGTATCCCAGCATCAACTATCTACAGATAGATTTGTATTCTGCATGTTTATGGAGACACTGGAAGAAGTTTTCTCTCAAATTTAAGATGGAAACTTGAAATTTTCTAATTCTCGTGCACTTGCAATTACTAACCACTGGTATTTTCTCAATATTGTTTTTTATTTTAAATTAACAATTAACATTTAAATATCTAGTTTATGCATTGACATTATTAAGTAGTGAAATGTAGATGGCGCCATACTAATTACTCTTACTGGTTACCTATTTTTTTACCTCAGACCTACTTTCGACACAAGCCGCTAGATCGCGTTACAATACAATATGGAGGTATGTAAAACCATCTCTACGTAGGGGCGTCACACGAATATAAATCAGAAAGTGAACAAGTGAAGTAATAAATAATAAACGATTAAAGTTACTGAATAGTTTTTATATTACGAATAATCAAAGTTTATTACACCAATACAACTTAGTTTCATGACAATGATGTTCTAAGTTCCGCTACCATCGACATAGTCAACTGAATTACTAAATAAATAATTGATAGAAATGGGAGGACAAAGAAGAAGGTTAAATAGAAGGGCAGAATCATTGGAGCAACAAGTTTAAGCAATTACCGACACACATAATGCGTTTATAAATATCTTTTAACGTTCTAACGACCTAATTTCCGGTGTAATAAATTCGATTAACCGGATATTTCTGTTTAATTTCCCAAAACGGTTACCATATCCCATCGTAATCAACGATCAACTATTCGCATTCTAATAGGTGATACACGCAACAGTGGATATTTTGAAGAGGGCGGTTTAATTGCCGTTTTACAATATTGATTTCCTCCTACTACTCGAAAAGTAGTTAATTCTATTCATAGGCAGTATTATGGTATTTCAGTGATAATAATGAACCTGAAATTTCAAAAATAAGTATCTTTCGTATCTTCTAGTTTTACCAAAATATGTTACTGGGAATCATCGACAGATGTTTCTAATAAATTTACTCTTGCCGTCTGCAAGTACGAGAATATTCTACAATATAACAAGTTAGAAATATAATTTAAAAACACGTAATAACTAGGCTCCTTATGTTCCTTATCTTTAGATTTTATAAAAATAAATCGGAAGTAAATTTAAACAACTCCTAAGTCATTCACTATAAAAAATTCAACATAAGCATAACCTATACTTCATCTCTTTCTTTCTCTTATCCTTATTCCTTCTCAGGCGTCGGATTGGAGTTCTTCCTGTACCCATTTTTTCCATTCTTCTCTGTCCCTGGCCAATGCCTTTATCTCTCCTGATGTTTTTCCTTTGTTCTTTCCAATTTCCTCAATCTGATGGCCATACCACTTTAATTGTTTCTTTTTAATCTTTGATATTATTGGTTCTTGATTAGTTATGCTTGTGATTTCTTCGATCCTTACTTTGTTCCATTTTGTTTTACCTGCTATTTTACTTAAATTTTTCATTTCCATTGCATTTATTTTTGTTTCCTGCTTTTTCTACAGTACCCAGTTCTCACTAGCATAAGTTATAGTTGGTACCGTAATTTTGTTGTAGATTTCCAGCTTTTTGTCCATATCAATGTGTTTATGGCTTAGTATTGTTCGATTTAAGGAATAATATAATCTTGTTGATTTATTTGCTCTGTTATTGAGTTCTGCTTCTATTTTCCCTTCTTCTGTTATGATACTTCCTAGGTAATTATAAGTTGCTACTCTTTCTAATGTTTTGTGATTACATTTCAATTCCTTGTACTCTCGCTGTTTTTCATTTAGTATCATTACTTTGTTTTTTTCTGTATTTATTGTCATTTTAATATTTTCTATTTCTCTTGCCAATAAGTTGATTAGTTTCTGCATTTTATTTTTTGATTTTGCTATGAGTACAATATCGTCTGCATACAGTAGATTACTTAATTTGACCGGCACCATGTTTCTGTACCCTATTATCATGTCCAGATTTCCTCGTAGTCTTTTTATTTTCTTCACTATTTTGTCCATAATAATGACAAACAATACTGGGCTTAAGCTATCACCTTGTTTTATACCTTTTTTCATAAAAAACTCTTCCGATCTTTGACCTCCTATCTGCACTCTTACTTTGACAGTCTCGTATGTGCTTTTAATTATATTAATTAAAGCTTTCGGTACTTCTAAGTCTTCCAATACCTCCCAAATTTTTTCTCTTTCGGTTCGGTCTCTTTCGGTCTCCAATTCGTTATTTTTATTTTTTATTGCTCTTATATCTTTTCCTTTACTTTCTCTTAGTCTTTTTATTGCTGTCCAAAATTTTCTATTATTTGATGCATGTGTGTCTGACATCTCCCTTCCAAATTCTTTCCAGGAGTCCCTTTTCGCTTTCTTAACCGCTTCCTTGACTATGTTTCTTTTACCGTTATATATTTCGTTATCTTCTTGTGTTTTTGTTTGAAGGTATTTTTTCCATGAAGTTTTCTTTTCTTTTACTAATGTTTGTATTTCTTTGATCCACCACTTAGTCCTTTTTAAATGTTTGTTGAAATTAATTCTTCCACATATATCCTCTGCTTTTTCAAGTATTATTTGTTTGAATACTGTCCACCGTTTTTCGAGTGTCCATTCGTTGTTTTCATTAATCATTTTTCCGAATTCCCCGTCTGTTTCTTCCTGATATTTAGATTTTTTTCTGCGTTTCTTAATTTACTTATTGCAATTCTACTGAATCTTACTTCTTCTGTATTCATTATTTTTGCTTCATATTCCGCTACTACTAATCTGTGGTTTGTTCCCAGCTCAGCCTTTTTTTGTCTCTACTTCTTTTACCATATTTGACAGGTTTTGTGTATAAACTATGTAATCGATTAAACTTTTTGCATTTCTTTCTTCCACTACAAAGTTCTAGTTCTAGTTCTTCTAGTTTTTATTTCCACATCGTATTTCCTATTATAAGATCGTTACTTTGACAAACACCTATCATCTTAAGACCATTTCTGTTCGTTGCTACCTCTCCATAAACTCCCATACAACCCATTCCTCGATTGTAGTCTTTACCAACTCTTGCGTTCCAATCCCCCATAATGATTATGTTTTCGTTTTGCTCTCTTATATCATCCACTACTTCCTGTAATTGTATGTAAAATTCTGAAACCTCTTCCTCTCCTGTTCCTTCAACAGGCGCATATATTTGTATTATATTTAATATTTTTTTAGTGGTATACTTAGAACTGGCATTCTTAAATTTACATCTTTGATATTTATTACCTTTTTGTTAATTTCCTCAGTTAAAATTATTTCTACTCCCTCTTTTGCTCTTTGTTTTACTTTTACCCCGGAGTAATATAATGTGTGATTATTTGTTAAATTTATTTGTCCTGATCCTTTTTTCTTTGTTTCACTTATCTCTAGAATATGTACTTTGTTGTTTTTCATCTCCTGCGTTATTTCGATTTCCTTTCCTGTTAATGTGTTAATATTCCATATACCTCTATTTATATGTTCTTGCTGCACTATTTATATATTGTCTATGATTATTTTTCCCCATTGACTGCTCTGATCAATTTTTCTATCCTGTCCCCTACCATTATTATTTTTGAGTTTAAATTTCCTATTAGTTACTTCTTTATCCTTATTGCTAAAACTATTTCTGTTCTTACTGCTACCCTTAATACTATTATTATTGTTTAATTTATCTTCATCTATGTCTTCTAGTTTTGTGTGTAACCTGTTTGTATCATTTTCCGAGTTGGTGCTATATCTTCATCGTCTTCGATGCTGGGTGACCACTGGCTAGCCGTTCTTCCTTTTTTCTTGTTTGCAATTGTATTTGTTTCTTCTTCTCTATTGTGTTCCAGCTGTTCTAAGTTATATATTGTGTCTTCCACTGTTAATTAATCATATATTATACTTGCTCTTCATTCTTTTTCTCTATCCGATTTTAGATAGGGGATGAGTGCTTTCCGTTTATCTTGTATTGCTTTTGGTAGATCCTCTGATATCCATATTTTTGTACCTTTCAAGTTTATGGCTTCTCTTATTATTTTTATTTTTTCATCTTCTCATGATAGCTCTAGCCATAATGGTCTATTTCTGATATTGTCTGTCTCTTTTTTACCGATTCTTCTTATTTGTATTATATCTGCTTCCATGTTTATTTTAACCTTTATTTTATCTAAAATTTGTTTAATTTTGTCGTTTCTTATTTCGCACGTTTCGTTCTCAGTTTCTTCTATTCCGTACACTACAAGGTTCTTTTTCTTGCTTTTTTTTTCTATTTGTTGTATTCTTTTATCCTGCATTTCGATTTTTTGTTCCATTTGGGTGACTTTGTTTTTTAATTCATTATTTTCGTTAGTAATTTTCTTTATTTGTTCTTGATAATTGTCCATTTTTTTATCCATTTTGTTTAGTTTTTCGATTATTTCCTTCATCATATCCTCCATCGTATCTGACATTGTGTTAAGGTCAATTACCAGAACCCTACTCTATTCAGATCCCAGCCCTACCTGAAGCTGACAATTATCAGTTTGGAGTAATTTATTCTTTTTAGAATTTCTATTATCCGCAAATTTATTAAGTCCGATGTAGTCAGTTCGTCTCTGTTCTTTTTAATACCAAATTCAACGAAGACAGGTTCTTAGTGTTTTGCTGATAACTCTGATTAGGTTAGAAGTATTTATTTATTATATTATATGTAAAAAAACTGATCTTACTTCTATTTCAGTGATTATTATCACTTATTTGCAATTTGTGCACTTTTAAATCACTTTTATGTAAAGTAACTGAATTATTTTGATGCATTTCCTCAAAATCTATGATTATTTATGCCAGTAACTCTTAACGCACTTTTCAGTAAACCTGCCAGGACCGAATACCTATACTTCATCACGATTTTAAAAAAGAAGACGACAGAATTGTGGTCCTATGTCAACTCTTATGTAGCTAACTTCTTTTTTAGGTCATGTAGGTCACAGCATAAAAAATGGCGAACTATTTAAATCATCCAAGTGTTGAATTTTCAAATCGACATAAAAACCTTGTGAGAATAAAAATAATTGATTCCCCATTATGATTTTGTCCACCACTAACTATTAACATTGAGAAAATATCATATTTTTGTTAAGTTTAACACCTCATTGCGTTGGCGAAAGAGATTCCTTGGCAATTATGGCTATATTTTGTAATCCTAAGGAACCATAATAAACTTTGCAATGTGACAGATGTGACTTACAATCGTACATAACATCTTGTATGCTATGCTTACATAAACTGAGCTTTATGTAATTATAATTGTAACGGTTAAATAGAAATATGACAAGTTTGTTTTTATTGTAGTGCAATAAAGACTCTGTATTATAATTAATTAAGAAGCAACAAATGGAAACGAAAACAAAAATAACATCAATTCGAGAAGCGACAATTTACAACACAATTGGATGTGATTAAAAAGCGCAACTACCGAAGCGTGTGATTGGTTAAATTGGAATCGGAAACACTCCACCATCAAAAATGAGGATGACAGGAAAGGCCATTAGAATAGTATTTATTTCAAATTAACTACCCAAAGAATTAACAATTATAGGTTATTTACTTGTGTTAAGTTATTGGACACAATTTTCTGTTTAATTACTTTTTGTTTACTACTAATTTTACTTGTAATTACACGGCTTTGCGTAAAAATAGCAATGAGCTATCAAAATCTATTTATAATATTACCATATTTTATCCATATCTGCAATAGTCTAATTTTCAAATGAGATTAACTTTATTTTTTCAAATGAAACACCCCGTATATTTGTCTTCAGTTAAAAGCCTCGCTCACTAAGCAATCCACTTTTCCACGGATTAAATAACTACGAACCACTATTATAAGCTTTTAACCGCAATTATTACTTCGATCAAAGACAGGATTTTTTGGTATTATTTGGAAAAAATTAGAGAAATATCACTACAAAATATCAAAAACATAATAACTTTCAAAAAAACGTCAGTTGCTTTCTTGCAATGTTGCGAATAAAATAATTAATTTCATCAGAATGAACAAGGACGAATATTATGCGTGAATTTGTAAGCGATGTTGCCACTGCTGATTTTACTATGGGATAAATTGGAATATTTTGGTAGGTAATGCATATTTGTTAATAAAAAAATTGTGGAACATATTTTTATTGGATAGGAGCATGTGAAATGGAAATAGCAAATTTATTTCATTTTTTCCAAAATTTTGTTTAAATATGGCCACAATCTGATTAGGAACGAAAAAGATGGAAAAGAAAAGCGTGGTGATGTTGACTAACTGAAATCCCATAACAAGATCTACTGACAGTAAATTAGTAAAAAAGTTTAACGAAACTGGTTCAGTAAAAGATTTATCCAAATCAGGTCGCAGAAAAATTGCATAAACTGAAAACAAATCTTTATATGTTTGTGTCCTGTTAGAAGACGATCCACACTTGAGTACTAGACAAATATCCAGGAAACTTGATATTTCGCAATCATCCTTAATGAAAATTTTACATGAAAATAAATTCCATGCATACAAAATAAGGTTAGTTCAAGAGTTGTCAGATGATGATTTCGATAGGCGTGAAGAGTTTGCAGACATAGTGATGGAAAAATGTTACAATCAAAACGATCCAAATTTTTTAAGTAATGTTATGTTTTGCGATGAGTCCACTTTTTTTATTAATGGAAACGTAAATCGGCATAATTGTAGATACTGGTCACGTAACAATCCTCGTTGGATGCGTGAATCCCACACCCAATATTCACAAAAACTGAATGTATGGGTTGGAATAGTAGGCGATAAAATAATGTGTCCTTGATCCATTCAGGGAAAATTAGATGGTGCAATACCTGAATAATGTGTTTCCCAAAAGATGGATTGGAAGGTGTGGTTTTATAGAATGGCCTCCTTGAAGAGTTTATTCAATCATATCCATCTAAATGTGTTATATTAAATTCGACGAAGATAATGTAAATGTAGCTATAACTCCAAAATTATGGCATTTAGGTATAGGGAAAAATATTCAGTATTACTGAAGTATATTAAAAGGCAAAAAATATACAGGGTGATCCATTTGAAATAAAAAAGTTAATTATTATTTCAGAAAAAGGAAAGATCTGACAACAATGTAGATACCACCATAATATCGGCCATATCACAAGATCTTTGCAGACAAAAATCTATAGAAATCGTGCGATCCTGTTCCGAGATAATTGAGGCGTTTCATTCTTAAAATTCACTCTGTATATTCGGATATTGTGTTTCCCTTACAATGTAGACGACTCCTATTGATGGGACAACTGTAAAATAACATACTGCTGTTATACTTTGTTCTTTATATTTTTGTGATATTATTTTTTTTCCAATCGTCGTTTTGTTTTTTGTTTACAATACCTTTTTTCGATTCCTTACAAACACAGTCGCTTCGAATCTGATTCGTATCTTCTCATAACCCAATTTCCAAGTTAATTTATACCAAAAGAGCCTGCCATTTCGCTTGCAAGTTCAGATAAAGAGTTAAACTCGCGTTTTAAAAATCCTACAATTGCTTCGTTATCAGCACTTACCTCCAAAGATCTTGATAGTAATAATAATTAATGAAATTCCGATTTTACAAAGTGTTAAGGTTGTTATGATCTCTTCGGTGTTTTTGAAGATATTTGTAGAAGATAAGTCATTGAATGGCCAGCAAGCTTACCAGATTTGACATTTCTACCATCATTTTTTGTTGCCAAAAGAACTGGTTTTGTTTCTCTCCTAGCGAGTTCATCAGCTTGTTGATTTTGAAGAATATCTTTTGGCACCTTTTGCAGTTTATCGATTCATCAAGTTTTTCTGGACTTTTCTCCAAATGCCAAATTGTTTCTACGGACGCTTCTTTTCAATGCGCATGCCTCTGACTGATCATCAAATTTCTCTGTATGAAATGCTTCAAATGATACAATGTCACCTCAAATACCCTTGTTAAGGACAAGAAATATCCGACTTTTCTCAACCCAATTCGTATAAATTAATAGTAACTAACCCGAATAGCATGTGAAACGAGGAAGACAATATTTACGGGTCGCGCATGTACCTAGTAAATAATATTATCACGACGTAACGACCACGTTATCTGAACGTTACAAAAAATTCTTATCTTCGTTGTGAAATATCTTTCGTTTCTAATAAGGCAACCAATCAATTTCCCGTCATTCTGTCTACGACCATCTATGGAACATGCTCGGTATTGGCTCTGTCTACAAGGATACTTGTAATTTTCAGTGTACGTGACTTAACCAAGATTAAGAGTTAATTATGTTGAAGAAATTAAAAACAAAAGTAAAATATAATAATCAATTTGAAAATTTATTAAAAGTAAGTTTGACATGGTTAGTGATTGGTAATCAAACTCTACTGCCTCAAAATTGTGCTTTCAGCTCTAGTCTCCTAGATAACTTTAATTGGGAAACTGATGATGGTTAAGACGTTAGCAGATTTTTTCAACATATTCGGCAAGAGTCTCATCTAAATCTTTGAATCCAGTCCAATCGCTAATAAATAATGCACTACATTGTCCATCTAAGTCACAAATCTTTATTTAAATCTTATCATTTCCTTTACATAATATCAATTACTTCCTCCACGCCTCTTTGGGATAAAGCTATGCCAAAATTCAATAAATCTATCGGAAATTTATCAAAGCATAATTCTCATTGCTCGATACTTATGCAGCAGTTTTTTGAATTAATAAATATATCTACCTACTACATTGCAATAGTGGTTAGCTTAAGTCCGCTTTTATTTATATTAATAATGGATCAAATAACGAAGCCAATAAAAAACAAAACTGAGCAGTTGAACACGATAATTGGCTACACAAATCTGAAACCAGTAAAAATGAATTCACTACTATATGCAGATGATGTGGTATTGATAGTAAATACCAGAAATAAGATGGAGAAGCTAGTGAATATATATGGACCGAAGAAATAGAAAACATGAAAATGGAAGTGAATACAAATAAAACTAAAATGATGATCATAAATTGTAAACAACAGGATCAAAGTACTAATGAAATAAAATGTAAAGACGAGGCGCTGGAAAGAGCAATGGCATATGAATATCTGGGAACTATATTGACAGAAGATGGGAAGATAGAAGCAGAAATAACAAATAGGGAGAATAAGTCAACGAGACTGTACTACTAAATAAGACAATACTGGGACATAGAGATATTGATATGGAAGTGAAAATGAAGATCCATAATACAATAAGGATAGCGATAATAACACATGCAAGTGAAAATTGGACATCGAGAAAGAAGGATGAAGCCAAGATGAAGCACCTAAATAACAAAACAAGAATAAATAATAAGAAAAATAAAGAAAAAACAATTAAATTGGTATGGACATATTGCCAGAATGAAAACAGATAGAATTACAAGAAAGGTGATGGAAGCTGGAAGTACTATTCACAGAAGAAGGGGTAGGCTGAGAAGAAAGTGGATAGACCAAATAAAGGAGATAGGGAATAAGAAAGGAAAAACTCTAGAGGACAAAAACGAATTTCTCACTCACAAAATTTTTCATTTTTGTTAACTAACCTCACTCTCCTAACATACTTTCAAATGAGCTAGCAGCTGGCGCCCTATGCCATTACCAGAAATTGGAATACATGGAGTCCGATCTCCATAGTCTCCAAGCCAGTATATTGCTTCTACCAATACTCACTCTATGTACCTACTCTCTCTAATATCTACAAAGAAATTTGGAAGGAAGTGACTAATGAGCTACTAAAATTAGTAAGATGAGATAGTTTTAAGAACCGAATGCCGAATGGCATGTTACAAGCAATCAAAACCGTTCTCCTGTTCACCCATGCGTTGGTACACTCGTATTCTAACCAAATATCCTTTTTTCTCTCTAACACATTGCTGCTTATGGCAGAAATTAATGCGTGTCAAAGTATTGTAGTCCGGAACCCTTTTGCAGTATCAGTTCCAATACAGTAGAGCCCCGAGCATCCGCGAGTGCCGCGAAAATTTTTTTTTCGTGGGGCGGAGCTTCCACGTAGAGATATCACATGGCCGACCTTCTCCTCTACGTATAGTTTGGCAAACATAACTGAAGCTGTGAAAGGAAAGCGGTCGAATACATTCGATATTGCCACGTTTAACTATGAAAAAGCTAAAGTGTTAAGTATGTATTGCTAATAATTAGAAAATGGACTTTTTATTATTAACAATATGTCAATAATGATTAAACGTTAGTTCTTGAATGTGCTTGTTTCATTGGATTTTGTCTATTAACATTATTTGTTCAATTTCTAAATATTAAAGGATGAACACTTTTCCAAAGATGTTATGGCTTTCCTTCAAGCCGGCAACGACGTGCGAAAATCATAATTACCACGCCCTCCTGACTAACTCAATTGGTGAATATCTATCGAACCGCCGTTGCTAAATAACCACCTGACTTCCTATTGGCAAGCGCGTGCGTGTGTTCTTCCCTCTCACTTCGACACCGATTAGAAGAGAAGATTTGAACATTGGAAAGATCTAAGAAACTACAACCAGGTGAGAACAAATGAGCAAGAGCAAGAGTTTTGACAGGTGCACCTCAAAAAGCTCAAACTAGTGGAGCAAGAAGAATATAGATTCTGCGGAATGTGAGAAGAAGAAACTTCCATTCACTACTTGTGGATTGCATAGCAATACAGAATTCTAGGGAACAACATCTAGGAGACGACTGTATAGAAGAGGGACACTTACCTATACTAAAGCCTGCGGATATCCTGAAATTAATTCTAAAATTTGGATGCAGCGTTTTCTTTCTTTTCGTCTAGCAGCACTGATTATTAATTCAAATTTTTACCAATTTGTTCATTTAATCGTCCAAATTGTTGCTATTTGACTGGTTTTGTCCAAATAATTGATAAAAATACTAAAATCTACTAGTAGGTAATAAAACAAAACATTCGTTCATATTATTCAGGACCGTAATTATGTTTTAAAACAAATGCATTCCTTCGATATCTTTACAAGCCATCAAGGTTGAAGTAATTTACATACTTTTTCTAGGATTAATCTAATCTGAAATATTAGTATTTCTCAAACTACAAATGTCACTGAATTAATGCTAGTAATTAATAATACGTTTATCAGATATCCATTCCACATTGTGCATGAATTCTGTTTTATTAAAAGATTACAATCATGACAATTTAATTAGGGGTAAATTACAAATATCACTTTTAATTAATTGCCGATTTTTACGCGACATTTGCATTTACAAAAATATTAGTATTATTTAAATTGACCATATTAGCAAGCTATTACCTCACCGTTTAGCGATTTATTCTTATTACATTAAGAGCTAGTTACAGAACCCGTACTCGAGTTCCAAATCTGACATCCGAGGATACAAACGGAACAGGGTCAAGTGAAAATTAAGAGAGTTGTGAAATAAAGCCTCTCTCACGCACCACGGGAAATATTCATAAAAAAAACTTAAAACCGAAGAAGTTCTCATGATGTGCAGGAATTAAATCAGAACCATAATAGGTATTTTCACTGGACACCTCCACAAAATTAAGCTATACAACGAAAAACTTTCTTGCAGTCTATGAGGTGAAGGGACGAACTCCTGGAGGAATTGAACAGGAAGGCGATATACATCCAGGGGTATGCAGATGATCTGACAATACTTGGAAATACCCTAATCCAACAATCTCTGGTAATGGTGGATATTTGGTGTATGATGGAATGCCTAAGGGTGAACCCCGCAAAAGCTGCGCTCATTCCCTTCACTAGAAAAAAGAAGCTTGAGAGACTAAAACTGCCAAGCCTCTTCAACGTGCAGCTGTGTCTTAGCTAGGTGGTCAAGTATCTGGGCATAATTCTGGACGTAAGACTCACCTACATGACAAAACCCACGAAGGGAAAATGGGCCTAATGGCTGCCAAACGGGCGATAGAAAACCCATGGGGACTAAATCCACGGAACGTTCACTGGCTGTACACAACCGTGGTGAGACCCATGGTTACCTATGGAGCCTTAGTTTGGTGGCCAAAAACAGATCAAAGGAAAGCCAAACTGGAGCTATTAAAACTTCAGAGGTTTGCCTGTCTGTGCATAACGGGTGCGATGAGAAGCAGCCAGACTGAGACAATTGAAGCCATTCTCAATATTCCGCCTCTTGCCCTGCATGTTAAGGCGGAAGCGAGAATGGCTGCATACAGGCTGGAATGCAATGGGGATTGGCACGAAGGAACCAACAACATAGTCATTCCAGAATCACAGATGTTATCACAAACTCGCTTTTTGAAATGAGAAGTGATAACATGTTCGCCACAATTAACGACAAGCAACCAAACCATATCCAGCTAAACTGGGATGGGTTGGAAGCATGCAGTCAGGAAGGAACGTTGGTGTGGTGCACAGACGGATCTAGAACTGACATAGGAACAGGAGCTGGAGTCCATGGTGCTAGACCCAGGAGAAATGTCCACGCATCATTGGGGAATTATTGCTATTGAACATCGAAAGGGGGTATAGAGGCCAAACGATCCTCATACTCTCAGATAGTCAAACCTTTAGCATGTCCCCAGATCAGGTCTAGACTGGTCTGGGACTGCCTACAAAAACTTTTAACCCTGTCAAACCATAATAGAGTAACCCTTAAGTGGGTCCCGGGGACAGGAGTATTGTAGGCAATGAAAAGGCAGGCACCCTAGCAATGCTAGGGACTGAAACTGCATTCACTGGTCCTGAACCAGTATTTGGAATATCAAAATCTGCTGCACGTGGTTGTACATCTCAGTGGATTCAAACTAAACATCAGACGACTGGAGACACGTGCCAAAACAGGAATACAGCAAACTCTTGGTCAGAAAACCCTCGGAGTCGCTGACTAACGAAATATTAAACCTCAGCAGGGGCCAGATAAGGAAAGTGACAGGATTACTCACCGGTCACTGTACCCTAAGGAAGCACATACAAATATAGGGAGGAATCTATCTGTCGCTTGTGCATGGAAGAGGAGGAAACAGCCTCTCACATCATCTTCGAATGTGAAGCACTGTCTCATTGGAGATATAGACTCCTATGACTAGAGTATCCAAGGGATGATTTCTCCAAGAAGGACCTAGTAAAAGGATTGTTGAGCCTGATAAGGGCTACTGGTCTTTTCACATAAACGGTTGAACCAAGAGCACAAAAAGCCTAAAGCCTGAGGGGCCGAGGTCTCTAAGTCTCTGACTGGTGGTGCCAAAGTAATCAATCAATCAACCGAAATAACGAATTTATTCCGTTTAGCTTTTACACACTGTATACTGTCAGAATGAGAGACATTGGGTGTTGTGTCGTAGGATTCTGTATTGCAGTCCGCAAGTATGTGAATGGAGGTTTCTTCTTCCATTCCACGGAGCTTTTGAGCTTTTTGTTGTTTCCATTCAGGCGACAGCGTCCTGTCAGGGCATCTGTCAAAATCCTTAATGCAGTCATACTCTGGCCTCTGGCTGAGGCATTAATTTGTTATCACCTGGCTGTTGTTTGTATTTTTAATTGTGTAAACCCCACTAGATTTTTCCAATGGTCATATCTTCCTTTCTTTTCGGTGGTGCCTACTTCAAAGGGTTCCGGTCACAAAAAGGATGCTTCAGCTTCTTTATTTGTAAGTTCATCTTATTTCCTTCTATTCCTGTGTGTCCCCTGGAACCCACAGTAAGATGTCGATTCTGTTCTCTTCTAGTTCATCGAGCTTTCCTAAGCATTCCCATACCAATTTAGAACTGATCGCGCAAGAACACAGTGTTTCAATAGCTGCTTTTATTTATTTTATCAATATTGAATTGGGTACTTTCCTAAGGCGTGAATTTTCGCTTGAAAGATACTAAGTATTTGAAAATATTGTCGATAACGTCAGTATATTATTTTGGATCACTTATGCCTGTTTGCACCGTTTAGAATTTAAGCATGCCATTCGTAAGTTGTTCTTAACTTTAAGAAGCACGTAAATTCATGGCTTGTTGCACCGCTGAAGCTTAAGCATTACTTAGTGAAGAACCACTTAACGCTTTGCGTACATTGCAACACTGAGAAAATCTAGTAAGTTATTAGTGACTTTCCAGATTTGGCTTTGTATCGAGTGACAGTTAACTTTCCTCCGCGTCAAATGTGAACGATTAACCTATAAATATAATGAAAACAACAAACTTCAGACACCAGCAACCAAAGTGCTGATAGGAACTGATTCACAGGAGACACGCTGCTGTTTCTGTAATAATAGTTGATCATTTGGTGTTGTAGGTTTCCTTATTAGGCAATATTTTACTTAAAAATAATTTCGAAATTTCAGACCTTCCTCTATAAATCCTGAAAATTGTAAACAGCATTGCTTTGTCACTCGAAATCTTTGATAAGATGCAAATTCCTTGTCGGGAACTTTATTATCTCGAGGATATCAAAATCTACTTCGAAAATGTCATCCATAAAGATAAGTTTCTCAGGTAAAACCAGCTGTCAACAATGATTTCGAACTAAGTCGAACTTAAGTCAACCCAATCCGGAACTTAATATTAGGTGCTCCTTAACTAGTTTGAGGAATACTTAGAGATCGGTGAAACGCAAACTAGTCATTTTAAGTTCACTTTACTTTAAGACTGTCTTAAAGTAAACGGTGCAATCGGGCATAAGTGAAACTAATTTTGTTGCATAAAAATAAAAATTATCAGGTTCAGGAAATAAAGAATTTATTCCATACTTCACGGAGACACTGAAAATAAAATTGAATATTAATAGATTTTCATTCTAAAACGAGTCATGTTTGATTTGACAGGTCAATATGTTTCCGAATTTCTCACTCCCACGACAAAAAAATACTATCCATACCCTACTTTATTGTCGATATCTGATTTCGATTATTTTTTATAGCAGCTAACCATTTGCAATCTTTTATTGTTATTCGGTGGAATGTTTGACAGTCGACAACACTTTTAGTTATTCATTGTTACTTATTAGATTGTTTGAGGTTAAGTAATTGCTTGTTAGATTGATTTTTGATAAGCTGACACTATTATAATGCATTGCGTAAAATAAATATAAGAATGATTTAATAATTTCATAATTCCATTATACCTACTATCATGTTTAACCTTAATCTAAAATCAATTTGTAGTAGTAGTTTTATGAATACCTACTTTAATCAGTTACCATAATGACAGTCCAAATCATTCTGGGATCCTGTTTCGTTTAAGGGAAATCCGCTAGAAAGAATGTTTTGTTCTCAGATCGTAGAAATAACCTATTATTTTACTAGTATAATAATGACTTTGATTATCGTATTAGTTCAATAATAAGTTTGATTATTTCTTTCGTCTATTGAATATCAGTCATCAACCAATCATACTTTTGTTTCCTGTTTGACAAAACCAATCAGCACGCTCTATTAGCGAATATTTGCATGGTGCACAATAGTCACCGACTATTCAGCATGATACTTATACTAAGGAGTCTGTGCATCTCACAGTACTCTAAATAAATACATCTTAAACGTCAAATTGAATCAATCGTGTTGAAGCCATAGAGATACTACAGATAGAGTCAACAAAAAAGACAAACGATCAGAGGTTCTTCTGTCTTTGTCTGAGTTTATAGCATTGGCGCCGTTAGAGAAAGGCAGCCTGAACCTCTGAATTTCTATCTCTCTCTTACATGCTGACGGGTTCCGAGCTGCTTGTTGCCTCTATCTGTAGTATCTCTATGGTTGAAGCTGTTAAAGTGTTTGAAAATGAATCGGTTTGGAGAAACCAAAAACGAAGAAATAAATAGGGTAATCGAGACTAAAATCCCTACTAATACAGTGAAGAGTAAATATAGCACATGGAAACAGTTTACCAAATTTTGCGAGAATCGTCAAAATGAATTGAATGAGTCGACACCATTTACAAAACTGAATGACATTTTGAAAGATTGGGCATGGAATATGAAAATGGGCAAGATTATAAAGAATATACTGTGAAGTGTATGTGGAATTCTACAGCTAAAAATCTTCAAGAGATATATTTCAAGAAGTCTAACATAAAAATAGATCCATTTCAAGCGTGCGAATTCAAAAGTTCTCGAGTCGCACGCAATGCCAAGATACGGAAATTGCAGAAACCCCAGGAAAAACTAAAACGGAGTTCAACGGCCTTAAGTATAGAAAATAAGTTTACTATTATTGACAAATGCGATGAAAAAACTCCAGATGGACTTACTATTTGGCTTCAGTAGAATTAGTGTGGCGTGGGGGCGAAGATTGTTCAGCTTTGATTGAACATTTCAAATTTTAAATTCAGAATGATGGTAATGAATCAGGTGGGATAGAATACAACCCAATTTCTACAAAAACCTGCCAATGAGGATAAATGCGCAGGCAGCAAGTGACTTACTAAAAATGAACGAAACCCATAGCGCTGTCCAATTAGATTGTTCAGAGAATTGATTGGAAAAAGAAGACCAGGATTCACATGTCCCCGATTGTTCCTAACTCCAAATTTATTCTGGCAAAAAGGAAACTCATTGTGGTACAAGAATTCGCCTGTTGGGAAAAACGAACTTTCAAAATGGACTAAATTGGGAACAAAGTCTATTGGTTTAGATACCAACCAATTGAAAAATACAAACCATTTTTGCAGATCAACTGCAATTTCTCAACTGGCAAAATCCGGAGTACCAGAGCATTCAAATTACTGGCCACGCTAGTACTTCTTCAATTCAACCTTACTAGCAGATGGTTGAACAACATATCACCAGCCTATTTTGAACAGATTGAGAAATCAGAATGAATGTGGACCTTCTACGGTTAATACTGCCAGTTCTTCAAAAGCTGAACAAATCTCACACATTACACTTGGTGAAAATGTCACATACAATAGTATTGTTTTCAATTTCAATTGATAAATTTTAAAGCTTGTGCTGTTTTTGTGTGGATTTTGTTGATATTTTGAATAAATTATTGTTTCATTTTGTGAATATGACTCGATATAAAGAATTGGATTCAAGAAATAATCTTCATAAATTTAACTCGACCTTGATAAATTGACTATTTTTATTGCTGCTAAATTTTTCTCGTATTTATTAATTTGACTCGACATTATTTTGGCATTAATAATCAGAGATGAAAGCTCTCGGGCTTTCATCAAATTATTAATGTCAAAATAATGTCTCGTTAAATTATTATAAAATACAGTCGAAATTTAGATGCAACAAATGGTCGACTTTTAATCAAGGTCTTGTTATATTACCCTCGATTATTTCATTCACACATGGCTGCACTTATAAAATTGCATGATTGAAGTCACATGATATGTAATATGAGCGGCTATTTAGGTAAAAAGAAGAATATGAGCGACTATTTTGTTTGATTGCAGAAATGTCAAAGTTTGACATAAATCAAACAGCGAAATTTGAAAATGTCTCGTTTTGGTTTATGTTCTTGTTATTTTTCATTAATTCAAGGTTCTAAAAATTTAAGTTGAAACGAAATAAATGTTGAAACGTATAGTATGTAGGAATCATTTTATTTTGTACATGAAATAATCTTCCTAAATATCACTCGACCATGACAAATAGAGACTATTGTTTTCTTTAATTCATCTCGAGTAACTTGTATTTTGAGACAATTTAATTCGACCATATGAACATGAATAATCAAAGAATATTCAGATTATTAATGTTCATATGGTCTCATCAAACTGTCAAAATATAAGTTACTCTCGATAGAATTACTAAGAAAATAATAGTCGGCTATTTGTCATGGTCTCGGGATATTACCTTCGATTATTGTACTAGTACAATAATGAGTTTGATTATTCTACTAGTAAAATAATAAGAAACAATAACAACGTCTTATTATGGGCGTTGTGATCGACTAGGTAGGAACTGTCATTTTATTACATTGACGTCTGTAAGATTTGGAAATTTTATTGCAAACATGTCTCTTAAATTTCAATATAACTCGCCTCGGTAGTAAACTTCTGGGCTTAACACATAATAAGCGCCTTCAATTCCTAGTATTACGAGGGTTATCTGTGCTAGAACACAAAAAAACCGTGGATAACTTTTAAACACTATTGTTTTTCAAAATATTCTCCACGAACAGAAATGCAGTATTGCATCCTTTGGAACCAATTCTAGAAGCAGTTATTCCACTCGCTTGTTGGTATATTCCAAATAGAGTTTTTGAAGGCGTTGACTGCATTTTCTGGGGTCTGGAACCTTTGACCACGCAGTTCATTCTTAATTGTTGAAAAGTAAACAAGTCGTTAGGACTTAGGTCGGGACTGTATGTAGGAGCTGTAACAGCCGACTGACATTCATTTTCGGGTTCCAGCTCGGCAAGGCTTTCTTGTTGAAACAACTGTCTTCGAAAATTGTAAAAAATCTTTGTGCGAATATTTTCTCGGCTTAATTTAATTTTTCGACTGATTCATCATCTTTTAAAATTCAGTTTGGGTACAGCTTTAAACGAAGCAGTCCGAAACTTTGGCGTTAAGTTAACTAAACATGACAGTTAATTTTGACATTTGATATTTGTTGTTAGGCGCCAACTATGGTGTATTATATATATATATATATATATATAATCTAAACCCTTTTTATACCCGAAGGTGTAAGGGTGGAAATCTATTTTTCCTTTCCATATATAAAATTGCACCATTGTTTCTTGTTTTTTGCCATCTTTTTGGCTTCTTCCCAACTTTTCCCTCTTTTTTCCAATATTTCAGCAACCACTTGGTTCCAAGTTTTCTTTGGCCTTCCTCTCTTACTTTTTGTAGTTGCTCGCGCTTCCCAAACATCTTTTACTGGCCTGTTGTTCATTCTTACTGTATGACCAAACCATTTAAGTTTTTGGTTGTCTAGCAAGTCAAGAATCGATTCAATTCCAAGTTCACTTCTAACGTCCCCATTCCTAACTCTGTCTCTCCGTGTTATTCCCTTAACCCTGCGCAAGTATCTCATCTCCATTGCTTGTATTCTACTCTTCGATTTCTGCGTCAGTATCCAGCTTTCACTTCCATAAGTGAGAATTGGTCGATATACTGTCTTGAACACTGTCATTTTCGTATTCCTACTGATTTCTTTTTTACCAAAGAATGCTCTAGACACGAAATGATAGAGTTTTGAGGCGTTAGTAATCCTTTCATTCAATTCTTCATCTTCGCTTCCATTTCTGTCGATCTTAATACCAAGATATTTAAACAAGTCCAATTGTTGAATTTTTTCATTTTGTAGCCTTATGTCAATTTCTGTGTTTGTTATTCCGGTAGTCATGACTTTTGTCTTTTGTACATTTACTTTGAGATTTCTTTTACTGAGTTCTCTTTCCCATATTTGTAAGTTTTTTTGGAGGTCATCTTCGCTCGGTGCACAAATCATAACGTCATCTGCAAAAGCACATTCAGACATGTTGATGGGTTTCAGTCTATTATAGCCTATGTGGATCATTTGTTGTAATATGCAACACTTAAAAGACAACCTTCAGCATTGAAGTACCTCTTTGAACAAGAAACAAATATTTCAATTGCAAATGCACAATTTTCATTAAAAAAAATTAAAATAGCAGAAATTAGTTACCTACCAATAAAATGGCTTACAGAAAATTTTTAAATGAAAATAAGTATTCCACTTTCTAGGAATATTGTCTATTAATATGGAATCCTTTTAAAATAAATTGTTCTATAAAAACATACAACACAAATTATTTATTTTTATTAAAATCGCCATATTCTAATTTAATACATTTAATAATGTAAAAACTTCTAAATCGAATGCAAATCCTTTTCTCGACCTTTGATACAGATCAATAAAATAAATATTATCCGCATTTATCAGCTTAATATCTCTATCGATTCTATATTATCTAAAAAAAACGTTTCAAAATGCAAATTAATTCTAAAAAGTTTTAATTAAGTGCCAATTTTCAGTTTCATAATGATACTCATTATAACACTGGTTTTCATTATGAAACTGAAAAATTGACCAATTAAAATCTAGATATTTAAATAACCAAGTAGGCAGACCCAATATTTTCTGTAGAATGTTTGACAGTTTCTATGAGATTCGTGTTTTATGACATCTTTTGCGTTAGTCAAAAAGGTAGATACCTACCACTTTTTAAAAGAAATGTCGAGCGAAAATCAAAAAAGGTATATGATAAATTTTATGGTCAATTTATGGATTGGAGGGAAGCAAGAGAAGTATCATTCTTTTCTGAAAACGTGTCTCTAGTGTACTTAGAAGAACTCTCAATCAAATTGAAATCCTCATCTCTCTGGACACATTACTCTATTTTAAAAACCCAACTTAACATTAAACATAAAACTGATGAGCAAATATCCAAAATTGCAGGCATTTTTAAAAAGAAAGTCCGAAGGATAGAGCAGAAAAAAATCTGAAACATTTTTGCCAGATGATTGAAAAAAAGCATTAAAAATTAAAAAAAGCAATGTTGAATTCAAATAAAATTTCTTGTTCGTAGAAAAAATAGTGTATGCAACTCTCATGTAATGGTTATTAATACACTCGCATTAACCATACGAGTCTCGCCTTCGGCTCCTTTCGTATCCCGGTTAATGCTTGTGTATTAATAACCATCATTACATGATCGTTGCATTATATACTATTATTTAGGAGTTTCTGTAAACCATCAATAAAATTCAAATAATAAAACTTGATATAATATATTATATAAATTCAGGTGATTTCCCTTGGACCAATAGGAAAATGTAAAACATTTTTTTCTGCAAAACAAAACATTTTCGACAAAAAATGATATTTTTCGTCGACCTTTACAGAAAATGACATTTTTCGCCGGATGAAAAGTCGTTTATTTTTGACGTCAAGTACTTTTCGTTCGCAAACACTTTTCGTCCGATGTGGTCATCATGATAAGGCACGGTGCGAGAATGGCTGTGACAATAACTGTCATTTGCTGTTGTCAAATTAATTATTGACGAAATCCGCTAGATTTTACGTGTGAATAAAACCGTGGTGTGAATAATATTCATTCAGACATTAGTAATTTTTTGCTAAGATCGACGAAAAAATGTAATATGCACCTCGGCGAATAACACGCCTAATCTTGGCTACGCCTCGACTATCAATTTGCAGACTGGACTATAATAGACAATTTTTCGTCCTTGGTACACAAATAATTATTTACGTACTAATTTCCAAATGAAAAATCGATTATTTTTGAAGGCAAATATTTTTCGTTTGCAGGTACTCTTCGCATTTTTGAAAAAACAAGGTGTTGGGTACAAAGCGAAAAAATCTAGACTATTAAATCGAGATAAAATAAACAGTGATGCCCCAGATGAAACTTATTTTTTGCGCAAGGTAAAATGTTTTAACTTATTTTGCTGATGTATTTATTGTTATATTATTACAGCTCTTTTTAATTATTGCAATTGCTGGGGCTTGTCGAAGAGGCGAACTACGTAAAATAACGACCAAAAATATTGTTGATCAAGACAACATGTTTGTAATAACCATTCCAGACTTAAAAAATGGTAAAAGGCGAATTTTTACAGTTACAGACGAAGTTAATACTTTAGAAATATGTAGAGGTCGAAAAAAAATCTAATATGAACCTCGGCGTAAAACTGTCTACTTGTAATATATCGGGTTGTTATTAATAAAACTCTTCTTGAAAGTCACTTATATATTGTCTTCATCACATTTCCACATACAATATTTATATTTTAAGCCAGTCATCTGACCTTAGTGGAGTTCAAGTTATGATTCTAATTGTAATTGTCATCAATAGCAAAACTATATATCGTCGTTTTATAACAAAAATCCGTTAAGTCCAAGTATTCCATTTTTTCGATTTTTACATCAGTATAACGTGCGTTTCAAGCTCTACCTACAGGTTTTATAATGACATTTAAACATATTCAGATCAATTCATGTCAAAATTTAATCAGTGCAAAAAGCTCCCACTTAGCGTATTTGAATGGACTTAATGGTTATTTATTCTCAACTCCTAGATCAGTCTGTGTTGATAACTGACAAGAGGAGTTGATATTGGATGAGCGAGAAAACATATATTATTATTTAAGGAAAAATATTACTTAACTTATTTTTATAATTATGACAACACGTACAAAAAAAAATGGTTGCTATAGCATTAGCAAGTCAAGTGAAGGTAAGTGAGTGAATATAATTATTACAACATAATTTACGTCTCATGCATTCTTTTTTAACGGACATTTGTGGGATTCCTGCCATTCTCTCTTATAGAGATTTCTAGAAATTATTTTATACAAAATCATTAATATTTTTATAGTTTTTTAATAATTGTGTTGGAAATCTTACAGTTGCTGAGAATTTAGATCCAAATGGTAATAATAGCTTGGAAAAAGAAATCTTTCAATGTGAAATCGTATTTGGGATCCAGAAATCCAGAACTCAGAAGAGTTAAACACTTTTGTGACAAATTTTCCATGTAGCAGTAGAAGTAGTATAGACCGTTGTATGTCTCAATTTAAAGATATGTACGACAGATTGGGTGTACTGGAACATCATTTCTTTTTTTCAGCTAATAATACATCTGCAAAAGAATGCTCATCTACTTTTTCTGGCCAAAGTAACTTTATCATCAAATTTTTTAATTAATCCTATAACTGGAGAGTTGGATGAAAGAAATGACTCTGACAGGGAATCAGATGAACTGGAAGGTATACCTGATTAAACCTGATAAGAATCCCAATGAATTTACCAGGCGAAGGAGTCGTAAACCAGAAGAATGGAAGAAAAATTTAATAAAAAAGCTCAGAAGCAATTGTTTACCATATAAAACAAAGACAGGAGTTAAAGCAGCCAAATATCCAAAACCAATTGATTGCAAGTTTAAATGTACAAATTCATTTTCAATGCAGGATAGAATAGCATTATGTGAACTCTATTGGAAATTGGCAGATTATAAACGCCAAAATAGTTTATAATTAAAAATGTGGAACATACTGTACCTGCAAGACATAGACCTCGAAATGAGAACGCCAGAAATCGAACAAATTGTAAAAAATATTTCTTTGAAGTACTACAAGGTAGAGAAAAAATAAGGGTATGTCAAACATTCTTCTGCAAAACCTTATGTATATCAAATGATTGCATTTTAACTGCATTTAAAAATAAAACCGAGCATGGTAAATTTGGGGGAGAGGATAATAGATGCAGGTCCATCTAATAAAACCAAATAAAATCAAGTTTTACAGCATATTGGAAGTTTCCCAACTCAAGAGTCTCACTACTGTAGAAGCACTACAATAAGAAAGTATCTGGCATCGGATTTATCACTTTAAAAGATGTATTTTCTGTACACAGCAAAGTAAAGTCGCAAATGATTTAGACAAATAATTGGGCTGATAATTGTACCCATTTTCGAACGACACATTCGGTGGCCAAAACCGAAATCAACACGTTGCTGCCTTACTTCTTTATGTAATAAGTAATTCCTCCTTGGACGTCATTGAACAGAAGTTTTTAGAGTCCGGTCATACATATATGACGCTATTGAGTATCAAAAAAGAAGCATACCGATTTATACCATGCAAGATTGGTTAATCATCTTTAAATTAGCCAGGTCTAAAAGAAATCGAAGCCAAAATGATTGTTGAAGGAATGTTCCACACCGATATCTATGATCTCCACGACTTGGCAAAAAAAACTCTTCAAAATCGAAATAAAGATAGTAATGGAAATACCGTAAATTGGCTAAAGATTGAATGTTTAACGTATCAAAAAGCATCTCCTGGTGTAATATTCTTTAGATACAGTCATAATGGCCCGTATGATAGATTGATAACGACAGATCATTAAGAAGTTCCCAAAAGCAGTCAAACGTCAGCTCTTCAGTAATATTAAAAAAAGCTTATGAAAGTCAACTACCAATCAGTGAAGCAAAAAAGAAAGATTTGTTAAAGCTTTGCGTAAATGGAAGCATACCAAAGCAATTTCATGGTTGGTATGAAAATTTGCCGACTAGTCTTCAAACCACTGACACCATCGATGATGAGGAAGATGAGGTAAAAATAATTAAGTATAGTACTTCGTATTTTGTAGTAGTTTGTTTTTGTATTATTTTTTATTTTTGTATGGCAATAAAAATTGTTGAAACTGAAAAACTTCATATTATACATACCCTACATTCCAGTTAATATTAGATTCTCACATCAATAATACACACAAACACTAACAAACTACCTGCTGCATAAAATATTTAAGTCCACAAATGTTTGCAATTTTAAGTAAAAAATGTACAAAAGTCCAAATTCGTCAAACTTACATCTTTCTTAAAACGAATAAAATAGAAACTGCCGATCGTTTGAAGTTCTAAGCTACCTAATTAAAAAGTACATTGTTTGTTTTATATTATTCGAAATTAAAAAATATCAATATAGTTATTTGTGTATTTAGAGCGTAAAGTAACAGATTGCCGCTTGAGAAAGAATGTTACCGCGCAACACGGAGCGGAGCGCGGCGATCTTTCGAAAAATCGCTCGAAAAACACACATAATTTTTTCTACAGTCGCCCATTTAATAATTAAAACAGTTTTTTATATTATCTTAGGTTATAATAGGAGTGCTAGAATAATCGTCATTTTCGCTATTCATCATGATTAACCTTAAAAAGATCTACTGACTAGGGATGTTAAAAAATAATCGATTTTTATAGTAATACTAATCGATTTTATAAATTACGTCTTTAAATCGATTTTCGGAAATTGTTCGTATTATTTATTGACTATTTTTCGAGGTTTTGATAACTTTTGACGATTATTGACCATTTCTCAAAATTTTGACAATTACTGACCATTTTGACTGTTTTTCAAATTAGTGACCGTTTTTCCAAATTTTTGACCATTTTTAACCATTTTCGACGGTTTTTGGCAATAATTGTCCACTTTTAACAGTTTTTAACAATAATTGACAATTTTTAACCATTTTTGATAGTTTTCGACCATTTTTGACAATTTTTCAAAATTTTAGACCATTTTTCTAAATTTTTGACCATTTTTGACAATTATTGACCATTTTTGACCATATTTCAAAATTTTTGACAATTTTTTAGAAACTTTAACAATTTTTGACAATTATCAACTATTTTTCAAAATTTTGACAATTTTTAACAATGATTGTCTATTTTTGACAGTTTTTGACAATTTTTGACCATTTTTGATAGTTTTTGACAATTATCGACTATTTTTCAAAATTTCAACAATTATTCACCAATTTTGACAATTATTGTCCATTTTTGACAGTTTTTAAAAATAATTGACAATTTTTAACCATTTTTGATAGTTTTTGACAATTTTCCAAAATTTTAGACCATTTTTCAAAATTATTGTCCATTTTTGATAATTATTGAGAATTGTTGACAATTATGGACCATTTTCCAAATTTTTGATCATTTTTGACCATATTTCAAAAACTTTAACAATTTTTGACAATTATCAACTATTTTTCAAAATTTTGACAATTTTTGACCATTTTTGATAGTTTTTGACAATTATTGGCCATTTTGACTGTTTTTCAAATCAGTGACCGTTTTTTCAAATTTTTGACGATTTTCGACAGTTTTTGGCAATAATTGTCCATTTTTAACAGTTTTTAACAATAATTGACAATTTTTAACCATTTTTGATAGTTTTCGACCATTTTTGACAATTTTTCAAAATTTTAGACCATTTTTCTGAATTTTTGACCATTTTTGACAATTATTGACCATTTTTGACCATTTTTGACAATTATTGACCATTTTTGACCATATTTCAAAATTTTTGACAATTTTTTAGAAACTTTAACAATTTTTGACAATTATCAACTATTTTTCAAAATTTTGAAAATTTTTAACAATAATTGTCTATTTTTGACAGTTTTTGACAATTTTTGACCATTTTTGATAGTTTTTGACAATTATTGGACATTTTTGACAATTTTTCAAAATGATTGACCATCTTTGATAGTTTTTGACAATTATCGACTATATTTCAAAAATTTTAACAATTATTCACCAATTTTGACAATAATTGTCCATTTTTGACAGTTTTTAAAAATAATTGACAATTTTTAACCATTTTTGATAGTTTTTGACAATTTTCTAAAATTTTAGACCATTTTTCAAAATTATTGTCCATTTTTGATAATTATTGACAATTGTTGACAATTATGGACCATTTTCCAAATTTTTGACCATTTTTGACCATATTTCAAAAACTTTAACAATTTTTGACAATTATCAACTATTTTTCAAAATTTTGACAATTTTTGACCATTTTTGATAGTTTTTGACAATTATTGGCCATTTTTGACAATTTTTCAAAATGTTTGACCATTTTTGATAGTTTCTGACAATCATCGACCATTTTTCAAAATTTTAAAAATTTTTGACAATTATTGACCAATTTCGACAATAATTGTTCATTTTTGACAGTTTTTGACCATTTTTGACAATATTTGAAAATTTTCTACCATTTTTCAAAAAAAATTTAAAATTTTTGACAATTGACCATTTTTGAAAATGTTTGACCATTTTTCAAAATTTTTTGACAATTATCGACCATTTTTGATAATTATTGACCATTTTTGACAATTATTGACCATTTTTGACAGTTTTTGACAAAAATTGTCCATTTTGAACAGTTTTTGACCAAAATTGTCTATTGTTATCAGTTTTTGACAATAATTGACCATTTTTGAAAAAAAAATTGTCCATTTTGAACAGTTTTTGACAATAATTAACAATTTTTGACAATTATTGACCATTTTTCAACATATTTCAAAATTTTTGACAATTTTCATATAATTTTGTTTAATTTTTAATCTGATAAATTGTTAAATATTCACCAATTCAGTTAATTCGGAGGTTTGATTAAATAAGCGAGCGATAAAGATTCCTTTTTTGCGCTAGAGCGTAAAGAAACAATCCTCGGCAATTGTCGACTTTACGATTTCATTTGAATATAGTAATTAGTCATTTTACGCGCGACTGTAGAAAAAAATATTTTGATTGATATCTAAACGATTTTAAAACTTCGTTTTGACTTTTCTGAAAATTCACTTTTTGGACTTGACGGATTTTCGCTCTAATACGACGAAATATTCATGCTTTATTAATCCTTTTATATCATTGTTGACAAACATATCTATCCAATATTATAAAAGTGCTAATTAAGTAATTGCTGACGCTATTTTTTGAACGACCTAAATTTAATTAAATTATACGAGAGGCACTACATACTGACTCGCTTGCTCGACTATAATAGACAGTTTTTCTTCCTTGGTACATAATTAAATAATTTATGTAAAACCTAAGTGCAAAATAATATTTTTCGTATGCGATTTCGGCTAAAATAAACTACTGGATAATTTTTGAAAATCTATTTTTCTAGGAAACAAAATATTTGCGTGTGAGAAATATTTAGATGTTTTTAATATTTTTTAAGTAACCATTCATAGTTTGATGTATCAAATGAACCAAATTCTGGTTGAGTAAATCACTCGAATAAAATAAATTGTCTATCAACAAAAATAGGAGACGTTAGGCAGCTTTGACTATAATTGCATAGTATCTAAATTATTGGTTCTAGTTCCTCGTATTCAGTGTATTAGTGGCATGTTTGTACATGATTTCCTATATAAGTAAAAGAACAATAAATAGCACAATCCAGCCGCGTCGATAATTGGTCGAGATAAATTAAACAATTCTCGTATATTATTCACTTCGAAGTGGTAATTCATATTGTCTTTAGTTGGCAGTATTGTTATTATTTCCTGAAAATGGCATGTAGGAGGACATTGTAAATGTTGCTCATATTTTGTAATTGTAATCAAGATTATGGCGGTGAATTACAAAAAATTAATGAAATATTCTCATTGGAGATTTAATTATTGTCTTTATTTAACTTTTGTTTTCTAAGAAATCGTTTATTGTAACACCAACCTTAAACAACAACTTACTGATTTTTAAGTTGACAGATGGCTCAGGTAATTGAAATTTGATAGTATTTTCGTCCTAGATCTAGGTACGGTTAATTACTTCTTAATTTCCAACAACCATCTGTTAAAATTAATAGACAAAAATCACTAGACACTAAAGGACATAAAGGAGAAATATAATAGAAAATTAATTATTTTCTTCAACTTCTAATGTAAATTTAATTTTTGGGTGTAATTTTTAATATGATTGAAAAATATATCTAACTGTAGTTCACTACCTACAAAACAAGCTAATATGTCATCTACATACCTATACCAAAATAAGATATTTTTTGAAATGTTACATTAAAAATTTTTTCTTTCTAAACTGTGCATAAAAATGTTTGCTAAAATTAGTGGTATAGGGCTTCCCATTGGTAAACCTTTATTTTGAATATATAACTTATTGCAAAAACTACTGAGCACTGCACTGAGCATCAGTTTTTGACACGTTTACTTCCGAAGAATACAGACTGTGTACAGACTGGTACAGGGAACTAGAGTTACGGAATGGGTGTTGTGAAGCTTATCCCAGAAAGTCACAACAATCCCAAATGGTTGAGGTGTAGCTGGCGATAGGACCAGCATTCAAGCGAAATAAAATTCCATGCCTACTTGCTTTGGAATATTTTTGTTATAGCATTGTTTTTCAAATAGATTTTGGTGGAATTATTAGGTAACTAGTATAGATCACTTTTATTTCCCAATATAAATAACTCTCAAAAGACAAATGTAGGAGTAATGATGCAACTACTTGTCACGTACAATTATCCAGTTGTAATTGATCATCTATCTTATTATATTTTCTTTTTGTTTAATAAGTTCAGTTAACCTTTCACACAATGCTCGGATTAGTCATAACGTATTACCTACGGGGTGTGTTAAATATGAAGATATGACAATGTTAGTGTTAGTGTAGGTGGTAATTTATTTATACTTATTAGAACTATAAAACGGTAATTGCCACATATAAGAAGTTCACTTGTGTTTACCTATTTACATTGTGAGAAAAAAGTCAGCAAAGTGCAGAAACGGGTGATGCGTTTAATAGAAACAACCCTGCAATCTTTATATCAGAATGGATAAGTCTCAAAGAAGAGGTCCTTACAAATCTACTGTCGGAAAGGGAGAGGTATTGTAAATTCTAGACTCATATTCCTCCATTGATTGATTGATTGATTAGTTCAGTCAGACCTTTAGGCTTTTTGTGCGTTTGGTTGTACCATTTATGTGACCGTTTATCAGGCTCAACAGTCTTTTCATTGGGTCCTTCTTGGAGAAATCCTTCCTTGTTTTTTTACCAGGCGTTTGCTGTTTTCTGCTTTAGTACGTGGCTCCAGTACGTCTGATGCTTTGTTTGAATCCATCGAGATGTACAACCACGAGCTGCAGAAATGTGATCTAAGTACCCAGTCAATGGACAGTCTATTTTGTCTGCCTAATTTTTGTAGGGCTTCCAAGCAATCCCAAACTGGTCAGGAATGAATTTGCATGGAGCTGTTAGCATTTATGATCACTTGGAGTATATGGTTTGCCACTTGTGTTTTGCTTGGCTAGCTAATTAACTCCCAATGAAGGTATTGGATATTGGAGTCTCGACTGACTTCGATCCAAGGTTAGAAGTGACACTCAAAAAAGGAAAATATGATATAGTGACAGCAATGATGCCAAAGGTTGCCGACTAAATCTTCCGTCTGTTATTATTAACATTAACATTAACGAGAACGAATTTAGTCTGACGTACGTACAACGAAGGTACTGCTCTTCTTTCAGAGTAGACCCTTCTTGCTTTACTGTACGTTTTAATAACAGACGGAACCTGTGGAGGTACCGTTTGTGCCACTATATCTATTGATGCTACTATACTATCTAAGTATGAAATATCCAAACCAAGAAGGGCGTTAATATAATACATGTGCTAAGTTGTGGAAATTGCTCCCATATTTTTATTAAATTGTTTATTTAAATACGGGAGAAATAAATTTATATTGTTAACTCCACCTTTTGTTCAATTTAGCCTTAATAAAAATTAAAATTATGAAATATTTTATAACTTTTAATATTTCAAATTATAAGATAAACATGAGAAATGTTCTTTAAACAAGTCCGATTCATTCATGGTTGACCGATTTTCCCATGAAGTAATTAATCAGCAATGGCTACAATATTAACCGATCAAATTAAATAAATAAAAACCAACGGCCTACGCTATTCGTAGGATGGAAAATTCTTGTAAAAATATAAATACATCGCAGTTTATTTCATAACTTCACAATTCTCGCATTGTTGTAACTTTCTTTGGTCATTTTTATTCCTCCCACTCGATATCTGAGACGGTTAATGCACGAGCAGACTTATGATCATAAAATCTTTGACAACAATATAGAGGGTGTCGATTTGAAAACTTACAATGAGTTTTCTCATGATCAGAAATGCTTTAGCACAGATAGGGAGTTACAAGAGAAACTCTACTTCCATCAACCCCATAAGCCTACACCTACTAAGGTGTAAAATTACTTTTTTTCTTGAACATCCACATGCAAAAATTAGAAAGTCCTATATTGCTGAATAGAGAATTGTAAACCCTTTTAACCGCGATATCACACGCCACCACGTTTTTTTACAAATTTCTTTTGAGACGAGCTTTGCTGGACTCTCCTGAAATCTGATCTATAAGATAAGATAAATATGGGGCTAAGCCCGTCCTTATTACTAGACTTCGAATGCCAAACCTCAGGTCCTCAATATATTGGGAGGGTTGTTTTTCCTACACTATCATCGAAAACCTCAGCCTATTCAGGCTCTCGCAGAAGCACATTATGGAGGTTTCCTCATCTTCGCGGCAAAACCTGCATATGGTTGTGTCTGCTAATCCGATTTTATTCATGTGTTTGTTGAGTCTACAATGCCTCGTCAGGAGCCCAACCAGGATCCTGATTGTTCTGCTCTTCTGGATCAGTGAATTTTGGCGAGTGATCTTTGATGTACTCTTTGGTCTCATTCTTGGCGCCTTGTCTCGAGACTCCTTTTCTATCCAAGTACTGCTATTTGTTTTTTTGCATCGCTTTTGCTATGCCACACAAAGGTTCTGTGCCAATGGGAGCACATCGTGCCCCTTCTCGGGCTAGTGAGTCTGACATAAAACTACCAACTTTTATGAAGCCAAGGTTAGAGTTAAAGGCGGCTAATCTCAACCTACCAATCCTTAAATAACCAAGAGTTTTGTCGGACAAAATTTTTCCTACATTCTCCATCGACCTAGATCTCAATCACAATTTAAAAAAAAAAGTTGGCGCTTTTCCCACTTCTCAAAAAGAACTCTCCCATTTCCAAAGGTTTTTGCAAATAAAAAATTTGTTCGACTTTGATATTTTTTTATGATCACATGGGATCTAGGACGAAAGTCTATAATTTTGTGTGGAAAATTTGGTTAAATAAAAGTTATTGTTAATTATTATTTTTACATCAACAAAAATATTTATTCATATAAAATTAAGCAGTATTTGCTTAATAAATTTATATTCAACTTAAGAATACTGCCTAAATATCAATGTCACTCCAAAAACGTAAGTAAATTTATCATAAGCAGACTACTCAATATTTCTTTTAAATTATTTATTATGCATCCCAGTCATTACTCTTCCAATCCCATTTATCTAAGATATGAATCTTAATGAAGTTATCATCATGTATTGCAGTTATACTAGATCTATTAATCATTAATGTATTGAATAAATGTCACCTGCCCATAGTCAGCACAGCTGAGACGTTTCTTAATGCAGTCAATGTAACCAAAGCTCCAAAGAATGAAATATCAGTTTTTTCAGTTTATGAGCGTGATACTATTTATTATCCCCCTTCTGATCGAACATTAAATATTCAACTTAAAGGAAAAAACAATAAATTAAGAAATAAAATTGAAACGAGCTGCTAGTGAATAATCTTAGACTAATAAACTCGAGAGACTTGCTTGTAAATCCGATCCAGCATAAGGACTTAACCTTATTTTCTGATCGGCACTGTAAAGTAGGTTGTATTATTTTGAAGAAATACCTTTAATTCAAAAGTATTATTTTCATTGTAGGTACAGTCCATAACACCCAGAGCGATAGTTACTTTTCCACAACGCTGCGAATAATCAATTCATTCATCGCAAAGAACAAGGACGAATATTTTGCGGAAAGTTGTAGACTCCGTTTCACGTAAGAAGAAGCCACTTGAAGTAAAATTGACATTCGACTTCAAATCAGTAGCATAACGTTTTCACATTTTGTAGGTTAACGCAAAATTAGAATAGTGTGAATAATTTTTCCTTTAACACCAACAAGTTTTGTAGGACGCATGGTTTTAGATCAAATGAAACACACAACACTCACAGATAAACTAGCTAAACGTCTTAAAATTTTCAAAAATCAAAAATATTCGACAGTAAATGACTGCTTCAAACACAACCTCAAATGTCAATCATAAAATGGCTGTCGGCATGAAAATCGTTTGTAACGCCAATGGCATGAAACGGTCGTTACGAGGCGACATAGATAAACAAGACCGATTTTGGTTTCTGCGCAAGTCAGTTGGCAAACTTCAAGTGGCTTCTTCTTATGTGAAACGGAGTCTATGAGATGTTGCCAGTTGTAAGATTCCAGTGAAACTTATGGATCTATTTTGTACATATATGTAAGCAAATCTATAACTTTTTATAAGCCTATAAATAATTTGCAGCTTACAGAAAGTTTTATAGAATTGCGAATATTTCCGATTGGGTGTTTGGCAATTGATGCGTCTTACATTTTGGTTTTGTGACGTAATTGTGCTGTGTAGTTATTTGTGAAATTATTTTTTTGTGTGAACAAAATAAAAAATGGATATTTATAGAACTGGAATCTGACTGTGGTGCGACTGGTGCTGGAATATCTTCATACTCAGTCACAGTCTTCACCCCTTCAACTGGAAGAATTTAAGTATGGCGCTCACCTCATGTTTGATTCCTATGGCTTACAATTTCAAACAGTAAATCTCTAAATTGTTTGTAAATACTTTTTTCCACTCATCCACTGTTAGGGCTGGTACATCCCCTATTCTATTTAATGTGGCTGTCAATTGCTCCCATATATGCGGCTTAGATAATTTGGAGTCAATGGAAGCCTTATTGTATTACTACGAAAGCACACTCCCCTTTTATTGCTTCCAAATATAACTCAAATTGTTGAGTGGTTTCTTACGTTGCTTTGCTACTTACCTTAGTTTTAACCTATTTCTTCCGTCTATAGGGGATAGTTGGTAACAATGAGACATGTGTCATTGTTACCTATATTATAGTTAATTTTTATATTTACAGTTGGCACTACATGTACATGGTGGTAACCAGTTCACCTTGTCAGAATTTCACTTTCAAATTCAGTCAGTTTGCGAGTAGCTAATGAGGTGGTGACATTTCGCGCCGAAAGTAAATATTTCCAGTTTACTAAGTGACGTTTTATGAACATTCGTGTTGAGGTTGAATAATTTTCGTGACATTATAGTGAAGCAGAGAGTTTCAAGTAGTGTTTTGTGACATTTGAAGACTCTGAATGAAATTGAGATTAATTTTTTTCAATTTTTTTCTCTTAACGTCAAATGAGTAACAATGAGACACTTCCTTATGGGTTTGTTTTAAAGAAGGCCCAAAAATGCCTAGAAACCCTCCAAGAAAAACCAATCGAGGAACCTTTTCAGGGGATGTAATGAAGAGAGCGGTAGAGGCTGTATTAAATGGTCGCAGGGTAAGATCCGTTGCAAAAGAAGAAGGATTGAGTTTTCAAACTTTGGCAAGGTAGGATGTTATTAATATTTTCATGTAAAAATTGTTATAACATGATGTCTATTTTATTTCAGATACGTAAAGAAAACCAAAGAAGATGGAAATGAATTAATTAGATATGCGCCTAATTATGCCGTCAATAAAATTTTTGGTGAAGAGCAAGAAACGACTTTGGAAAACTATTTGATTAGATGTTCTCGAATGTTTTATGGTCTGCCTCTTACTGAGTGCCGAAAACTTGCAAACGAGATGGCAACCATAAATAAATTGAAAATTCCGGCGTCTTGGAAGGAGAATCAGACTGCGGGCAAAGAATGGATGATGAGTTTTATGCGACGGAATCCAAATATTTCATTAAGAACTGCAGAAGGGTGTAGTTTGGCACAGGCTACATCCTTCAATCAATACAATGTCAATACATTTTTTGATAATTTACATAAAGTAATAAGTCGGCAGGAAAAATTTGCCGATGGAACTAGAATATATAATTTGGATGAGACTGCGACAGTGACGGTTCAGAAATAAAAGAAGTGGTGAAAAAGGGGTGTTTTCTACCAAGTTCCGTAACTGATAGACCTATTTCTGATGTGGAAGTGATTAACTCAAGTCCACCACGTGAACAAGTAAACTTAGAAAATGTGCCTGGATCTAGTCAATTTATCTCACCAGAAGACTTCCGTGGCTTTACTAAAGCTGAAGCAAGAAAATAAAACCGAAAAGGAAGAAAAAAAGGAAGGATCATGATACCAACGGACACACCAGATAAAGCCGAGTTAGAAGAAAGACATAGTAATAAAAAACCGCAGCAACAAAAAAAGAACTCAGTAAAACGAAAAATTAATGACAGCGATGATGAAGACGTAGAATGGCAATCGGATGGTTCTTCAGACTATAATATTGAGATGGAAGCAGACCCAATGAATTTTAAGGAGTTAACTAGAACGGATTCCAGAGGTGGGAGATTATGTTCTCGTAGAATTTAAAACAGAACAAAAATCTAAAATTATTTACTATGTTGGAAAACTGTTGTCCTTTACCTCGGATAAAGATGAATTTTTCATTTCCTTTTAAAGAAAAAGTGAAAAAGTTCGAAATACATTTTATTTTCCATCACTTCCTGATACATCTCACATTTCCAAAAATGACATAAGACTATGGTCAGACGAAGAGGCAAAATTCTTATTTTCCCTTTGAAATCAATTTTGCTTTAATTGACATTCGTTAATTTTACTTTCAATACTAAAATATGTTTTATCTACGACCACCATTAAAATTAAGCATTTACAAACTCATATAAATACGTGAAATTACATTTTATACATACGTATAAAGCGTGCGAAAAAAACAATGCTTTTTTTAAATGGGATAATCATTATAACACTCTTTCTTATTTGTATATTTATCAAGCTACCTTAGATAATTTTGTGTTTTGTTTTCTGTCAAAGATTCTGTAATTGTAATAATTTTGTACTGAATCAAAAATTGTCAAAAATGGTCAAAAATGATCAAAAATTGGTAAATATTTTAAAAAATGGTCAAAAATAGTCAATAATTGTCAAACTTTTTGAAAGTTGTCAAAAATGGTCAATAATTATCAGAAACTGACAATAATTGTTTAAATTTTGAAAAATGGTCAAAAATTGTTAAAATTTTGAAAAAATGGTCAATAATTATAAAAAACGGTCAAAAATGGTCAATAATTATAAAAAACGGTCAAAGATGGTCGGTCAATAATTGTTGAAAATTGTCAAAATTTTTGAAAAATGGTCAGTAATTGTCAGAAACTGTGGAAAATGGTCAATAATTGTCAGAAACTGTCAAAAATGGTCAATAATTAGCAGAAACTGTCAAAAATGGTCAATAATTGTTGAAATTTGGAAAAATGGTCAAAATTTTGAAAAAATGGTCAATAATTATAAAAAACTGTCAAAAATGGTCAATAATTGTTAAAAATTCTCAAAATTTTTGAAAAATTGTCAAAAATGGTCAATAATTGTCAGAACCTGTCATAAATGGTCAATAATTGTTAAAATTTGGAAAAATGGTCTAAAATGTTCAAAGTTTTTGAAAAATTGTCAAAAATGATCAATAATTGTCAAAACTGTCAAAATTGGTCAATAATTGTCCAAATTGGTCAATAATTGTTAAAATTTGAAAAATGGTCAAAATTTTTGAAAAATTGTCAAAAATGATCAATAATTGTCAAAACTGTCAAAATTGGTCAATAATTGTCAAAAATGGTCAATAATTGTTAAAATTCGAAAAAATGGTCTAAAATTGTCAAATATATTGAAAAATTGTCAAAAATGATCAATAATTGTCAAAACTGTCAAAATTGGTCAACAATTGTCAAAAATGGTCAATAATTGTTAAAATTTGGAAAAATCTAATCTCTAATCTAAAAAAATAAAAAATTAGACGGAAAAGTCAATGGAAATCATCAACGTGATGGTCCCATTATTCAATGTTAAAAACTACCATAAATTTAAATTTAAACATTGATATAAGTAAATTTCATAAACTTATTACCTTCATAAAACGACAATTAAAAAAATCAAAAATTTTCACAAGGGAACAGATTTTGGATTTTATAAATGGAGCACCAGATAATGAATTTCTTATGATGAAGGTAGGCAATAATTCAAACACAATTATTAAAAAGAGAGGTTATGTAATATATAATTAAGGGAAAGTATTTTTAATGTGGTCGTAGATAAAACATTATATGATACTCATGCGTCAATTACTTTTGCGCACTCGTTGCGAAAAAAGGCACTAGCTACGCTCGTGTCATAAATAACTATTGTAAAACTTTTTGTACTTAATAAATGAAGTTTCCGAGTTCTAAATGTTATTAATATTTCTTCTTAAAGAAAAACATTAAATTAGACTATTGTCTTATTGTTACTCACCTACCGTCTTATTGTTACCCATCCCTGGGTAACAATGAGACAAATGCTCTCCTAACGTGCAGAGTAATTATTACCAACTAAAAAGTACTGCCATTGAAATAGCCGTTAGCCTGAGTTTACCTTCAGTCTCTGAAGAAGATAACTTGGTTATCGAAACGCGCGTAAGATAGTGTAAAGTGTTAGTGTTGGTGTAGTGGTAGTGTAAACAGTGTTCAGTGTCAAGTATCGCCAACGGTTCCAGAATTCCCAACTTAATTAATATCATGTACCTACACCATAGTGTACTATGAGTCTGAGAGGATTGATATATTGTGCAGAGTTTCAAAGGTATCAATAGTATAGTTGAAAAGTATTCATAAAGCTCAAAATTTTTTCAACAGGATGATAATACATAACTAGCGAAGTGTATGTAACTAGATAGCGTTCAATATTCCTACAAGCGACCCCGAAAGTTATCTCTCTAGGAAATCTGATACCGATCGACTGCTGCCAATTATTTTAATGAAATTTCCCCATACTCATTCAATTGGACACACGACACGATTCTGGTACACACATTCACATTATTTACTGATCTCACGACTACCTATTATATTAAAATAATAGGAATGGCCATTTTAGTCTTCAAATGTTTGAAAAAATATGAAATGTATATTGTAAGACATGGAATACAATACGATTTTTTATCCGTGAGAAATACTAATAGTACAGTCAAATTGTTAAGTTTTAATATGAGGTGGAAATGCTCCTATGTAATGGTAGGAACAAAATCATCTTTAGCTAAAAAATATCCCGAGATGGTACATTGTTAAGTTACCCGAAATGAGGATCGCCTACACTGGGAAACTATGCGCCATTACACTTGAAAATATTCCAAGATCACTCATAATAACAGACTTTCTTAGCTCAATTCACACAATTAATCAACTCCATCCTACCCAATAGGACTCCAAAAAAAGTCGAACTATAACATTTACAACAATCAAAAGACGTTGAGAACAATAAACATTTTATATAAAACAAACACCAACTATGAGATTTTAAGAACTAAAAAATCCGTGGTCGAATGTATCAAAATGTTTGGGAGGGAATTAAGATAACTGTATTTACTATTTGGACCCTTACTTTGTGGAATCTACTCATATTACTCTAACTGTTTCTAATTAATTCCACTATTTAGTGAAAAAATTATGAATATTTAATGATAATCGACGTGTTCTATACAAGGGAAATGTTGCCAGCATAACGAATAAGAAGATAATAAAAAAGGTTAGTCGCATAAGGAAGTGATTTTTCCGATCAATTTTTGGTTTTTCTTATATATTTTGAGTCCCTCTTCTTGTACGAGTATTTCTGTCCATGGTGAAGATTGGAATGTAAATGCGTGTACTATCTTTTGTTTCATTTTCTGTTCAACTTCTGGTTGCACTACAAAATTGGTAAAGCAATAACTTTGTTATTATTCGTAAAACTCTCAGAAAATTGGTTATTGGCAGTATCTATTTGATTGTCTTAGACACTAGCAAGTTCTCGTTCATTCGATTGAGACAATTCGGCATTTACTTCAGCTTCAGTAGACCCATCACTACAATAGGGTTTTGGATCTACACAATTATCATCGAAATGTTCACTACAAATATAAGTGGTTTTGTTGATAGAGGCAAAATTCATATTTTGGTTGCCTCATAACTCAATTCATTTGAGGCATCTGCTGAGACATCTCCTGGGTCTGGGAAACGGAATAAACTTAATGGCATTCCGTCTTCGTCCTTTAACTAAAGCTCTTGTATTATTTTTGCACAATACATATCGCAATTTGTATAATCACAACGAAGATACAAATCAGAGTAGAATAACTCTTCTCGATGGTATTTGCAATAATAAAAGCAGATCAGAGGAATACTGAATAATGCCTAATATCTTAATGATACGTATATGTGTTGACAGCTGACATTAGTTTTTTGTTAACTGTAAGATGTAAAATACCCCAAACTAAAAAGACCTCCAAACTTTTCAGGTACAACATGGGTTGTTAAAGGACCCAAAATATATAAGAAAAAACAAAAATTAATCGGAAAAACCGCTTCTTTATGCGACTAACCTTTTTCAGTATTTTTTTGTTCGTTATGTTGGCAGAATTTGCCTTGTATTGAATGACAGAAGTTACATTTGATGTGATGCCTACCTGATGTTTAATATTTTGGCTACATTAAATAGTGACCTATCTTGAGATTGACTTAATATAATGAATAGAAAGAAGGAGAAGATACGATATTACAAATATTTATTTATTTTATTTATTTATTTATTTAAACGGGAAATCCCCATTACAAAAACAATGATACATAATATTGAATGAACAGGTCATGTCAACTTTAATTAAAAATTACCACAACTTAAAGCAAAAACAAAAATGATAAATCTATAAAAATCAACAAATCTCTGAGGAACATCAACTTTTATTTGATATAGAAACGCAGGGCAGGATATAATACCATTCAACAACTTAAATACAAAGCAAATGTCAAACATACATCTTCTTTTGCATAAAGGTAACAAATGGAGATAATCCAAAATTTGGGAATAATCACAGTCAACAATTATATTCAGCAGATATCAAAGAATAAATATATATTATTGTTCGCTTTACAACTAAGTTTTGAAAAACATTTTTCAAAAACAGTGACCCTTCAACTAAGAAGCAACAACTACTTCCCGGACTATATGCCCCGACAGGCATTGAATTATTACACTTCTAAGTCAAACGGGGTTGGTATATCTACAAGATTTTACCAACCATTCTGGTTTGTAATTAGAAGGAACAACATCACTTGTAGACCGGTTTCGGCGTATTGCGCCTCATCACTACAAGGTATATGTTATCGTCCGAGAGTTAATCCCGGACTGAAATATCTCTACAATCACCAACTATATATATCTTCCAGTTACGGAAATGTAAAAGTTGTGATGATAACGACATCTTCACCTCCAAACCACAAAACAAAATTCGAATGTGACAACAAGCCCGTTAGCTTGAAACAATAATGAATTAGTACAGTTTCCTGTAAAATTGTTTTTCAAAACTTAGTTGTAAAGCGTAGAATAATATATATTTATTCTTTGATATCTGTTGGTAACACGATACGACAATTTTACAGGAAACTGCAATACTTAATTCATTAATTAGATTCAGATTGAACATATAATTTGAATACCTCAAAAATGTATGTTGAATACCTTCAAGCAATGACTTATAGCAATCATATTGAGGACTCCAGACAATTTTACCGTATTCAAGCTGCGATCTAACCATCCCAACTTATACTGATTGTACTGCTTTGCAAAGAAAGCTCCTTACAATTTCTAGGTAAAACCTAGCTTCCTATTAGCTTTCACCGCCAATTGGTTAATATGATTACTAAAAATTAGTTTAGAATTGAACAAGATTCCCAGATCCTTAGCGACATCATTTAATTTATTGTATGAGCTGATGGTATTCTAGTTTTTATTGTATGAAATTAGATCTGAAGCACTTTTCAATATTTAAGTCTAACAAATTCTGGCCACACCAAGTAGAGAGTCTATCCAGATCATTTTGCAGCAACTCAATGTCAAGTTCACTAAATATGGTCAAAAATAATTTGAGATCATCTGCAAACATTAAGAAATCAGAGTTAAGTATCACATTTTTAAGGTCATTAACAAAAACATTAAATAACACAGGGGAGCGATGTCCTCCCTGGGGAACTACTCTTGATATAAAGTTACCAACCTCAACCAATAGCCGTTTGCCACTAAGAAAACTAAGAGCCCAGTCTGCTAATTATTTCTAAATTTTGCAATCAAAAGGAGGTGATTCACCTTGTCAAATGCCTTGGAGAAGTCAGTATACACCGCATCAACTTGATGCCCCTTCTCCAGGACTCTGACAATTTTGTATGGTAAGCAAGCAAATTTGTGACAGTTGAACGGCCCATTCTGAAACCGTGATGTTCGTCAATAATTATCTCTTTGCAATGCCAGTTCAAGTAGCTAAAGATCAAGCTGTCAAACAATTTGGGAATGGAAAACTGTATGGACACACTGCGGTAATTCTTAATATCATCCCTTGAACCTGATTTAAATATAGGTGAAATATAGCTATCTTTCCAGATGTCACGAAAATCTCGGAAGATTGAGACATGTTAAATAGTTTACACAAAAGTTGAGACAAAAAGTATCTGCACATTTTTAAAAGAATATTTGGGATGTACCATTAGCTTATAAGGCAATGACTCAAGCTTTTGAAACACTTCGGATAGACCTATAACTGGACACCCTATATTAATTTGACTAGTAGGATTTCTGGTGAACATATCCTTTGAGTAGACAGAAGAAAAATGAGAAGCAAACAAGTCAACTATCTGTTGAGCATCACCAGCCACCTCACCATTTAAAACCATATTTTTAGGAATATTAAAGCTTGGGTATGTGCAATGATATAGGAAATCAAGGAAAACTATATCTGCTGATCTTTACAATTGTTACTTAAGAAGACAGTTTAATAGTGGAGAGCTCCCTAGATTTATCTATTCATTGACGACTTCATATTGTGGGTCTCTTAAGTGTCTTCTTCAAGGAAATATAGTTCTTATTACGAATATGTAGTATTTCGAGTTAGGTGTTAATGATTGTTTGGAGTCAAGTAGATGTTTTGCGTAATGTGATGTATCTGTATGCTCGTGAGTGTTCATTGTATCTAATTTCAAAATTTCGAAATGTTTGACCAATATAGACAGCATTACATTCTGGACATTTAAGTTTATATTTCCCAGACTTTTTTAAAGGGGGTATTTTTGTTTTTTAACAATTTTTTACTTACATTGCTTTCTGTTTTAAAAGAAATTGTTGATATTATCTTTGAAATATTATTAGAAATATTACCAGCATATGTGATGGTCTTGTATTTTTTATGGAAAAATTAATTGTAATGTTATTACATGCAATGGATAACCGTGAAATAATTATCGATAAGGATATTAGAATCTTCATTAATTTTTTCATTAAATAGTGGAATTGATTAGAAGCAGTTATTCATTTATAAGAGTAATAAGAGAGTAAGTTATATTTTTGTGTGTCTGAAATTTCTCCATTATGCAATTAGCAATGCTTTCGCAATCCTGAAAATGAAATTTGGCCTAAAGTCACCTGTCTCGGTGAGAGTATGTACCAAAATAGCGTAATCATGGTACGTGAACTGAATGTAATAATAAGAACAATAGGAATGGTAACATTTCAATGTAATAACATCATTTAAGGTACGGCTCAATGTGGTTTCAGGTAAATTAGTACAGATCTTGACTTGGTGTAATTGAAAATGAAAGTGTTTGAAATACAATGGGATGTTTTTCTAAATGTCAATTTTATAACGGACGCAATTACCATATTTCGTCATTTGTTATGAATATTTTCGTTAAAATAAAAATGAATTTATTAAGAAATACAATAAAGATCACAAATGCATTAATCAACTTAAATGAATATATTATTATGATATGAAAAATTTGAAAATTATAGAATACATTTTGTAAAAATAAATGAAATATTAAAATGACTCTAGAAAAGAAATTTGGTTGACATATTTTCTGTGCGATATCCTTTTCATAGTAATGCAATTGAATGAATTTTACAGTCAGGACATAGCAAAAGTAGTATAGTAATCAAAAAAGTAACCTCTAAAAAATTAACAACCTATACTGACAGAAAGAAATAAACGTCAAAAAATAGGACTTGACATATAACATTTTTGATTTAAAAATGCAAATAAATAGGTAAAAGGTATTTATTAGAAATATAAATAGTAATGTTTATAAATAAGTAAGCAATAAATAGCTATTTGAAGTAAAAAAATAGTGAATGAGAAAAATATAAAAATTGTGATAGGTGAAAACTGAAGCAGGAAAAATTTGAAAATAATCAAGTAAGAGGACGTTGAGATTGACATTGATTGATGGAGAAGAGAGTTTCTTTTGAAAAATTAAATTATTAGAGAAAAAAAAAATAATCCATTGGATCTTAAGAAAAAACGTTAATAAAATCAAAATTATTTTAAAGACAAACCAAAGTAATTATCAAAATATTACCGAAAATCCAATTAATGAACTTGAAAGTTACTGGAAGTCAAGACTAGCAAGGTAAAATCCAATATACCCACTTCATTCTAAGACTAGCAAAATCCTATTCTCGACGATATCTAAATTTAAAAATTTACTAAATTTCATTTTCACCGGCATAAAAATTCATAATAGTGTTTGGAACCAATAGAGAGTTTAAATTTTTCTTTCGTTACAAACAATTATAGATTAAAAGAGGCATATTAGTAAGAAATTTGAAAATTAATAAAAGTAAAGACAGAAATTCTCAATTTGTATGTAATAAGGTTATGTTAATTGAATATTTGATAGATAAATAATGTTAGAATAAAATAGAACTTAATAATAGTAGATTCAGGTTGGGTTTTTAGAAAAATTGAATTATGTATGATTGTTATTTTCAGATAAATATAATTTATTAATATTTATTTGCACAGTTGAAATTTAAATGGTAATATTTCATTAATCCGTTCATAATAGTTTTTTTTACGTCCGACGGAATCCACCTGAGAGAGAGATATCTTGTGTTCTGATCCAACTGAGATGTGAAAAGGAAAGGTACAGTAAGAGATAAATACAGGTAACAGACTGAAAATGGCGCCCGGCACATTTTGACGAGTTTAATTCTATAAAATATTAAAAACAAATCAACTATAAAATTCACAAGATTATCATAATAATATATTATTAATCCAAAAAATGGTTATTTTTATACAGGACCTCCAAAAACTCTCCTGTCAAACGCAAACTACAGATACTAGATGTGGTTTTATGTCCATCTAACCTAATTTACCTTCATACAAAAGTTCCTTCTTGGGAGCTAGCGCCCTTTGAATATGACGCTGTTAAGCAGTTTTTCAAGCATATCTCAAAAAACCGCTACCTACAAATTTCAAACTTGGTACATTGTACAACCCTGCAGTGATAAATTGTTTACTACAAACTCGCGTTTTTTATTGCAATCGCAAGTGATCAACGTGGGATGGGCAGCGGGTAAATTTGGTTAAATTTTTTGGTTTTCAGTTTTTTTTATGAATTTTACATTAATATAAAAAAATATAGTGTATTTTCAAAAATGTGCTCTTGTTTGAATTCTGGAAAGGACCACTGAATAAGTCAGTTGTTTTCAACACTTGAAGGTTATTTGAAATACGAGTAGTATTTTCCTAACTAGTGCGGAAGTGATACTTTTCCAGCGTGCGGTAAAGTGGAAGCGAACGAAAAAGTTTGAACTAAAATGCGTGAGAAGAAGCACGAAGAAGCATGCTTTGCGTACTAGTTGTACACAATATTTTTTCTACAGCCACATTTATTGATGAAAAGCCAACAAAACATTGTCTGAAAATAATTTTATGTTGTTTATTTCTCTCCAGTTCATTGTTTTTGATATTTCTCTTTCGAAGCCGCAGGTAACAAATTTTCGGTTGCATTTCGAGCCTTTTCGATAATATCTGGAGGAGTATTTTCAGTGTCGGAATTGGACAACTCAAAAGGTAAATTTTGATCTTGGTTCATGATTCCTGAAATAATGCTTAATAGGTTAATTTTTTATAATTAATAAATTGAAATAAATAGTTTACTTACTTTTGGTTTATATTTAAAATTTGTACACCCAGAAATTCACTATAATAAATATGTTGAATTGTCAAAAAAAGTTGACAGGTGTTTGACTTTACGGTGCGGAAAAGTGCCATAGCGTGTACTTTTCGCATCACTTTTCCAACGGTTATCAAAGGAATTGAGAAAAGGCCTGCTTTGCGAATAAAAATGTGTGTAGAAAAGCGTGTTTTGGACAGAAGTTGTGGAAAAATAATTTTGTGTTTGTGTGTGTGTGTTGGTCGATTTTAGTGATTCGAATAGTTTAGGAAATAAGGTGAGTTTACTCACATAGCTATTCAATTTTTCCAATTTGATTATATTTCTATTTTATGTTCTAGCTAATTATTTTATTATTCTAATGATGATATTCGCATAAATTAATAATAGTAGAAATCACAATAATATTAAATAACCAAAGTTCTTAAGTATGTTAGTCTCAAACTCATGATTTTGAGTGGTTGAGCCACGTGTACTGCGAATAATATAAAGTGTTTGCTGAGTGTTTGACACGTAGGACTGCCGAAGAGCCAATAGCAGAGGAAAACTCTTCCTGTGCTCTTCCTGTGCTCTGCCTCTGCGACGACCGCATATTCAACGTAGTTTCTCTCTTGAAGGTAAGCTGGCGTACAGAAACGTAGAAAACTGTGCCTACTCCACAACTGACGCAGACCAGACAGAGTACTCTGGTACTAAGTCGCGTAGGCCTCTGCAATCCAATGCTATTTAATTGCATTTGCTACAAAATCTTCCGCTACGCTAGGCTATGCTGTGCTGTGCTGCGTTCAATATGCAGCTGGCCGTACAATTGAATCATATATCCGGTATCACTGAAGTGAAGTGTTTGACCCACGTGGTACGCGTGTCATTTTTCTAAATCCTAAGGAAAAAAACTTAACCTCAAAACCATTAAACTTGATGGGAGTAAGGTTAAATGGAGACAAGAAGTAAAATATCTAGGTATGACTCTAGACAGTAAACTCCTGTGAAACAAACACGAAAAAGAGATTATATATAAAGCAAAAATGGCTTTAATGGTGTTCAGGAACCTGACTGGGAGAAATTGGGGTTCTAGCCCAAAAATCCTGACCTGGATGTACACTGCCAATAATCACTTATGGAGCCACTGCGTGGAGTAGTAGAACTAGCCTATCGACAACAACCTCTAAAATTCAAAGACTAGCCTTTATATTCATTACAGGAGCAATGAGAAAATGCCCTACGGCGGCCATGGAAGGGATTCTGAACCTACATATAGTGGTGGAATGTGTTGCAGAAAGATCAAGATACTACAGCCTAAGTAGAAAGGGAATCATTAAAAAAAACCACCTCCTCGCTAAAAACCTGGATCATGAAACATTTCAAAGAAATTAGATACGGAATTAAGCAACAAAAAGGAATGGGATCCAAATACCATTGCCAGACTTGGAAAGATTACCATTCAAAGGTACACAAACGGCTCAAAAGCAATAGAAGGAACTGGGATAGGAGTGTATGGGCCAGGAACCAAACATTCCAAAAGCTTGGGATCCCCAAGTATCTTTCAAGCGGAAATTCACGCCATTAAAGCACTGAGCTCTTGTGTAATCAGTTCCAAAATGGTATGGTAATGCTTAGGCAAACTCAATGAACTAGAACGGAATAGAACGAAATGAAACAGCAGAGAGGGGGACCAAAACACCCTTTTTGGGGCCGGTATCAGTTCCAATATAATATTGAAAGAAATAGGCAAAACCGAAAAAAAGAGGAGATTTGACCATTGGAAAAATCTAGTTGGGCTTAGACAATCAAAGATACTTCTGACTACAACCTGTTGAGAGCAAATGAATGCCTAAGTTAGAATAAAACGGCACGAGTTTTAACAGGGGTCCTAACGGGACATTTTCGCCTAAAAAAGTTCAAAATTGTGGAGGAAGGAGAATGTAGATTATGTGGTATGGAAGAAGAAACCTCCGTCCATATAACTGCGGATTGCATAGCAAATCAGAAACTAGAAGACATCCTAAAATTCATCCGGGAAATAGGTCTAAATAGCTACTAGCCTCTGAGACTTTCCTCAGGAACTAAGTAGAAGTAAGGGGGCACAATAGATCTTTTAGGTCTCAGTGAATATCACCCTAACATACATAAATACATACTTACATCCCGAGGGAGTGTTTTGACAAGTTTAGCACGTTTTAGCACTTCTGGGAGACAGACACAGGAAATTCTTGTTTAAATTAAATTGCATTATCGATAATTATCTTCTAATTCAGTACAATTGTAGAACTTACAACAAATAAATGAAAACTGAAGGGAATTTGAATGCTCATGTTAATGTTTTATTTTCAGGTATGTCACATCACATGTCACGCACTTGAGGCACAACAATAGTTTACCTTTTAAGCTGTTTTCTCACTTTTGAATAAACTAATCATAGTAAGTACCATCACATATTATTTTAGAATTTATTTATATTGGAAAATCCTGCTTATCTTGATATAAATCACCCATAAAATCAAATATAGATATCTGTAACGCCTCCGATTTGTTTACAATTTTTTAATATAAAAGAGATTGAAGTACATGAATAAAAATTACACACACACACACACTACAAGAACGTCTTTTGCATTATTCTGTACAGTTTTATACTTCCAATATCAACATCAACATCAACATCAACAGCAACATCAACAGCGGAATTGTTAATTTAAGCTTTGAAAAATTTTCACTTTACCTCATGGGTATCTCTAATGAAAATCTTCCGGTTTTCGATTACAGTCGGAATTTTATAACAAGTTTAATGGAAAATTTGATTTCATGACCATAACAAATACGAGTAGATATAAGGACAATACGACAGAATTGTCAACAGAGTAATTTGGATTCTTCTGAGGTATTGTACATTTAAATTTATTCATAAGTATTTTTATGGATATTCGAGGAGATTATTCAAGAACCAGCTGTGTAGGCGTTTTTATTATAAAATCTAATTTATTGGATCAAGTTTTGTTGACCTTGAATATTACTGGTGTAATTTGAGAGAACGAGAACAACTTTAATGGATAACCTATGTATAGATTGTGATATTTTATTGAAACTATTTTTGCATTTTAACAAGCTGTCAGTACAGTATTGAGTTAAACTATAGATAAATAATCAATAACCAACTAAGCAAACATTATCATTTTATGCATAATTATTGATTCACGCTACTATAGTTTAGAATAAAAGTTATAAGCATCTTAAAGAATGTTAGGTGTTATGATGTTGATAACCAGAATATACCAGTCAGAGTATTTTTATAAGAAATTTAAATGTTCAATACTGAGGTGATATTAACTTGGACCGAAAAGATCAATATGGCGTCTCAGAGCAAGCAAATATATGGTTTTGGTATAAACAAGAGTGTTTATTTTGGAGGAAGGTGATTTTATTTCGCTTTAAGGATAGTCTTGTGTAGGGTTTCCGTAACAGTTTTTTAAAATACAGGACAAAATCCAGACTTTGCCGAAAAATACGCCAACAAACGTAAATTAAATAAAAAAAAGTTAAGAGGTTGTTAATTTTATTCAACAATACATTTTAACGCAAACTGACTGACCTGCCTGGCCTTTCAAATGTCTTATAATCTATGTTTATCAGTCTCCTAATGATCTTCAATGACTTCAGAATTGGATTTTCCGTTTTGAAAAAAAGGGAAAGCTTTGAACGTTATTACACACTTCCGTTTTGGCATTATTAAATGGTTAATTTTATCAGTAAAACTTAAGGTAGTTGTCGTGGTACAATATTGTCATAAAATGATAGATTATACGAGCCGCAAAAGTATATGAGCTTGTAGCGAAGCGAGTCATAATTTTTAAGCAAGACTGTACCCGTGGATACGTAACCCATACAGTATTCATACAAATACTTTTACATATTGTTAAAATTTTTGATCAGGCAACGTTGCTTATGCGCTTCCAATAGATACATTGGAGAGTGAATCTATGTATATATTTATTAGCCCGTTTGAATTTACCGCGCAAATTATATTTAAACTCGCGTACAGCGTTGCCAAATTGTTTCTGTCCGACTCCGTAGATATATACTTTTTCATAAATTGTTGAACTTTAATCCGTTATTTATAAATAACTAGACGGTAAAATTTTTTTTTATACTCACAACAAATACATTAAAAGATTGTCAGTTTTTTGAAAGTTTCTGACCGTTAGTTTTTTTTATAACTAAAAAACTATTACAGAACTGCAGAGAGCGTATGCAATCAATGTTAAATATCCAATTTTTAATTGAATTTATCTCGGGTTAAAGCTGGTCAATCGACTTCAAATTTTAAGGGTAATTGTATCATCATGTCCTTAATAAGTATAAAAAAAATTAGAATTTTCTGACAGTATGCCTTAACCACGACAACTACCTTATTGTACTTTGCACGTAGAGCCTAAACACAATTTGCACGAAATTTGGGATTTACCGATTTGCAGATTGCGTTTGAAATATTCAATAAAGTGTTTTCATGGTCTCCAGGTTTCCCGGACACTTACTAAAATTCCGGCCGGACTTCCCCGGGTCGCCTTAAGAACCCAAACATGTCCGTGGAAATCCGGATGTATGGATATTAGTCTTGTGTCTTGGTAATAATAATAAACAATAAAAATTTTAGTTTCATAAAATTTTTGTGTTGCATAATATGTGGATTTAGGACTAATTTTCCTGTTCCTACATAAAAACATTGATTTTTCGTTTGTTTAGTTTAATTACTATATCTCTTTGTATTTAAATAAGCTAGTAATGCATAGGATTTGTTGTAAAAAAAAATTGCTGTTATTTTATGAACAGATTTATCTAAAAACAAACAATGAAATGAGAACATAAAATAAAATAATTCCAATACATGGGTAATTAAGATAACCGATTAATATATTGTTGCGAGGTCACCAACTCAAAGCCGGTCCTGTCCCTCGCCTGTAAATTTTGGTGGCTGCACCCCTTTCGAGAACATTCGCTTTGTTTGTGCATAGGACGAGCGCGGAAGGTACTGGAATTTTCTAGACTTGAAAAGGACTATATATACGTGGGTTTTTGAGTGCGAGAACAATTAATTAGTGAAACGAAGACAAAGAGTTAGTCCACAGTCAGTTTACAGAAGTTCTAAGTAATAGGACGGTGAATGAAATAGTGAAGATAAATAGTGTAATATTCAAGTGGTGAAATTAAATTAGAACTATTATACCGAGTGTAAATAAATTAGTAGACATTAAGTAGAGTGTGTATATAAATTAAGTTTAATACAGTGTGTGTTTCTTCAAATAAATAAATAGTAATTAGCCATAGTAGTGTGTATAATTTTATCCCACAAGTAAAAACTATTTAAACAAATAACCAAAACATTACAATATGTATTAACATATTTCAGATCACATTCCAGAAAAAAATCTTCTTTGAAACACACTGCAATACCATAGACAATATAAAACTGACCAGCTGTCCAAATTGTTTGCCCTGGACGGCCATACTAGGTCAGGTTATCTGGATTGCCCAATATGAATGAAGGTTTCACAGAATCTAAATTTTTCTTGCTCCACTAGTTTAAGCTTTTTAATGTGCTCATTCAAGCAGCAGTGTGATCATCATCTTCATCATCATCATCCATTGTATGTAATTTGGGAATATACCTAGTTGTATTGTGTATTAGATGGAAGCATTATACCCGATGCAATACTATGCAACCCACATTACATTGAATCGCTGAACTGGATGATGGCGCCTCGGTTGAGAAGGAGGTGAACGAGAGAGAAAGACAATGTCAAAATGACAAGACGTATTTTGGTTCTACAAAATTTTTTATTAATTATAACTCGTAAATCCTGACTACTATATTATTTTATTACCAAAAAAACACATTATGCCCTCTTGGTCACAGAAATTTCAGGCTTCTAGTTTCATCTATAACGTAGTAACAGGGGTGTCGAAAATGACCTGAATGGCTTCGAGAAAAGGTGAGTTTTTTTCTTGTTATTAGTTTCAAAAAATCATGGTACACTCATGGTTATTAATATAAATAAATTTGAATCGAAATACTTTTGACAAGTCGCATGTCAATCAGCATTCCGTTTTTCATAATAAATAGTATATCTTTCAATGAGAAACTTTCATTAATATTGTCTATAATTCAGATCTGACAAAGGATAAATCAGCGGATACGCGGGAGTTATAAATGGCCCTTCAACAATATGAAGAGAACAAAACGTGCTAATGAATAGTAGTGTATGGCATAGTGGCCGTCGCAGACATAAGAAAGAAAAAGAATGTCCATTCAGATAACATGGGAATGGGGCAAATGGTGCACGATTAGTTTGTACTGTTGCCCGAAGGTGGTCTCTGTAAAATGATTTATGTTGGTGATGGGGTGGTGATATGATATCCAGGTGTAATTGAATATTCTATCAATTTTTAATACCTAATTTAGCAGATGGAGAAAAATAATGACAGTCGTTTGGTATAATAATTAATTCTCATAATATATTCAAAATCTTTACCTCAGGCTGGAATGCCACATACGTTCGAAAAAGTCAGGAGTTTTGGAAATTACATTACAGCTTCGTATGGTGCAATTTAGAAGATCATCTGAATTTAAGTGTAACCGATGATTTTAAATATCAACAAACACAAATCTCCAAATCATCCATATTTAGAAGAAACTTTGGTTGTAAGCATTCATAAAAAAGCTGAAAAAGTTCTTATATATAAATATAGGACAGTCTCTTTAATAACAGCATTTGCTAAAATGTTTAAGCAGAAAAAATATACAAAGTTGTGGACAATAATAAATCTCCACTCTGCGTATTTCTGAATCTTGCCCGGGCCTTCGCACTTCATGGAGGCTTTGGAGGGTACCTATAGGTAATCGAGGATTATTGCTAAGCCTTATCAAATATCGGAGGATAGGAGTGTGCTACTTTGCTGTTTTAGATAAAAAGTTAAACGATAGCGGCAAAGAGCTTTCCACTTGAATTACACCAGGCCTTTTCATCGACTTTAGAAATAATGAAAACTTTGGGAGAAAAAGGAACCGAATTGCTTTTAGATATTTGTAATAGATCATGCAAGAAGAAAAAATACTAAAAGATTGACAGACAGGAATACTGTTACCAATACACAGAGTTCAGCTCTAAAGTATTGATACAAAATTGAAAAGGCATACAGAACCATCTCTGGATGAAGCACAAAGTGGGTTTTAGGTTGGAAGAAGTGTACACGACCACCTATTGACAGTTAAGCAATTTATAGAAAAAACACAAATGGCAAAACAAAGGCATTTATAGACATAGTGAAAGCTCTTGACAGAGTTAGAAGAATAAAATATGGGACATACTAGAAGAAAGGAAAGTTGATAAAACATAAATCGAGGCAAGGTAGAGCCACATAATCACAGACACATATGGGATATCTGTAGGTATGAAGAAACTTAGACCAGTTGAGGCAAAGGAATGTGAATTTGCTGACGATATAGTTATAATGGCAAGTACATAGAAAGGATATATGGAACAGGACTCTAAAATAGATGGGATGAGGATAAATGCAGAAAAACATTTTGTTGTATCACCAGTTCTGCTTTCATTTGTGTTTACTAATGCTGGAATGACATGTTCATTTTTTATATGGATTAGCCAATGGTAATGCCTCAGAGGCCAGACGTAGGTAGGCTCTGCGTTATCCAAATAACCGCTTACTGCGTTTACTAAATTGCATCTCCCTTTACAAGAAACTGGGACTTGCAAAATCAAGGAATATTATTGGACGATCTAGAACTGTGAGAGCTCTACAGCTCGAAGATTAGTTTCTTTAACATTTTCTTGTTGAGTATAATTTTTTTTGGTACTCGTCAATAATTTAGTCACAAAACTGTTTGGAATGTTCTGAAAGATAATCTATTGTATCCATATCGTTTTCAACTTTTGTTACCTAATGATTATCGGCAGTATTGCCAATGGATTTTATTAAATAATAAAAATTGCGATCAATGCCAATTTTTTTCTTCCACCTTTTTGTTTACAGATGAAGGTAACATGTCATTACGAATTTTCATCTAGATCCATATGTCATATATTATTATTATATGTGTTGTATTTGTATCTCAAAGTAACCCGCCTATGCTGAATATGTGATGCTTGAACGGTCACATATCCGGAAAACGTGTTCATACATCGAAATACTAGCAAGCTCTTGGTATCACCTCAAGTAATCAAAATGTTAACCTTTGCCAAAGACTGAAACAAAAGAATGAATCCGTATAAGATCGTTAATTTAAACTCCCCAGTGAAAGTAAATCAGCAGAAATCATCAGAATGGTTGTTTGATTAATAGCAAATATAATTGGCCTTTCAAGAAGGCAAATAGCGAACGGACATAGTACAAATACCTCCTTTTGGGTAAGATTGATTGTTTTAATTTAATTTTCAAAAATTCAAATTATTTCTATTTATTGGAAATCAAAACATCTTGGTTTATTTAAATGAAGAAATTCTCACGATTACATTAATATTTAAGGTGTGAGAAATAACCAATCAATAGTTTAATTCACAGCAGAAATATCCACTTATATTTGAGTCGAAAGGTCAACATTTTTTAAGAAAGTATTAAAATTACAAGATTTAATAATAGTGTAACTAGCTGAATCGGGTCTGTAAGTAATATGAGCCCCTCTAATTACAAACCAAAAGAGTTTGTGGAATCTGGTAGCTCATACCAGCCCGCTTTTATTTGAAGATAAATTCAATGTTTGTCGGAACACATAGCCCGGAAAGTGGTTGTTTCTTATTAGTTGAACGGTCATAGGTTATAATATTTTGTACTGAATATATATTTTTCACTGCTGTACTTAAAACACTGTATCTTGAATGTGAAATTGTCTTATTCACTCCCTATGTCATAAAAGAATTATTTTATTCTTTTTTTCAGGTTACTAGAAGTATTTGTCTACCCCGAAAGAGAACGTATAAAAAAGTTCTCCATTCCTACTAAGCTTGGAAATTTATACCGTACCAACAAAAATTTCTGTGTTATAAAATATTCTTTATTGTTTAACTTTGGTTTGATTTGACTTCTTCAAAATCAATAGGATAGTTCTGTTGTTTCCTTATAATCACAATAGTTCTTTTCGAGTGACATAGGTAAGCTATGTCGTTTCTTATATTTTCTAAATATTATGAACTTACTTTTTACAAGAACTTTTGAAAACAGATAGCTAGGCCATGCTGCTTTCCTTTTATTTACAATATGATTCTTTTTTAATTTTTAAGTACTTTTCGGAAGTTTTTAAAAGTCTTTCTGTGATCTCGCTTTGTTTCCTCGTCTCCCCTGCTGATGCCACTTGGGTTGGGATTGAGAATTATTATTTATTGTACTTGTCAAGTATGCCATATCTACCAATTTATTGGTTTCTTCCTTTCGCACTAACGCACTTGGTACCACCATGTTGTCGAAAAGTATTCTTGTACTCAGAGGGTGTCGGTTAGACCCGTTTCCACTACGAGCAGTTATCTAATGACTTTAGTGCGAATAGTGTATAAAAGTTGGTGCTTTGCATGACAAGAAGAGCACAGAAGAAAGTTTGACATAAGGAATAAAACAGGACATGTGCTGAAGAGAGAGAAGACGTATTTTTTTTATTTCAAACAAGATTTGAGCCAAACAGAACCATATGCATCTTAAATTTCTTGAAATAATATGCCAATTTTTCATACGAAACAATGTTAAAATTGACAGTGAAATTAATTAAAGTAAATACGGGACAGATATATTGGTTGCGCAGCCAGTTCTGTTAAGTAATGGTTCCATCGAATTATTACGGAACCACTTAGTTTTTAAATAGCCAATTATTGATTACCATCAATCCGTGATCGTACGTTATATGTGATACGATCTCGTTAGGCGTACGTTTGTTGAAAAATTGAGTATGATTTCTACATTTTCGTAGTTATGTACAAGATATAATCAAGTGAATTGTTATCTTGTAATTGAACGAGTCTAATATTTTCCAATTAATCTCCAAGAATGTACTCATAACATTATATTAACAACTAATCTTTATAGATATGAAGTCTAGCAGCAATTAACGTGAAAATAATACCAAAAAGTTATAAATCAGTGAATCGCAAAGCAATAGCACAAAATTGAATTTTTGACAATTTCAAAATGAAAAAACATTCTCAAGTTTTACAACAGTTGTAGATACATAATGGACAAATGTCTTTATACCTCATCCTTATAACTTTATTTCCAAACAGTAGGTCAATTAGGGCCGATTCTGCAATACCAGTATACATCTAGATTTATACGTAGAATAACTGGCTACTCGTTCTAAAATACATCTTCATGATCCGTACAGTTATTCCGAAAAAAATTGGCTGATAGGCATTTGACGCTTTAAGAAACGGGAATTGATGACATTCTTACCCCATATCTGAATTTTATTTATTTGATTTCCCATTAGAACCCCTAGACTCCATGGATAAAGTGAACAATTTACGGGGAACACTACTCACAGAAGTCCTTGAAAGTTTGGGTTTTTTCGTACTAAATGGCAGGTATGACGACTATGAAGGTAATTATACATACATTGGCAAACATTTAATTTCAAATTTCATTGTAAATAAAACCTCATTTCAGATCATTCAGGATGTGTACTCAGTTTAGGTAAAAACGTTGAAAAAAAATATATCCAATATATCCTCAAACTCATATAGTGAAGTAATTGTTAGATGGGACCCCCTAAAAATAAACCCATATAAAAACATAATCTCTCAGTATGTTATAAATCCTCATTTAAACTTACCAAGAGAACTAGATAATCAGCTAAACGAAGCTATTAGATTGACTTCAAAATTTCTAGGAATGGAGAAAAAGCAAACTTTTAAATGTAACCAAAACACTAGATCAAAACTGTGGTTTGACAAAATATGCTGGGAAACTAAAAAGAGTGAATAAAACTAAAAAAAATCTAATTGAATCAAAATTCGAAAAAATGCAGTTCTAAACTACAAAACTGCTAAAAAAGAATATAAACAAATAATGAAGAATAAAAAATATGAGTATTAGAGGAATATAAGAAAGAAATTGGAAAGCAGTTACAGCCCTAACGGGTTTTGGAAAAACTTTAACTTAAGCAAAGATAAACAACTTAGTGTAAATATTGACATGAATACAATGCTTGATTATTACAGAAATTTTTTTACACCAATAACAAATCTAACAACCCTCTATATAGACAACTTACATCCTGATTTAAATTTGGATTTCTCCAATGCTGCAATTTACCAGGTTCTGAAAACAGTAAAAAACAACAAAGCACCAGGAGAAGATAAAATACCAAATGAGTTCTACAAAAACTTGCCAACAGAATGGGTAATGTATTTAAAACAACTTTTTAATACAATTCTTTCACAAGAAAAGATACCCTCTACATGAACTAATAAAAAATGATCCACTTCCATAAGAAAGGCCCAACAGATGACCCAAATAACTACCGCAGCATCGTACTACTAAACCATAAGACAAAACTATTCAGACTGCTCATTAACAATTTTACAGAAAACAATGAAATGTGTAACGTTAATTTCGTTCACTTTACTTTCCTCCAGTTAATTAATAATAAATTATCGTATGGGCGGCGAATAGCCAGTCCTTTCTCATACCCAACACCGAGAAATGTTTCAAGGCTGAATATATTTACTGTCGACGAGAGTCGAAATCCACGTTTCCATACGGGCCGATCGAGTTCCGTCTGTCGTGAAAATATCCACTGCTATTTTGATATTCCCACTTCCACCTCGTTATTATCTCTTCTTCTACCACTTATTAATTAAATATGAATTAAGAATTCACTATTGAAATGTAAATTCTTTTCCTGATCAAGGCGTCTGAGCTTGACATGAACATGAGACGTAAGTCTGTTATCTTTCATATGATTTCCTGTATTTAAACAATGGCGGAGAAGTTTCATTCTTCTTTCATGTGAACATGTGCTATTGAAGCAAACACATCTTATCTTGAAAAAGTGCATTCATCTGAATGCATTTTACCTGGACCCGAAATTTTACCTGGGACAAGAACTTTACTTGGGACATTTTACTTGGGACACTTTACCTGTAACTGTAACCAGGACTGACTCCATCTGAAACCAGGACCGAATCCAGGATATCACTACCTATATCTGGAATATTACCAGGACTTTATCTGGAACCATGGGAGTTACTTCCCTATATATCTCAACGATCGCTTCTTCAACAAAGAACAACTCAATAAACTAGTCATTTAATTTTTTTTGTTTAATTGTTTCTCTAAAAGTCAATATACAACTTGTAAATTTAATAACGTTGTTCATAAAGTTTATTTTTCCTTCCAATATTCCAGGATTTGTCGCTATAATGCTGATGTGAGTAACAAATAAGCTAGTATTATTCAGGGTGGCGCCCACTTACCTTTCTTAACTTTCATAATTTTTCCTTTTATTAATTTCAGTAACTTGATTAATAAAATAATTAACTTACTTCAGTACCTTAATTAAAATAAATTTCAAGTAGGATTACCCGAGAACCGGTAAGAATACTCTCTGAATTTGTACTAGTTTGGTCTCAGAATCTACTCCTAAGGTGCTCTCTAAACTGAGTAGCCGTTACAAATGCTACGTGAATGTGAAGCAGGATTTAGAAAAAATAGAAGCTGTGAGGATAATATTTATCAGTAATCACAAATAACTATCTCCGTTTGCCAGGTAGAAAATTGTTTACTCTGTTTGTAGACTTCAAAAAGGCATTTAATTCACTGAACTTTACTAACCTAACCTAACCTTTACTAACTTTACCTGACTTTTCGATACACTTTCATCTCCTCAATTTCGTTATCATCCGATTAAAAAATGTCAGTTTCACATAGAAATAAGGTTAGGTTAGTTATACGCATTAGCAGCAGCTGCATAAAATAGAGGAAGGAAGGTTAGGTTAGAGGTAAGGTTTATTATTTACTAGTGACTCGCTCGGTGACGCCCGATTTGATTGGAAACTACATCAAATATATTCATATGAATATAATTCGAAATAAACCATATGACGAATATTCCAAAGGTACGTATTGTATGTTCTCGTCTTTCGTCACTTTAGTAAAGGTGGGCTAGTCTGCGATTTTTCAGGAGCTGCGATTCATTGCGACTGCATCAACCGTGGCATTGTGACAAATATCAGTGATTTTGAAAATAATATTTCATCTTAGCTAAGTAAATACTTACAGGTTGACTTTATTTTTGTTTTGCAAAGCAGCACGAATAATATGGGATAATGTTCAAATGCTGATCCAATGTTGTCTGATTCACATTTCGTAACTCTTATTTTATTCTTAAGGCTCGAATGCTCGAAAACCAAACAATCCCGCCCAAGGTTCACATTAGTAAGTTCTGGAAATTTTTGTTGAACAGTACAATTAATTTTTAGCAATCAAGTCATTTTAAGATTCACTCAAAGTCGTTAAAAATCAAATTCAATAACCAATTATTACTAAGCTTCCAGATCAACATCATAATATTGATAATCACAAATAGAAACTTTTTAGGTTTCATACTAGTATTTCAAAAGTAAATGCTTTTTCCAAAGCTGGGGTAAAAGCTGTGAAGTGCTTGGAGTGTCCATGTAGGTGTGGGTAATTCCTGAGAATTCAATGCTTTTTGTAGCTCGTCCCAAGCATGCTCGATGGGGTTGATGTGAGTCCATACACGAACACGCTGAATATCAGAAAACCGTCCATCCCTCGTCTCATCTGAGAACAACTTGGACCTCTATTCAGCATTTCAGTTAACATGTTCAATAGCCCATGCCAATCGAGCATGCAATTGAATTGGTGTCAATTGGAAATTTTCTCAAAAGTTGATGTGAACGTTAGTTAACCTCATGTAATTTTCGACGTACTGTTTCAGATGAAACCGAAACATAAGAAGAAAGTACTCAGATGTATACACAGTCAAATAACGATCTTGTGTGGGGGTGGAAAGCCTTGGTCGTCTATTTCTAGGCCTTTCTATCACGGTTCTAGCTTCTTGATCGTACCAATAGCACTACTAGCTTCATCCGCACCAAGTTTTCGTCTAGGCATTATTCAAAGCAAAGATTTTATGACACAGTTGATTCTTGAACTTGCCTTAAACTTATCAACTTGGAAACAAAAAAACTAGTCAGATAAGCAATAACCATCCTAACTCTAGTGGAACAAGTTACAATAAAATATAAATAAATGTTGTTAGGTTTTTTGGTTAATTCTAATAAACAATCCATAGTAGATGGATTTTAAACACTTATGAGTACAATATAAGAATTATTATAATTAGGTCACTTTTCCACATCATGAAATACGTTCAGATCCATTTACGTCGACGACAAGCTTATTTTGATCTAATAGAAATGTATTCCAAGAACATCTGATACACCATCGACTTGACTTTGTATGCTAATTGTACACATGCCCTGTCATGTATTTAGATGTTACTTAGCAAATGGTTGCACTAAAATCGTGTACTATTGTTCTAAAATAAATTATGTTCTGACTTGCATCCCTGATCGCTGGAACCGTGGGTGTTTATGGGCTTATTGTACTAGAGAGCGAGATTAGGACAAAAAAAATGTGTCGGAAAAAGTGCCAGTTCATTTGTGACTCGGTTGTTTCTTTTGCGGTTTGATGATTAAAGACATGACGGCTGCCAGTTTATAATATCGAAACAGTGAGCTTTTGACGCGATGTGGTGCGTGGGCATTCTATTGTGCAAATATTAAAAATAAACATAGTTATGAAAATTGGAGTAAAATAATACTTATCAACAAAGTGAATAGAATTTTAATTGAATTATATAATCAAACTTTGGATGAAATTCCTTTATCTATACATATACAGGGTGTTCCTAAACATGATTGCCCATATAAAATTATGATGGGTCTTTCCCATGATAAGATTTACTGAGCCTACCCACTCCCGAGATATCACACCTAAAGGATGCTGAGTAAAACCGAGTTTTTATTTTTTTTCTCAAATTTAAGTGAAGATGGAAACTTTGAATTTTGTCATTTCTGTAATTGGATGACAGACGAAATACAACGAAATTCTCAATTTCTTAAAATCATAATCCATCAAAAATTTCCATAATGCACAGAAGAAAACCGAAACAATATTATAGAGCACCGTTTCCAAAATGTTTTTCCAGTTATTGTATGGATAGGGGACTACTCAATTGAGCCACATTTTTTATTTCAGCCATAAAATGAAATTGCTTACAAATTGATCTCCCTGAACTACTTGAGGAAATCCCATTCGATATTTTACAAGAGATGGCTCATGCACGATGGTCCACTACATTTTAGTCAGATTTCTAGGCAATACTTAGATGCAACTTATCCTAACCGTTAGATTGATTAAGGATGGCCGTAACATTGGCCTTTTTGACATCCAGAATTAGATCCATGTGATTTCTGAGTATGGGGTTACCATAAGTCGTCACCGATACTTGATACTTGATACACGATGGTTTTTTATTGAAAGCTTCATCGTACAAAAACTCTTTTTAATTACTTATCATCTTAAGTTCGAATTTGAAAAATATTTGCCTCCTGATGTCGGTTTTTCAGATAATGGAGAATTAAAAAAAAAACATCTCACAGCGTAGGTGTAGTCAGTCCATGTAACTTAGTTCGCACAATAATATTATCTATGTGGGCTGTGCTTTCATTGTGTGTATATATTCCATTCAATTGGAATATTAAATAAAAAAACTTACCTGCACTTTGCCATATAATACCAACTGAGATCTATCCTTGAATTATGGCGTTCGAGATAATGATTTATGGAGAATTTTTGCCTATTATAATTAATGGTAATACTATACAAACAATTTAATTTTATCAAACACCATTTTGAGACTTCTCGTCTAAAATTTATTAAAACCACAAGTATCTCAATACAAATTGCAAAACTTAGTGTGGTCAAGTCCCTTATACAATACAGGGAGATCGTAAAGTCTGGAAACACTTGAATGATTTGTTTATGTGGTAAAGTCAAAGCAGGTCTATTTGTAAATTCAATTTCCTATCATTTCACTAAGTAAATCGGCTCTTTTAACATTTTTTTATCGCTTGTTTTAAAAGAGCAATATCCTGTCCAGCATCATAAGAATTAACGATTGATTTATTAGATTCTATACACTCTCTGTCCTACACCTCATACTTACATTATCACATACTGAGCAATTGACACAGCACTCTCTGCCCTCCACCTCATACCTTTATTATGACATACTGAAAAATTGACGAAGCACTTTCTGTCCTACATTTCATACTTAGATTATGAAAGACTCAGAAATTGACGAAGCACTCTCAGTCCTACACCTCATACTTAGATTATGACATACTGAGCAATTAACGAAGTACTCTATGTCCTACATCTTATAGTTAGATTATCACATACTGAGCAATTGACACAGCACTCTCTGCCCTCCACCTCATACCTTTATTATGACATACTGAAAAATTGACGAAGCACTTTCTGTCCTACATTTCATACTTAGATTATGAAAGACTCAGAAATTGACGAAGCACTCTCAGTCCTACACCTCATACTTAGATTATGACATACTGAGCAATTAACGAAGTACTCTATGTCCTACATCTTATAGTTAGATTATGACATACTGAGCAATTGACGAAACATTCTCTGTCCCACACTTAATACTTAGATTATGATATACTAAGCAATTGACGAAGCACTCTGTCCTACACCTCATACTTAGATTATGACATACTGAGCAATTGACGAAGCACTCTCTGTCCTACATCTCGTACTTAGAATATGACATACTAAGCAATTGACGAAGCACTCTCAGTCCTACACCTCATACTTAGATTATGACATACTGAGCAATTAACGAAGCACTCTATGTCCTACATCTTATAGTTAGATTATGACATACTGAGCAATTGACGAAGCACTCTCTGACCTACACTCCATACTTATATTATGACATACTGAGAAATTGACGAAGCACTCTCAGTCCTACCCCTTATACTTATATTATGACATACTGAGAAATTGACGAAGCACTCTCTGCCCTACACCTCTTACTTAGATTATGACATACTAGGGAATTGACGAAACACTCTCAGCCCTACACTTCATACTTATATTATGACATACTAAGCAATTGACGAAGCACTCTCTGTCCTACATCTCGTACTTAGAATATGACATACTAAGCATTCGACGAAGTACTCTCTGTCCTATATCTCATACTTAGATTATGACATACTGAGCAATTGACGAAGCACTCTCTGACCTACATCTCGTACTTAGAATATGACATACTAAGCATTCGACGAAGTACTCTCTGTCCTATATCTCATACTTATATTATGACATACTAAGCAATTGACGAAACACTCTCTGCCCTACACTTCATACTTAGACTATGACATATTGAGTAATTGACGAAGCACTCTCAGTCCTACACTCCATACTTATATTATGACATACTGAGAAATTGACGAAGCACTCTCAGTCCTACCCCTTATACTTATATTATGACATACTGAGAAATTGACGAAGCACTCTCTGCCCTACACCTCTTACTTAGATTATGACATACTAGGGAATTGACGAAACACTCTCAGCCCTACACTTCATACTTATATTATGACATACTAAGCAATTGACGAAGCACTCTCTGTCCTACACTCCATACTTATATTATGTCATACTAAGCAATTCACGAAGCACTCTCAGTCCTACACCTCATACTTAGATTATGATATACTGAGCACTTGACGAAGCGATCTCTGTCCTACACCTCATACTTAGACTATGACATACCAACCAATTGACGAAGCACTCTCAGTCCTGCACTTCATACTTATATTATGACAAGCTAAGCAATTGACGAAGCACTCTCAGTCCTTCATCTCATACTTAGATTGTGACATACTGAGTAATTGACGAAGCACTCTCTGTTCTACACTTCATACTTATATTATGACATACTAAGCAATTCACGAAGCACTCTCAGTCCTACACCTCATACTTAGATTATGATATACTGAGCACTTGACGAAGCGATCTCTGTCCTACACCTCATACTTAGATTATGACATACTAAGCAATTGACGAAGCACTCTCTGTCCTTCACCTCATACTTAGATTATGACATACTGAGAAATTGACGAAGCATTCTCTGCCCCACACTTCATACTTAGACTATGACATATTAAGTAATTGACGAAGCACTCTCAGTCCTACACTCCATACTTATATTATGACATACTGAGAAATTGACGAAGCACTCTCTGCCCTACACCTCTTACTTAGATTATGACATACTAGGGAATTGACGAAACACTCTCAGCCCTACACTTCATACTTATATTATGACATACTAAGCAATTGACGAAGCACTCTCTGTCCTACACTCCATACTTATATTATGTCATACTGAGCAATTGACGAAGCACTCTCTGTCCTACATCTCATACTTAGACTACGACATACCAACCAATTGACGAAGCACTCTCAGTCCTGCACTTCATACTTAGATTATGACATACTGAGCAATTGACAAAGCACTCTCTGTTCTACACTTCATACTTATATTATGACAAGCTAAACAATTGACGTAGCACTCTCAGTCCTACATCTCATACTTAGTTTATGACATACTGAGTAATTGACGAAGCACTCTCTGTTCTACACTTCATACTTATATTATGACATACTAAGCAATTGACGAAGCACTCTCAGTCCTACACCTCATACTTAGATTATGATATACTGGCAATTGACGAAGAAGTCTCTGTCCTACACCTCATACTTAGATTATGACATACTGAGCAATTGACGAAGCAATCTCTGTCCTTCACCTCATACTTAGATTATGACATACTTAGTAGTTGACGAAGGTGACATAGATTTGGACAAAACTAAGAAATTGCAAATAAAACTCTAAATAGTAAACACGGTAAAAATCGAACTTCCAAGAGAGCTAGAAGAAACTAGTGCATGACTGTTTGCGTTACGAAAAATTCGAATAAATGTGTTAAAATTTCCATTTTGTTGCAATACAAATGTAGATAATAAACTCTAAACAGTATAACGATCAATTACACTTCAAAGTTAAATTTATTGTTCAAATAACCTTTTATTTATAATTTTCCATCGCAATTGATTTTAGTACAATATAATAAATAATAAAGATAATATGAGATTTAAAAAAGAAGTAGCACCTGGTGTAAATAGGTTAGTAGTATTTATATTTATTAGAATATATATAATATAAGAAACAAAATGGAATGTGGTAATATCCCGCTGTTTATAACCCTGCGTGCTGCAATTTACGAATATTTTTATTGTTATATATATATTTTTTGTAAATAATCACGGACCATTAGGTTTAACGCTTGTTTAAACATGCCACATGATTTAGTATCATGTATTATCCCATGCAAACTAAACATAAAATTGATAAAAATAGTCAATTATACCATTTATCAGGTGTGAATCGACGATGTTGTATAGATTAATTCAAAGAATTAGTTACGACTTAAGAAAAGAGAAATGATATTTTCAGTCATTGGTTTAACTTCCGTCAAAAATTCTCTGTTATAAAGTAGTGTTCAGAAATATTCTGATAGTAGAGAAGACCAGAATTTCTTATAAATCCATGCATTTTTACTTCAATCACTCCTAGTGGAAGATCTACTCGCTCTGAGTGGCTTTCAACGTTCTCCGATAAAATGGAGGAAATACTGACTGAAAAATGTCGTATAATTTTGAGAGAGGTCGCAGTTGAAAATCATGTAACATTTTGTGCTATAGCTTGGGCAAGAAACCTGTTGCTCCTCGACTAGTGCCTGGACCTGAATCAATATACTAAAAAACTGAGCTGAATAGATGTTTGGAAAGAACTTTGAAAAATCTACGACGTCGATCTTTGGGCTTTGGCAAATAAATAAATGACAGAGATTCGTTTACTGTGAACTCGTCCATAATTTTGTCCATAGTATCAACCCCACTTTCGATCTTATTGTAATATTGGATGATCTCTGGCTTCTGGCTTTTCGACTTCTGTCCTATGCATTATATTATTATTATATACAGTATTCGCCAGCTAACTTGATGTCCTAAACGCTTTCTAGGGAGCTATTGACGCCGCCCATCCGATAACTGTAAACAGTGCCGTGCAAGATCTGAAGATTCGCTTTCTGTTACAAATTAACACAACTTGTACAATTAATAAAGTAAAGGCCGTCCGGAAATATATGATCCTAACTTAATAAATAATATTTAATTCTTTGTTATAATTATTGGTATATTGATTTTAATAGAAACGGATCTGCTTTATACCTGAATTCTGAGTACATAAATAATATTTTAACAATAAGGTACCCATTACAATAACATGTTATTTATCTAATTGAAGATTATAAAGTTAGGATCTCATATTTCCGGACGGCCTATAATTAAAATTTGTTAGAATCCAAAAAATTAAGGTTTAATTTGGCACGTAACATATTAATCGTAGGATCATTAAATTCGCAGATAAATGAAATAAGCTGTGCTAACTTGCTTTATCACTTTTTAATGTCTTGACGAGTTTGTCTTTCAGTGCATTTACGATTTTCTTCATTAACGGCTGACATTTTTACAAACACTTTATTGTACAAAGCAGAAACAATAACTGTGTGACGCTACGCTACTGAAAATCTTAACACCTGATAAGGTTCGATGCAATTGGAGTTTGTCAAAATTTTACCACCAATAGCAGCCGAGTAGGCAGGGCACTAATTACTCTATCTCTCTTAGTTGGTAATTTCTGGGACATCAAGTTAGCTGGCGAATACTGTATTTGTATTTGCTCCTATTTTAATTTTGCATTTTATTAATTTTTTATTAAACGTAACAGAGGTTTTATTAATTTACATAAAAAAACTATATTATTATGCATTATTTATTCAATAAGGTAATGTGTCCCTCAAAGTAGATTGGTTGTTCGATGTATCAACAGTTAAGGACATTTAATAAAGAAAAAATGTATCTTATGATTACCACACAGCTAACTAGCAATTTAATTTTCCCATGCTTAACATTTACAAGATCATTTTAGGTAAATTTTTATCTGATATTCTTACCTCATAACAGTGTTACATTCAATATAATAAAGTAGTGAATAAACTAGAAAAATTATACACTTCACACTTGAATAACTTGACTAAAGCATACAATTTAGACATAATTAATATATAATTTTGAACAGATTGCATATGAGATTTTTCATTTGAATAACAAACCTAAAATACCAATATAAACCTGACCTTCGTTTTCGAAAATATAGTATATTATTTGCTACATAGATCAGCAAGTATTATAATCCACTTAACCATTTGTTAGATTAGATATTCTAAATTGTGTAGTTGCAACACTTTGTGGATTTCACAGTATTTTGTTTACATATTTTAACACGTCTTTGGTTACGAAATTGTTTCTTAGTGCCTTGATGTCCTCAGGCTATTCTTTGGTGCAAGTGTTGAGAAAGTTTTTGAAGAATTACAAACGAAGTTATTCATTGTACTGACATTTATAGAACAATTTATATTATGCAGGTAGTAGAAAATAAATGCTCAATAAATAAACATTGAAAGAGCTTGTCACAAAAACAAAGTGATACAAAAGATGGTTACTTAGCAGCCAGAAGTGAAAAGCAATCAATAATAGATAATTATGTTTGAAAAATCATAGTAATTGCTTGAACTTTCAATTTAAGGAATCTGTTAAAGTACAGTAAAAGTATACTAGGGACAAAACAGATCCCGAATGAAAGGAACAGAAGACTATATAACTATGAAATAAGTCAATACATGAATGGTGAAGTAATAGTCAGACATATAAAGACGCAGGAACTAAGATGATATGGGCATTTTCGAAGAAGGAATAAGGACGATCCAATAAGGAAAATCTCTGATTGGAAGCCCGCAAACCCCAGACCCAAGGGACGTCCAAAACTTAGATGGGAAGATCAAGTGATTGATGACCTGAAGAAAATAGGAATCCGTGACTGGGGTAGAAGAATTGAGAATAGGAAGGAATGGAAAAAAATTACAAAGATGGCGAACTCACACCGCATGCTGTAGCAAGTTTTGCTAAGTTGATGTTCGCAGGGAAAAATTATGAACTCGGAATTCTTCAGAAAAATTCGGTTATTGATTCGCTGGAGGTAGACTCGAAAAATGTCGTTCATTACCCTAGCTAAAGTGCTTGGGGTATTTTTTAACCCAAATGGCATCATAATAAATTCAAAGTGACCCTGCACTGCAAGACTGATGTTCTGTTACCTTGTTCCGGTGGATGTTCAGCTTACAGGTGCCCAGCTGCTCTTCCTCTTTGGAGACGCTAACAATCCCTGTCCGACTACTACTGACTTTTCCTTGTGCCTGAATATAACACGCTATGACAAATATATACCACCAAGGAACTCATAATTGGAGCTTTCAATAAAACCACACTAAAAAATAAATTCAACCTAGCTGATGCTTCAAAAAATGAAACATAAGTAGACTGCTCTGTTACAGCGTCCCATTCTCTTATCAACTCTTTCCTCATCCATTTCTTATGCAGTGTTCATATTGGCAAATTATTTAGCATACTTTAAGCCATCAAACATAACTCTTTATAAAATAAGCACAGCACAGACTCTAGCTGTAGACAACCAAGAAACCGTAGTATGCGCGTTTTTGGATATAGAAGGAGAAGTGACAATACTCCTCATCAGGCTGTCAAAAGAAGATGTGTAGATAGCACAACATCCAAATGAATGTCGGAACTACTCACCACTAGAGTATTAGAGCAAAGACATTGTCTCCATCTGTACAACCAGAGGATGTTCACAGGGAGAAATAGCATCCTAATTAATGTGGAGCCTGACGATTGATGAACACTGGAAAATTCTAAAACACTCTTTGTGACATCGTACAAAACGGTCTGGACTATACAAATAGCTGGTGTAGGCAAACAGCCTTCACTAAAAAAAGAAAACTCAACCTCAAAACCATTAAACTTGATGGGAGCGAGGTTGATTGGAGACAAGAAGTCAAGTATCTAGGTTTGAATCTAGAGAGCAAACTCCTGTGGAACAAACACGAAAATGATATTATACATAATGGTGTCCAGGAACCTGACAGGAAGATATTGGGGATGTAACCCAAAAATCCTTAGCTGGATGTACAGTGCCATAGTGAGACCAATTATCACTTATGGAGCCATTGCGTGGAGTAGTAGAACTAGCCTATTGACGACGAGAGAAAACCTCTTCAGAACTCAAAAATTAGCCAAAAAAACGTGTATGATTTGAATATAACTTCGCGAAATTTTTTGGGTCTTGTGCGCAAGACGTTTGCGACTGTCATACCTACCAATAAAATCGTGGCTGCTGATGCGTAGAATCGGTAGATGCGGATGACCTTGAACGATACGAACGAGCAGCAACTCCCTCGGTGTGTTAACTTTTTCGATGATACACACAGATTTGTCTGACTTTTAAAGTAGTACCCTTCGTTATGATATGCTTTTATTGCTAATTATCTGGAGGATTTATTTCTTATGACAGTTTTAAGTTATAGGTATATTAAAATTTGCATAGTTTGAATATACATCGTGAAACTTTTAGAGTTGTGTGCTCATAACGTTTTCTCTACAAATACGATCGTGGGTTTTAACGCGCAGAATCTAGATTTGGGAGACATTGAACGTAACAAACGGTCAGTAGCTCCATCTATCGACGTACTTTGGACCGAACGCTTGATACGTCAATGTATGTCGTTTGTTTTTAGTAATTGGTTTCTCCCAGACCGACGGTACTGCCGTTTTTTTTTGCAATATTCCAGTGCCGCACATGTTAATAACTGGTAGGGGTGAGTGGGAAAGCTGAATCAATAAAAATGTTATAACTTTTGTTCCGTTTTATGGATTTTGACAAACTTCGTATCATTTGAAAGAGAATTCAACGCGTAATAAAATATTAAATAATCGTTTTATTCAAGTGGTTTCAACGGTCGCTATACTTTCTTCAGCTTTCTAAAAGCTGCACGATAAATAGTTCCTGAGATACAGCGGGTTACCTCTATTAATCAGACACCCGGTACTTCAATGCATAACAAAACTGCGTTAAACCTTGTGAATTTTTCATTTTTAATACCATGGTACAATTTCTTTATTATTTATTCTAAGATAACTCCATTTAGCTATTGAAATTATTATCTGCATATTGTTATGGAAGTTAATTATGGGCACAAATTTTAAAAATATTCTATTTCATGACTTAATAAGCATTCAATTACGTGGGTCTGAATGGATTGATCACAAATATTTTGTTTGAATATTTAAACGAATTAATTACCATAGCATTAAGCGATTAATGGCAAGGTTAGTATTGATCTCAATCCTCAGCATTTCTATCACAATATTGGTACAGTAATTACTTGAGGAGATAATAATTATAGTTGTTTGAAACTGTTTAACATTGACTTAACATAAAGTAATCAAAATTGCTATTTTATTATGTTATATGTCTTTTAATTAGGTGTGTTTGTGTGAAATCACATACATTATTCACAATCCTTAAAAACCATTCAAGATGCAAAATGCTTTTAAATAGGGTTTGCCGAAGATTGTTGAAAGTAGGTTTTTTGGTAATGAATTCTCTCTCTTAATCAGATCTTGCGGTATAAGGCTGGTTGGTTGGGATTATAGTCTATTTCAGAAACGTATAGAGTAATAAAATGGGGAATTCCGTCCAGTTCGGCTCAATTTCGGTGTCGGCCATAGGCGTAGGTCTTGAGATAGTATTGTTTGTAATATTAAAATTTCAAGTAATTACGTAAGAGAATTAGGAAAAGTATGTCTTCTGGCCTGAAGTATCAATATCGAAATATTGTGTAGGGATTACTGTTGTACACATTTTTGTATTTGTCCTCGGACCACTTTCTTTGTGGTCCAGAGGACTGGAGCTAGTCCAGTATATGTCGTTGCTGAACCTCTTCTCGCGAGTTCATCAGCCTGTTCATTTCCAGAAAGATCGTTATATTCCGGCAGTCACACTAATCTCACTCACTTTAATGTGGTCTGCCAATTTATTCAGTTCTTTCCAGCATTCCTCCATCAGTCTGGATGTTACCTTGCAGCTATTTGAAGTTAATATGTTTATCCTATGGGTATCAGTATTTGTTAATTCTGACACATTGTAGGATAGCATAAATCTCCGCCTGGTAAACAGAGGTGTTTCCGAGTGAGAAGGAACATCTTGTGTCTCATTTCATTATACACCCCTGCTCTTGTCCTTTATATATCAGGTCTTCGTTAGTTTACTATTTTGTACAATTGCCTCCACTTATTTCTATCTTCAGTTTTTTCTTTTATGCCATTCCATTCAATACCTCGACTCTCAACCGCCTTTTTCACTCCCTCATTTCATGTTTTTCTTGGTCTTTCAGTAGAATTTACTCCCATTTCTGAAAACATACACTTGGGTTATTTTGGAGTAATCGTTATGAAATTCAAACTATCCTTATGGTCATTATATTCTATGTTAATAAGTGTTATAACTTTGGAAAATAATGTTAATATTGAAATTGTTTCGGAATCCGCCATGACAATATCATCTGCATAGATCAATATTCCAGTAAGATTCTCCACCTTTTTCTTAGCTTCTACTACCACTACTGTGGGTAGTAGGGGGCTGAGCACACAACCTTGCTTCACTCCTTTTTCTGTCTTTCCTCTTTTCCAGTATTTTCTCATCTCCTAATTCTGTCAAAGGGTTTTTATAAGTGATAACCAATTTTCACGATTATGTCATTTCATATCCCACTATATATAAGCGATGAGATGATTAATTTAATACAAAACCTTCATTAATCAGTGTGAAATCAACGCCAATAGGTTTCGTTTATTTAATTTAGATTGCAGTAGGTGTTTCCAATATAGAATATCGACCTACATACAATATCGAATTCTCAAATCAACGTACAAGACACATCAATCGAAGTAGTGATCTTCATCGCCGCATTTAACAAAATGGCAGCCATAATGTAAGTCAATCGGGCAGCAAGCATACTGGATGTTTCTGGTGAATTTATTGGGAACACCGGCGATGCAAATGCATTCAAGGACTTTTTGTCGGTAAGAGAAGAGTTTATGCGCGACAAATTTTATCGAAGGCGGCTGCGAATAGGCGAACCTTGATTGATACATTGATAGCTCTTTTCCAATCTAAGAACTTTTTTCAGTCTAATCGTCCTATCAGAGTACTATGATAGTTGGTTGGTAAATCGACGTGGTTTAAGGACAAAAGAATTTATCTCTATCTGTTTGTACATGTTTAATAATAGTAGGGGAGCCCAAGCGGTGATTTTGCGCGTTACTCGAGCGCGTCAGAAAATCATATGGGGAGAAACCTTACGTTCTGTAATGTACCACTATCATATATGAACCCTTAATACAGAGGCGTGCGTTGAGGGCAGCCGATCAGATTAGTAAAAAAAAGGTGAGCGGTCGTCGGACCGCCGACAGAAGCTTGCTACTTATGCACAATAGAATGACCATTTTTCGTGAATTTTTCACCATTTTTCAAAAATTTTGATAATTTTTGAGAGTTTTTGACAAATTTTGACAACTATTGACCGTCTTTGACAATTATTGACCATTTTTGACAATTTTTCAAAAATTTTAATATATTTGGCAATTATTGACCATTTTTTCAAAATTTTGACAATTTTTAACAATTTTTTCAAACTTCAATAATCATTGACCATTTTTGACAATTATTGATCATTTTTGACAATTTTTCAAAAGCTTTGACCATTTTAGACCATTTTTCCAAATTTTAACAATTATTGACCATTTTTGACAATTTTTGACAGGTTCTGACGATTATTGACAATTTTTGACATTTTTGACAATTTTTCAAAAATTTTAACATATTTGGCAATTATTGACCATTTTTTGAAAATTTTGACAATTTTTTCAAATTTTAATAATTATTGACCATTTTTGACAATTATTGATCATTTTTGACAATTATTGATCATTTTTGACAATGTTTAAAAAGTTTTGACCATTTTAGACCATTTTCCCAAATTTCAACAATTATTGACCATTTTTGACAGGTTCTGACAATAATTGACCATTTTTACAATTTTTCAAAATTTTAACAATTATTGATTCTTTTGGCCCATTTTTGACAATTTTTGACGGTTTTGAAAATTATTGACCGTCTTTGACAATTATTGACCATTTTCGACAATTTTCCAAAAATTTTAACCATTTTTCAAAAATTTTGACAATTATTGACCATTTTGACCATTTTTGACCATTTTTGACCATTTTTGACCATTTTTGACCATTTTTGACCATTTTTGACCATTTTTGACCATTTTTGACCATTTTTGACCATTTTTGACCATTTTTGACCATTTTTGACCATTTTTGACCATTTTTGACCATTTTTGACCATTTTTGACCATTTTTGACCATTTTTGACCATTTTTGACCATTTTTGACCACTTTTGACCATTTTTGACCATTTTTGACCATTTTTGACCATTTTTGACCATTTTTGACCATTTTTGACCATTTTTGACCATTTTTGACCATTTTTGACAATTTTTGAGAATTTTTGAAAATAGCTGGCAATTATTAACCATTTTTTCGAAATTTTGACAGTTTTTGACAATTTTTGATCATTTTTCCAAATTTTTGACAATTTTTGACCATATTTAAAAATTTTAGACAATTTTACAAAAATTTTAACATATTTGGCAATTATTAACCATTTTTTCAAAATTTTCACAGTTTTTGACCATTTTTGACAATTTTTCACACCTATAGGTGTGCGAGCTCAGTGCGGCAAGAGAGACTGCGCGAATGAGTTATCGCGTGACGAACGCTTTTTCGTAAGGGTTACACGTTTCACGAGTTTACTAGCCTTCCCTTCCCTTCTTCAAAAATGTCGTGCAGTAATTAAATACGGACTATCCTCAATTGTGACTGGATAGTGGCGGACAAAATCGGCGTCACTATTTTTGAGACATGCGTAAAACAAAATTGCATATTTCATTAGTTTCAAATTTGTAAACAAACAAACTGCTACCCGCTACATTTATGCTAAGAAGTTTAGAGTTGAGCACAGCAAAATGGAACAAAAGAAACAGAAAGCAACACGGTTGAGATTTACTTACGTGGATGACCTCGCCTTGTTAACAGAATTTTTAAGTGTTAATCCAATAGTAAACCCTCATGGTTGGTAAGAAATGCAAGCAAATATTTTAATTACAATGGGCAAATAGTTCCTTATTAATACGCTGAAGCAACATCTGCAGTTGTTAATTGAAGTTTTCTTAAAGAAAATGAAAGTTGATGGTATTAAGTAAGTAAAGCCTGTACCTGCATAATATTCATGGACTAGTGGAAAGTGGTGTAGTTATGAAGGTGATACAAAACATATTTTTTGAAGGTCCGGAATCGAGGAACCCTACTGCCTAGAAAATGCCCTTTTGTATGAAGTGAGTTCCCTGGTCTGCGAACATAACTATGATTTTAAACAAAAAACTAATGACAGTGCCGAACAGAGGAGTGCTGCATTAGGAAAACAAGCCAGAGAAGACTGTGCACAAGCCTACGGAAACGCACAAGAAGCAGAAGCCAGTGAAGACCAAGACTGTACACAAACCTATGGAATGGCACAGGAATCAGAATCCGGAAACGTCTGTTTAGAAACCTATGGGAATGATCAGGAAGCAGAAATAGTTCCTGAAAATCCCACAGGTGTTGCAGAGCATACAGAATATGATTATTTCTGTAAGTTTTTAAAAATGGATAAAATATAATAATAGAATTTACCTTTTGGTAAATTTACCTAATATTGAAACTTGGGATTCTATACAAAATTAGTTATCGTATCGTACTTAATTATTCAACTCAGATAATGGTTAAGTTGCATATCACATTTTGTTTAATAAACTGTCATAGTTTTATTTTGCTATTAGTTGTTGGGGGCATCAATGAGGAAATAGAAGTGGATTCTTCGGTAGTGGACAAAAATAAAGAGTTTCAGTTTCTCTAAAACGGGGACCACCGAGTTTCACCATTCCTGCCACACAAAATTAAATGCAACGTTCCCCAGAGTCAAACCAAGAATGTATTAGGTAAGTTCATTAAGCAGGTTGAAGTCGTACAAGGGGTCACTATGGTAAATTCTGCAGGACCACGTAGAAGCAGAATAAAGAAAGGGGTACCTTTGAAAAGAGATGCTCTTTCATATTTAACTGAAAGAAGTACACAGGAGGACGAAAAAAATCAAAAGAATTAAAATTGGAGGGGAGAAAAATCAGTGTGGAAGAGAAAAAATAATCGAGCAGATACTATTAGAAATGAAAGAAAAGGAAATGGATCTTCATCATCTTCATAAAGTTATGACTAAACTTGAGATTGAAAAAAAGAGGGCTGATGTTGAAGTGGAAGAAAAAAAAATTAACAAATCAATTGATGCAGTCGCAGCAAAAACTGATCGATCAGTTATTCCAGAGACTCGAGACAGTACCAGATGGTGACATTAAAGGTTGCAAATTATGAAAATATATGAGTTTATTTCTTTTCTTTTTCACACAAATTACACAAATACATTTGTAGAAATATGATAGTGTTATTATTAAACACCAAAATACGCTTCTAGGGTGGGGGTACAACATTAAAATATGTTGCCGTTTGGCTGCCATGAAGACAAGTATGGGAATTAGTTAGGAGCACTGCTACTTTGTACATGGATTCTATATCTTGCATAAGAAGTTTTCGATTCCTTCTAAAGTCTAGGAAGGCAAACTGAGCAATACCTTTTTGGAAGCCTTGTTAACAGAATTTTTAAGTGTTAATCCAATAGTAAACCCTCATGGTTGGTAAGAAATGCAAGCAAATATTTTAATTACAATGGGCAAATAGTTCCTTATTAATACGCTGAAGCAACATCTGCAGTTGTTAATTGAAGTTTTCTTAAAGAAAATGAAAGTTGATGGTATTAAGTAAGTAAAGCCTGTACCTGCATAATATTCATGGACTAGTGGAAAGTGGTGTAGTTATGAAGGTGATACAAAACATATTTTTTGAAGGTCCGGAATCGAGGAACCCTACTGCCTAGAAAATGCCCTTTTGTATGAAGTGAGTTCCCTGGTCTGCGAACATAACTATGATTTTAAACAAAAAACTAATGACAGTGCCGAACAGAGGAGTGCTGCATTAGGAAAACAAGCCAGAGAAGACTGTGCACAAGCCTACGGAAACGCACAAGAAGCAGAAGCCAGTGAAGACCAAGACTGTACACAAACCTATGGAATGGCACAGGAATCAGAATCCGGAAACGTCTGTTTAGAAACCTATGGGAATGATCAGGAAGCAGAAATAGTTCCTGAAAATCCCACAGGTGTTGCAGAGCATACAGAATATGATTATTTCTGTAAGTTTTTAAAAATGGATAAAATATAATAATAGAATTTACCTTTTGGTAAATTTACCTAATATTGAAACTTGGGATTCTATACAAAATTAGTTATCGTATCGTACTTAATTATTCAACTCAGATAATGGTTAAGTTGCATATCACATTTTGTTTAATAAACTGTCATAGTTTTATTTTGCTATTAGTTGTTGGGGGCATCAATGAGGAAATAGAAGTGGATTCTTCGGTAGTGGACAAAAATAAAGAGTTTCAGTTTCTCTAAAACGGGGACCACCGAGTTTCACCATTCCTGCCACACAAAATTAAATGCAACGTTCCCCAGAGTCAAACCAAGAATGTATTAGGTAAGTTCATTAAGCAGGTTGAAGTCGTACAAGGGGTCACTATGGTAAATTCTGCAGGACCACGTAGAAGCAGAATAAAGAAAGGGGTACCTTTGAAAAGAGATGCTCTTTCATATTTAACTGAAAGAAGTACACAGAAGGACGAAAAAAATCAAAAGAATTAAAATTGGAGGGGAGAAAAATCAGTGTGGAAGAGAAAAAATAATCGAGCAGATACTATTAGAAATGAAAGAAAAGGAAATGGATCTTCATCATCTTCATAAAGTTATGACTAAACTTGAGATTGAAAAAAAGAGGGCTGATGTTGAAGTGGAAGAAAAAAAAATTAACAAATCAATTGATGCAGTCGCAGCAAAAACTGATCGATCAGTTATTCCAGAGACTCGAGACAGTACCAGATGGTGACATTAAAGGTTGCAAATTATGAAAATATATGAGTTTATTTCTTTTCTTTTTCACACAAATTACACAAATACATTTGTAGAAATATGATAGTGTTATTATTAAACACCAAAATACGCTTCTAGGGTGGGGGTACAACATTAAAATATGTTGCCGTTTGGCTGCCATGAAGACAAGTATGGGAATTAGTTAGGAGCACTGCTACTTTGTACATGGATTCTATATCTTGCATAAGAAGTTTTCGATTCCTTCTAAAGTCTAGGAAGGCAAACTGAGCAATACCTTTTTGGAAGCCTCACTCGACTGCAGCTCTTAACGTTTTCATTGATTGTTTATGAGGTTTTAAATTTTCAGGTCTGCCTTGAAAAGGAGAGAGCAATAGCTCCCTTAACCCATAGGCCGAAACTTGTGATCCTCCCCAAAAACAGCTACTTGCTCTAACTCATTATAAAGCAATGATTCCCTAAATATACCAGCATCGTGTCTTCTGTCTGGATAGGCTCCTTTCAAGCTGGCAATTATCCCATCTGGACACAGAACGGACAGATATTTAAGGCAACTATATCTTTTATGTCCTGAATAGTAGTTTTCTTGGACTATTGATGGGCGACATATCTGTCTGGTTGTACCATCAAAAAATGTAATTTTTAACAACGCACCATTTTTAAGTTTTAACAATTCTAATCTTTCTAGTTTTTACTTACAGTATTTATTATTCACTGTCATAAGTATATTAGAGCTTTAATACGGGGCCCCCTCAGTGAATCACAAATTTGAAGTTGGCGTGTGTGTTCTCGACATTTTATAGAAGGTTACTTAGTGTTAGTGTCTTATATCTGTCAATTTTTGTTCATAAAACACAAACACACAAGATTCAACTCTAACTAATCGATTCGGTTGTCCTCCAGCACAATATGGCCGACCTGTTAAAGTCATTTGTTCTGGAATGGAATATTGATTTTGGATAAACTATGTACTTGGATTGTACGTTCTTGAATCGAAATTGCAACAGTGGTAGAATATTAAAGACGAAAGGTCAGTTTTTGAAAAAAAAACATAGAATGTATTGGAACAAATTCTTTAAATGTCATTTAAATGACAAACGACGCAAGATATTCGAATGCACTGATCTCGCTCACAATTAACACGCTGGAGATTTCACAACAATAAACACAACATTCACGATTCTATTGTAGCAACCGGTATGGTTAATTGATATTACTTTAATACGACATTTATAAAAAAATTGATATAATCGTGACATGAAATGTGTACCGCGAGCAGCTAACGTTGGTATTCTGATACTTGACTGAAGGTTCAAACTTGTACATATCTAATTGCGTCTTGAATGAATATTTATGAATCATGAAGATATTTGTGATAACACGATGGCATTGTATGTTCATAGATTAGTAATTTGTTAACAATGATATATCAAATCTCTCTGTACATAAGAAGATTTATTGAAGTCTAAAATTGCCGCAGAATTTGTTTTAAAAATAAAATTGGTGTACGACGAATATTTAACATAATATATACAGATAGATTCAAACACAAACGGAACATAGGGATTTAATGTATTGTCCGATCTAAATAGTCCACCAACAAAACATTTCTATAAGTTCACTTCAATGAATATCAAGTATTGATCTGGACAGCTGGATTCAGAACCAATCTAAGAAACCCTGCCCCTTCTCCTTCCAAAATTTGTTAGTTATGTGCGAGGTATGCGAACTGCGATTTAGTATTGAATAATTATTTGATAGGGGTAGTAAACGTCGCTACATATTGAAACAAAATGCTTACGTTTTATGTTGTTAAAATCGAAAATTACCTGTTAATTCTCTTTAACAATTAATGTTTCGAGTTAAGATAATATGTTTTGATTTCTTTTGGCAATAACGGCTTTCAAAATAAAAATAAATTCGTAAATAAAACAAAATAGGATTCTTTAAATTGAAACAAAGTTATCGACTGCTGTTTACTGACTGTCTGACGCTATTTAAGGACCGCCCACAGTTGAGAATACGGAGTGGTGGGAATTGTACGATATGTTATAGGTGTCCAAATAAACGATTGTAATAATCGTGTTTTTAATCTGTCGAAGCTGGATGTTGGTCGACTAGTTCAAAACCAGTTCTGATACAATGCTTAAAATCCCTATGTTCCGTTTGTGTTTGAATGTATTTGTATATTATTCTTCTCACGGATCTTGGCGTGTGTCTGAAATAATCTACTACGGATTTTTTTATATTCGCATTTCTCTGATACTAAATTAACTAATTTACTAGATAGTCTGGGGATTTGGGAAACA